>CM061748.1:252361039-252816444 GCA_030979885.1 Lolium multiflorum
TTGTAGCTTCCAACTTTTATCATTGAACATTAAAAGTAAAACGAAGAACAAGTGTTCAAGAAAAGCGGAGCGTGTCTCTCCCAAAAAGGATTGCTAGGATCCATCTTTATTCAAACACAAACAAAAACACACAAACGCTCCAAGTAAAGCACATAAGATGTGACCGAATAAATAAAAATATAGTTTCAATAGAAGAACCTGATAAGTTGATGAAGAAGGGGATCCTTGGGTATCCCTGCTTAGACGCTTGAGTCTTCTTTTGAAATATGCAAGGATGAACCACGGGGGCATCCCAAGCTTAGACTTTTCACTCTTCTTGATCATATATCATCCTCCTCTCTTGACCCTGAAAACTTCCTTCACACCAAACTTCTCATAAACTTCATTAGAGGGGTTAGTACTCAAAAAACTTGAATCCACCTTGGTCCTGTAGTGACACATTGCAAGAACTCAATAAAACATTAGCTACAGCTCTCCATGTCTAGAAAGCCTCACTTAAAGTCCACAAGAGACAATGCAAAAAAACAGAGACAGAATCTGCCAAAACAGAACAGCCAGTAAACACGAATTTTAAAATGGTACTTCCGTTGCTCAAATCAGAAAACTCAAAACTAATGAAAGCTGCGTACATATCTTTGGATCATGCACGTAAATTGGCAGATTTTTCCGAATTTTCTACAGAGAAATATGCCCAGATTCGTGACAGATAGAAATCTGTTTGCACAGAAATCCAAATCTAGTATCAACCCTACTATCAAAGACTTCACTTGGCACAACATTGCAATAAAATAAGACAAGGAGAGGTTGCTACAGTAGTAACAACTTCACACAACAAAACAGTAGCAAAATAAAACATATTGGTTATCTCCCAAGAAGTGCTTTCTTTATAGCCATTAAGATGGACTCAGTAATTTTAATGATACTCTCGCAAGAAATAAGCGTTGAAGCAAAAGAGAGCATCAAAGCAAATTCAAAGCACATTTAAGCCTAACCCACTTCCTATGAAAAGGATCTTGTACACAAATAAATTCATGAAGAACAAAGTGACAAGCGTAGCAAGATAAAACAAGAGCAACTTCACAATTTCAACATAAAGAGGGAAACTTAACATATTAAGATGCATATAACCAATGCCTCTCTCATAATAATTTTCAGTAGCTTCATGGATAAACTCAACAATATAACTATCACATAAAGCATGCTTTTCATGATTCACAAACACATAATTTTTATCAAGCTCAGAAATAATAGGATTAAAACTTTCAAACCCACTTTTATCAATAATATAACAAGATGATTGATCAATCTCAAAAGATATGGGACTCATAGATAAAGTCAAGAACTCTCCAATCCCATTTTCATTAGTAGTACAATTAATATTATCAAGTAACATAGGACCATCATCTAGAGCTTTATCATAAACATTTGCTAAGCAAAACTCTTTAGTACCATGCATTTCGACATCAGGCACAAACAAAGCATTATCATAAGATTTATCAAAATAGCATGGATTATCATGAATAACAGTAGCATAATTATTCTCACAAGTTTTACTCATAGGGAATATTTCAAGAGAATCCACAGGAACATAACATTCATCCTCTTTCGGTAAGCATGGAGGACAATCAAATAGTGTAAGAGATAAAGAGTTACTCTCATTAGAAGGTTGACATGGGTAGCTAATCCATTCTTCCTCCTTTTGTTCATCACTCTCCTCTTCTTTTTCATCCAATGAGCTTTCAGGTTCATCAATTTCCTCCTCTTTTTCATCCAATGAGCTTTCAGGTTCATCAATTTCTTCTTCCATCGGTTCCTGCAAATTGTGAGTGCATTCTTGTGCATTAATGAGTCTCTCTTTATAATCAATGATATAAGGATTATCAGTGTAACTTTCATTGCAAAAATTAAGGATAGAAGAGACATAATCTTTAAGGTCCTTACAAACAACACAAGTTTCATAATTCTCAGATATGAATGATTCTATCTCAGAGGCTCCCATAAATATGACAAATTGTTCTACCTCTTCGAACCCAAAATGAATATAGCTATTCCAATTATAGTTCTTAATTAAAACTTCCTCACTAAAGCAACATTGAAATTTAAGATGTTTAGTATCCTGTTGAGAGCAACAGTTTATATCATGGCGTCTAAGCAAGATTCTAGCCATTGTATTCAATTTTTCTATCATAGCACTCATAACTTCACCTTTCTTGATTTTCTATAATTATTATATAATTCTATAAGCTCCAAATAGGTTGTAGGTTCTCCCATAATAGCAGTTTTTAATTTTTAGGTTTTTCAAATTTTTATGGATTTTCGGGTATATAGGGAAAATAAAACAAGACAAAAATAAACTAAGCAAAAGTAAACTAGGCAAAATAATACTAGACAGAAATAAACTAAGCACAAATAAACTAGACAGAAATAAACTAGCAAGACAAAATAAAATAAAAGCAGAGAGAGAGGTAGAGTGTACTCCCCAGGTGAACTTATGAGTAGAGCTATGCCTCCCCGGCAACGGCGCCAGAAAATAGTCTTGATGACCCACAAGTATAGGGGATCGCAACAGTCTTCGAGGGAAGTATTACCCAATTTATTGATTCGACACAAGGGGAGGTAAAGAATACTTATAAGCCTTAACAACTGAGTTGTCAATTCAGCTGCACCTGGAAAAGCACTAGTAACAGGGGTGATGTGAAAGTAGCAGTAATATGAGAGCAGTAGTAACAGTAACACAGCAGCAGTAATAGTAATATGAGAGCAATGGCACCAGAAAATAGTTGATACTACTTCCAATGACATGTAGAACGAGTATATGATGATGAAAGATGGACGGGGTTCCTAGCTATCTACACTAGTGGTAACTCTCCAATAACAAGTGTTGGGTGAACAAATTACAGTTGGGCAATTGATAGGATTGAAATAGCATTAAGACAGAATATCAAGTCTATTAATCATGTAGGCATGTTTCCCATATATAGTCATACGTGCTCGCAATGAGAAACTTGTACAACATCTTTTGTCCTACCAGCCGGTGGCAGCCGGGCCTCTAGGGAAACTACTGGAAATTAAGGTACTCCTTTTAGAGCACCGGAGCAAAGCATTAACACTCCGTGAAAACATGTGATCCTCATATCTAAGCCTTCCCCTCCAGTTGTCCCAATTTCTGTCACTTTGGGGCCTTTGGTTCCGGACATAGACATGTGCATACAACTTGTAGATACAATCTAAGCAATAAGTATAGAGCTTAAATCTAAGATCATGCCACTCGGGCCCTAGTGACAAGCATTAAACACAACAAGATTGCAGCAACAATAACTTCACAAACTTTGTAGATAGACAATCATAACGTAACAATCCATCGGATCCCAACAAACACAACACCGATTACATCAGATGAATCTCAATCATGTAAGGCAGCTCATGAGATTTTTGTAAGGGGGAAGGGTTTGTAACATCCCAAGTTTTAACAATAATAAAATCAAGGAGAGATCAAGTACTCAAAATTTGCAACAAACAAAAACTTTTTATATGCATAGTGTGTCACATACAAGTGCATGCATATGAGTGATTATCTTGGCATTTGCCATGATGAGTGTTGATATGATTATCATTTGCTAATAAACCCTAACCTATGATCATAATAAACCACTTTGAGTAAATAAAAGAAAAATGCTAAGTGTGAGCCAAACCCTCACATACACATAGGGCAAAAATGCAAACCATCACCAAAGGCCACCATGGCTTGATCTTTTGTTTCTAAAATGATTATATAACTCAAACAAACCTAAATGCATCAAAGAAACCAAAATTGAATCAAATTTGAACTCAAAACCATCTCACATATGATGATGGTCAATTGTGCACTTTATAACATGATCCCCTCTTTACCCCTCTGGTTAAATCATTTCTTACACTAAACTTGATGAACCAAAGCTATGTCATCCAAGACTATGTCAAGGTGATGAACTTTCATGTTGACCACCATGGCTAGAGTTGACTAGGTTGACCAGAATAAGGGTGACAAGTGAGGACTTTATATTAATGTGAAGATCATACCCAATTTGGATTTTTGCAAACAATCTTCATTTTGATCACCACCACCACCACTCTATTGCAAATATTATATAAATCAAACCCTGCAAATTTCATTCAAAAATTCCAAGTTTGAGTTCTTGCGGGCATTGTGTCGAACACCTTGCAGGCATGATCATTCGCCAACCCTATACATTACATATCCAAAGGATCATCGACTCAACCATCGACCCTAGGTCATCCCCGCACCCTCATTGACTCATCATTGCATCGAACCAAGCTTGAGTATGCAATATTGGAAACCATGCCATGCCGTGCATGGCATGACACACACACATGCCAACCTCGTTCATGGCCTTTCCACCATGAACCACCATGTCTCCTAATCGTCCACACCGGATCGAGTGACACTTAGCCCAGCCCAAACGGTGCACCAGACGCTGCCGGGAATGCACACGCCCGTACGCGCTTTCAGATGCACACGCACGCCGACATGGCGTGCGCCTGCACGCGCCCGGCCAATGCCGACGCCCCGCGCCGGGCCTGGTGGACGCTGAAAGATTGATCCCCGGCCCCCAGCCCATGACGACGCCGCAACCACCGGTGGACACCCCCACGGGCCTGGCTGGAACGCCAGAGCCGACGAGCCTGCCGGACTACGCCCGCCACGGCTCCGTGAGCCTCCGTCGCGCATGTCCTCTCCCCTGCCTTGCTTACCGCAATCGGGCGGCGCGCCCGCCAAGGACGTCGCTGTTTACTGGCGTCGCACTACCCCCGAGCTGCTCCGAAAGGCCGCCATGGTTGCCCTTCACAAAGACGCTCGCTGCCACCACCGGCCGCAAATAGCGCCTCAGCTCTCTCCTCCTTCACACAAAACCTTCCTCTCTCGCTCGAACACTCCTCCATCCACTTCACCTCTTCTCACGGGAGTAGCCCCACCAGGAAGCGTACGCCGTCGCCAAGAGCACGAGCTCGGCTCGAGGAGGAGGCGACCCCCGGAGACGGCAGACCGCCTGTGCGCTCACCACCACAACGCCGCCGCACCACCCGCCACTCGCCAGGCTCCGACGTGCTCTCCGACCCCCTACCTGCGCCGCCCGTAAGCTCCCCTCTCGCCGGAGACGACGACGTCTGTCGTTCGTCCGATCCGCATCTGATCCAACGGCCCCTATTCCTCGTGACTGCTTGCTTTAAACCCAATGACAGTGGACCTCACCTGCCGGGGCTGGCGCTGGATGCGTTACTGGGCCGGCCCACTTCTCTCTTTCCCTGCTTAGCCCGTTAGCGTTTCCCGCCAGCCCATTTAATTCAAACATTAAATTTCGAATTTTGTTAATTACTCTCAGATGCTGTTTTCAAATTTAAATAGAATAAAATCTACCCAACCAAATTTGACAAATTTTATATATTTGGAAACCTTGTGAAAATATCTACAAAACTACACTGGCCCCAAACCTAGATTATTTGTCGAATTAATCTGAGAAAATAAACAAGGCAGGGCCTTTTTCCACTTCAATTAATTATTAAAAATTGAATAAAAATGCTTTTAAGATGAAACCAACTCTCAAAAATCACATTTCAACATAGCTATCAGAATATGTAAAAATATTGTATCAGTGTTTGCATGATCATGTCCTTGTTTAAAAATTGGCCCTATGGCTATTTAAAGTACTTTGTAAATGAGCATATTTCTTATTAATGTGTATGAGAGCATCTCTCTTATTTAAATCTTGTCTACACTAAGTTACTATGAGAAAGACACCATGGTCATGTTAAATTTATATTAAATTAGTTGATGATATTAAATCATTAACCATGAGTTATTAAAAAGCATGAGGTGATGAACCTCATTTAAATCTTTTCCCAAATAATAATTATGAAGAGGTTGACTTTGGTCAACCTAGGTCATATGATATTAATTGAGGAAATTAAATCTTAATAAGACTTAATGAGAGGAAATTATTTTCTCTCAAGAAATAAAAAGAAACCTAAATTAATATTTATAATGAGAGGAAAATTATTTTTCTTAAGAATAATAATTAAATCAACTCACATAATAAGCATGTGTTATGATAGCTTAGTAAGAGTGATTCATATGTGTGCTTAGCTTAGTATTTGAGTTGTGTGGTGATTGTGTGTATCATACTCGTATTTAGACGCTAGTACCGAGGAGTACGCCGAGGAGGAGGAGGTGTACACTCAAGGAGAGGAGGACCACTTTGATCAGTACAACAATCAAGGCAAGCTAATACACTTGCAAAGTGCAAAGCTCTCAAGGGCAAAGCACCTCACCATTTGTTTTATCTTTATTAAGCCTATCCCAGTTTTATTACAAGCTTTACTTTCAAGTTTTACTACTTTACTTTGTCAAAGTACTTTTTGATTCATGATTCACTTAATCTAGAGTAGGACAATATCATCTAAGTTAGTCTATGTCAATCAAGCTAAGATAGCACCCCTCATGACTAGTGGCTAGTGCTAAATGCCTAAAATTGACTACTCTAGATGGGAACATGGTGATATGAGATGATGATGGTGAAATTATGAAAGGAATTTTGAAGGTGAATAAGACCAAGAGAAGATAGTGATTTTTGATTAAAAACTAATGTTGGTTTGGATGCGATACCTTTCCAATATTGAGTACCCCCACAATACCTGATTATGGGTAAGGCTTAACTAGAAGTTTATGTATCTTAGTATGGGTTCCCTCTGAACACACATCATAGGGGTTATGCCGAGGCTGCCTCCGTTGTTGATAAATGATGTGAAGTAAGGTGAACTGTCCGGCCAAGCCCTGTGCAGTTCCCAGGTTGACAGTTGGTCTTCACTGGGAGGCCAAGCTCATGGGGAGAGGTGCTCATACTAGGGTTAGTAAATGAAAGGTTATGGTTGATGATCCGCGTACTGTGATACGATGATTCGGGGAAATCCCGACGGATGGAATCAAATGTTGTGGCACAAGTGTGCAACCTCTGCAGAGTGTAAACCTATTCGAATAGCCGTGTCCACGGTTACGGACGGTTGGAAAGGCCATCTAGTTTCCAGTATTAGAATTTGGATATGGATGGTGAATGATGAATTATGGTGAATCACAACTGAGTTGTGGGAATGACACTAATGTTCCCACTTGAGTTAGTTAAATTTATGAATGATCTATATGAAATGAGTATAAACTACAAAAATTGGCTTTATGCAAATGAAACTAGAGCTTAGTACCCCCTCTTTAAGTTAGTTAGTGATTACTTTGGTATTAGTTTGCGAGTACTTTAAAGTACTCACGGCTGTGTCCCTGGCTATTCAAATGGCCAGAATATGAAGAAGAGCAGCAGATGAGGATGACGGTCGCGGACGTCTACAACAACCAGTCGCCCGACGTCAAGCGTTGGCCCGTGGAATAGATAGTCCACTCCTATTACGCTTCCGCTACTATGTTGTTTGTTGATCAATAGATCAACTATTTGTGTAATATTGAATAATGATCCCCTTTTGTAAGACAATGATGGTTTGTAATGAATGATGACTTATGATATCAACTGTTATGTCTCGCAACAACAATATTCCTGGGATTGCGATGAATGATATAATAGGCATCCGGACTTAAAAATCCGGGTGTTGACAAGTTGGTATCAGAGCCATTGTTTGACCTTAGGAGACCCTAGTTTAGAATGGACGTTCTGAAAATCTAGTTTATAAAACCAAGAAAATGAATATCTGTGAAAAACTTACTTATGTTCTCTTCTACAGATCTTTTCGAAAATGATGAGCCATGCCCCTTCTTCTAAATTCATCTAAAAATATTGTCACACTTAGTCACCTCTCTAACTTACTCATCCATTTCACTTTCAGATGGAGCCCTACGTCCAGACGGAGACCTACGACCTGGAGAACGGAGGAAGTCTGGTGTTCGAGCGCGACTTGTACTTGGTGTCCGAGAGGCTCGAACGCCCACCTCCCAAGTTCCATGGAGTCCGGATCCACGACACCCCCACCGGGGAACAGCAGTGGATGATCACCGCTGACTTGAAGGGAAGTTCGGAGCCTCCCATCTCGGAGAGGATCCTTTTCTCCTTCAAGGCATGCAACTGGCCGGACGGGCTTGCTCACGCTCTTCAGGAGGGACTTGCTCGGGTGTGCGGACAGCACATCGCCGCACTCCGGGGAAGCCGCTTCGCCCACTTCGCGAGGCACGACACCATGGGAGAACCCATGGCACTCTCTTCGCACCCGGTGCTCAAGCATCATGTGGACCTCATGCTCCATGAGACCCGGAAGGAACTGGAGCTGACGCGTGTTCACAACCACCGTGCCCAGATGACTTTGGCTCACCATGCCGAAGCTATCCGGATGCTCGCCAAGGACCGCAAGTCACTCCGCCTGCAGCGCGCCAAGAAGGACGCCACTATCCGCCGCCTTCGCGAGAAGATCCGCACTTTGGAGGTGACTGTCCGGACCCAGCAGGACCAGATCCAGGAGATGGAGGATGAGGGAGATGACATTCAGGGAGGCGATGACTTCCTGAGTGACGACAACGACTTTGAAGATGATGAGTTCACTGATGAGGAGGACTACGCGTTTCTGGAGTCTGAGGAGGATGGGATCATCCCCATCGATGTTGATGAGAACGAGGAGTAGTAGTTTCACTAGCTTCACTTACGTAGGTGTGAGTTATATCCCGCACCATGTATCGTAGTTTGTGGAAGAAGGGTTCTTAAAACCCTTAGTGTGTTAAGCTGTAATGTGTAATGTTGTGAATAAATAAAATGTGTGTTATGTTCATCATGAAAATATTTCAAGTTTTAAGTTTAAACTTAACTCAAAATAAGCCATAGAAATTCCCTCTCATCTCATTATCTATCTACCCGTTCGTATGGCCCGAATCGCAATCAAGATGGCACAAGTAAATATCGGTAAACGTTGTTGGCTGACCGAGAAGATGAAAGGGCTGAAAGGCAGGCCAACATAGCAGCACCCAACAACAACTTTGGCCATGGCAACCATGATCACCCTGGGCTAAACTTAAGAATTTCCAAAACACCAACCCACCTGTCTTCAGCAAGACGGAAGAACCCTTAGATGCAGATGATTGGCTGCAAACCATGGAAAACAATTTGGAGGTAGCCGGAGTAGAGGAAAATGAGAAGGTGTTGTTTGCTACGCACTATCTAGCCGGACCAGCCAGAGCTTGGTGGACAAGCGCCCGCGCATTAAATGCCGGACAGATGATGACTTGGGCTGATTTCAAGCTCAAGTTTAGCAAGTATCATGTGCCACCAGGTTTGATCAAGAAAATGAGGGATGAGTTTAGGGAGCTGAAACAAGGAAGAATGTCGGTGGTAGAATACCGCGACAGGTTCCTCACCCTGTCAAGGTAGCCCCGATGAAACACCACAGAAAAGAAAGGAGAGATTCCTCAACGGTCTGCACGATGAGATGCAGACAGTCTTAGTCAACATCCCCTTCGCCGACCTAGAAGCCCTCGTGGACTCTGCCATCCAGATGGAAGGCAAACTGCACCAGGCAAATGAAAACCGCAAACGCCGCATGATGAATCAAAGTGGGCCCAGCAATACACCCCGTTTTCGCCCCAGCTCAAACAGTGGTTTCAACCCCCGCAACACCAAGCCCCAAAACCAGATGTCGCGCCCCGGTTTTCAGAACCGGAGCGGAGGAAACCCAAGGCCAGGAGGCCCCCACCACAACAATAACTATGTACACCACAACAGCAACTTCAACCGCGCACCGCCGCGAGCCCCCAACCACAACCAGAACAACAACAACACCAACACTGCACCCAGGACAGGAAGCAATGCTATCCCTGTCGCAACCAAGGACAAGTCCACAATCACCTGCTATGAATGTGGAGTTGTGGGACACATCTCCAGGGAGTGCCCCCAAAGGCTGGCCAAGCTCGCAGGCAACCCCTCTGCACCAGCTCAGCAGCAGCGCCGTGTCTCCACCGGCAAGAAGTTCGCCCCCAACAACCCGCACAACCGCGGAGGTCGCCTCTACCACATGAACGCCGAAGAAGCCCAGGAAGCACCAGATGTGGTGCTGGGTATGTTCTCTGTTAACTCAATACCAGCAAGAGTGTTGTTTGATTCCGGAGCATCACATTCATTTGTTACCGAAGATTTTGTGAGCACTAGTAAGATTCAACCCATCAGCCTGAAACATGTCATGATAGTTCAAATACCTGGATCAACCACTAAAGCTAGAAAATTTTGCAAAGAAGTACCCATAAGAATTCAAGAAATAATGTTTTTTGCAAACTTAATTGTTCTGGGAACAAAAGGATTGGAGGTAGTACTGGGTATGGATTGGATGGCGAAACATCATGGATTGATAGACTGCGCCAGGAAGGCCATCACCATGACTAGTAGCACCGGAATAACAGAACATGTTTCTGAAAAACTACCCAGAAATTTCACCTGCAACCAAAGTGAAGCCAAGCCAACTCTGGATCAGATCAGGGTCGTATGTCGATACGCTGATGTGTTTCCGGATGATCTACCCGGTATGCCCCCGGATCGGGATATCGAGTTTATCATCGAGTTAATTCCTGGAACCGGACCTATAGCCCAAAGAGCTTATAGCATGAACCCAGCAGAGTTAGTCGAGCTGAAGAAGCAACTGGATGATATGTTGTTCAAAGGTCTGATTCGACCAAGTGCGTCGCCTTGGAGATCACCAGTGTTGTTTGTGGATAAGAAGGATGGTGCCAACCGGTTATGTACGGATTACCGTAAACTTAATGATGTCACCATCAAAAACAAATACCCCTTGCCAAAGATAGAAGACCTGTTTGACCAGTTGACCGGTGCCACAGTGTTCTCTAAGATTGATCTTAGGACTGGTTACCATCAGCTGAAGATCCGTGCATCGGATATCCCCAAGACTGCCTTTACCACCAGATATGGGTTGTATGAATACAATGTCATGTCATTTGGATTAACCAATGCCCCTGCTTATTTCATGAACCTCATGAATAAAATTTTCATGAACTTCCTGGATAAGTTTGTCGTTGTCTTCATCGACGACATCCTTATCTACTCCAAAACCGAAGAGGAACACGAGCAACATTTGGAGGTTATCCTAGAAACCCTTAGGCAGCACAAGTTGTACGCCAAGTTCAGCAAGTGCGAGTTTTGGTTGAAAGAAGTTGGATTCCTGGGACACATCTTGTCTGCAGGAGGAATTGCTGTAGACCCAGCCAAAATCAAAACCGTTGAAGAATGGAAAACCCCAACCACACAGACCGAGGTCCGTGCATTTCTTGGATTAGCCGGATATTACCGCAGATTTGTTGAAGGATTCTCAAGCATTGCCCGGCCAATGACACAGCTGTTAAAGAAAGACAAGAAGTTTGAATGGACTGATAAATGTGAAGCCAGCTTCCAGCAACTTAAAACCAGACTAACCACAGCCCCCATCCTAATCATGCCGGACATCACCAAGCCCTTTGACGTCTATTGTGACGCATCTAAGATTGGTCTTGGATGTGTGTTGATGCAAGAAGGAAAGGTGATATCTTATCTGTCCCGGCAGTTGAAACAGCATGAGCAAAACTACCCAACCCATGACCTCGAACTTGCAGCCGTAGTGTTAGCATTGAAAGTTTGGCGTCATTACCTCATGGGTAATCGATGCGAGATCTATTCAGATCACAAGAGCCTAAAGTATATCTTCACCCAGAAAGAGCTAAATATGAGGCAAAGGAGATGGTTGGAACTGATAAAGGACTATGATATGGAAATCCACTACCACCCCGGCAAGGCCAACGTGGTAGCAGATGCTTTGAGTAGACAGCCGTGTCAGCTGAACTCCATGATCGCAGCAGAACAACCTAGCCTGCATGAAGAGTTTGAACAGTTTAGGTTGGAGCTAGTTAGTGAAGGGTACCTAGCCAGCATAGAGCTGCAACCTACTTTGATTGGTCAAATCAAGGAAGCCCAGAAGGGAAATGCAAGCATTGCCGGAATCAAGAGTCAAATGGCAGCAGGAAAGGCACCGGGATTCACGGAAGATGAAGAAGGAGTACTTTGGTACGACGGTCGCCTATGTGTGCCGTCAGACTCAGAATTGAAGCAAGTCATACTGCAGGAAGCCCATGACACCTTATACTCTATCCACCCCGGAGGTACCAAGATGTACCAAGATTTGAAGGAACAATTTTGGTGGCATGGAATGAAGCGAGAAATCGGGAGCTACATAGCTAAGTGTGATATCTGTCAGAGAGTCAAGGCAGAACATCAACGACCCGCCGGACTGTTGCAACCCTTACAGATTCCGGAATGGAAGTGGGACTCATCGGAATGGACTTTATCACAGGACTGCCCAAATCTAGCCGGGGAAATGATTCTATTTGGGTAGTGGTAGACAGATTAACCAAAGTAGCCCATTTCATCCCCGCAAAACCACTTATCAAGGCCCAAAGCTAGCAGAATTGTAGTTATCCAAGAATAGTCAGCCTGGTACCTGAACCTAAGTCGGATAGTGTCAGATAGAGGATCGCAGTTCACCTCAAGATTCTGGCAGAAAGTACATGAAGGACTTGGAACCCGGCTGAATTTCAGCACCGCTTATCACCCCCAGACCGACGGACAGACTGAAAGAGTCAACCAGATACTCGAGGACATGTTGAGAGCCTGTGTACTGGAATATGGATCCAAGTGGGAAGACTGTTTGCCTTACGCAGAATTCTCGTACAACAACAGTTATCAAGCCAGCTTACAGATGGCCCCCTTTGAAGCCCTGTATGGAAGGAAGTGCCGTACCCCTCTGAATTGGTCAGAAGTCGGAGAAAGCCAAGTCTTTGGACCGGATGTTCTTCGAGAAGCCGAAGAGAAGGTGCACAAGATTCGCGAGTACCTCAAGACTGCGCAATCAAGACAGAAGAGCTACGCCGACAAGAGACGCCGAGAGATGACATTCGAGATTGGAGATTTTGTTTATCTCAAGGTGTCACCCCTCAAAGGAATGCAGAGATTCCAGGTGAAAGGAAAGCTCGCGCCCCGATATGTCGGACCCTTCAAGGTTCTGAGCCGCCGCGGAGAAGTATCTTATCAACTGGAACTACCGGAAGAAATGGCGGCTGTGCACAATGTGTTCCACATCTCATTGCTCCGGAAGTGCCTTGAAGTACCGGAGAAGACTGAAGTGTTCAAGAATATTGATCACAGATCAGTGGACATCAACTCAGATTTGACGTATCGAGAAGTGCCCATTCGTATCTTGGAAGAAGCATACAGAACCACCCGCACCAGGAGTATTAAGTTCCTGAAGATTCAGTGGAGCAATCACACTGAAGACGAAGCCACCTGGGAGCGAGAGGAAGATATGAAGAAGGAATACCCAGATCTCTTTAGCACCTAGTTTTCTTTAAGATCTCGGGACGAGATCTTTTGTAAGGGGGAAGGGTTTGTAACATCCCAAGTTTTAACAATAATAAAATCAAGGAGAGATCAAGTACTCAAAATTTGCAACAAACAAAAACTTTTTATATGCATAGTGTGTCACATACAAGTGCATGCATATGAGTGATTATCTTTGGTGCATTTGCCATGATGAGTGTTGATATGATTATCATTTGCTAATAAACCCTAACCTATGATCATAATAAACCACTTTGAGTAAATAAAAGAAAAATGCTAAGTGTGAGCCAAACCCTCACATACACATAGGGCAAAAATGCAAACCATCACCAAAGGCCACCATGGCTTGATCTTTTGTTTCTAAAATGATTATATAACTCAAACAAACCTAAATGCATCAAAGAAACCAAAATTGAATCAAATTTGAACTCAAAACCATCTCACATATGATGATGGTCAATTGTGCACTTTATAGCATGATCCCCTCTTTACCCCTCTGGTTAAATCATTTCTTACACTAAACTTGATGAACCAAAGCCATGTCATCCAAGACCATGTCAAGGTGATGAACTTTCATGTTGACCACCATGGCTAGAGTTGACTAGGTTGACCAGAATAAGGGTGACAAGTGAGGACTTTATATTAATGTGAAGATCATACCCAATTTGGATTTTTGCAAACAATCTTCATTTTGACTACCACCACCACCACTTATTGCAAATATATAAATCAAACAAATTTCATTCAAAAATTCCAAGTTTGAGTTCTTGCGGGCATTGTGTCGAACACCTTGCCGCCAGCACTATCTCCGCCAACCCTATACATTGCTATATCCAAAGTGGATCATCGACTCAAATCATTCACCTGTCATCCCCTAGCACCCTATATTGACTCTTTGCATCATTGCAGACTGAACCAAGCTTGAGTATGCAAATATTAGAAACCATGTTATGCTGCATGGCATGACACACACACATGCCAACTCTCGTTCATGGCCTCCCCCCACCATGAACCACCATGTCTTCTTAACTGTCTATTGCACCTTCCCCGGATCGAGGGAGGTCAGTCGCAGCTTTCCAACGTGGAAACCGCACGCGCCGGAACGTACACGCTGTGACGCGCCTGCATGCACACGCACGCCAGAGCGTGCATGGCGTGCGCCCCCGACGCCGCGCTCGGCCACGTCGACGTCGCCGTCTCGTGGATGCGCATTGGATCTCGCCTCGCCCATGACGACGCCAAAGAACTACCAGGACACCACGGGCCCGCGGGAACGCTGTAGCCGACGAGCTCGTCGACGACGTCCGCCACGGCCTGTGAGCCTCCGTCACGCGCATGTCCTCTCCCCTGCCTCGTTTTCACCGCAATCAAGCGCGGTCACCGCCATGACGCTGCTAAGCGATTGGCGTCAGCACCAGTCCCTGAGCTGCCCTGTAGCCGCGTCGCCATGGTTGCCCCTTCACAGCACGCCGCGGCCACCACCGGCCGCTATAAATAGCGCCCCTCAGCTCCCTCCCTTCACACAAAACCTTCCCCTCTCGCCCCGAACACCTCTATCCAGTACCTCTTCACCTCTTCGTCCGGAGAGCTCCAATTGCGAGCTCGTACGCCGCCCGCCAAGACATCGGAGTCACGCTGAGAGGGAGGCCACCTCGAGATTTAGACTGCCTCCAGCGCTCATCCACCAGCAACGGCCGCCGCGCACCACTCCGGCTTACCCGAGCTCCGATACGTGCTCTCCGACCCCCACCGCGCCGCCCGCAAGCTCCCCCCTTCTCGCCGGAGACGACGACGTCCTGCCGTTCTGGTCCGACTGCATCCGATCCAACGGCCCCTATTCCTCGACTGCTTCAGCATTTTTAAACCCAATGGTGGACCCCACCTTGTCAGTTGGCCCGTGGCGTTGGATGCGTTACTGGGCCGGCCCACTTCTCTCTTTCCCTGCTTAGCCCGTTAGCGTTTCCCGCCAGCCCATTTAATTCAAACATTAAATTTCGAATTTTGTTAATTACTCTCAGATGCTGTTTTCAAATTTAAATAGAATAAAATCTACCCAACCAAATTTGACAAATTTTATATATTTGGAAACCTTGTGAAAATATCTACAAAACTACACTGGCCCCAAACCTAGATTATTTGTCGAATTAATCTGAGAAAATAAACAAGGCAGGGCCTTTTTCCACTTCAATTAATTATTAAAAATTGAATAAAAATGCTTTTAAGATGAAACCAACTCTCAAAAATCACATTTCAACATAGCTATCAGAATATGTAAAAATATTGTATCAGTGTTTGCATGATCATGTCCTTGTTTAAAAATTGGCCCTATGGCTATTTAAAGTACTTTGTAAATGAGCATATTTCTTATTAATGTGTATGAGAGCATCTCTCTTATTTAAATCTTGTCTACACTAAGTTACTATGAGAAAGACACCATGGTCATGTTAAATTTATATTAAATTAGTTGATGATATTAAATCATTAACCATGAGTTATTAAAAAGCATGAGGTGATGAACCTCATTTAAATCTTTTCCCAAATAATAATTATGAAGAGGTTGACCTTGGTCAACCTAGGTCATATGATATTAATTGAGGAAATTAAATCTTAATAAGACTTAATGAGAGGAAATTATTTTCTCAAGAACTAAATGAATATTATTTTATTATTTATAATGAGAGGAATTATTTTTCTTAAGAATAATAATTAAATCAACTCACATAATAAGCATGTGTTATGATAGCTTAGTAAGAGTGATTCATATGTGTGCTTAGCTTAGTATTTGAGTTGTGTGGTGATTGTGTGTATCATACTCGTATTTAGACGCTAGTACCGAGGAGTACGCCGAGGAGGAGGAGGTGTACACTCAAGGAGAGGAGGACCACTTTGATCAGTACAACAATCAAGGCAAGCTAATACACTTGCAAAGTGCAAAGCTCTCAAGGGCAAAGCACCTCACCATTTGTTTTATCTTTATTAAGCCTATCCCAGTTTTATTACAAGCTTTACTTTCAAGTTTTACTACTTTACTTTGTCAAAGTACTTTTTGATTCATGATTCACTTAATCTAGAGTAGGACAATA
This sequence comes from Lolium multiflorum, assembly GCA_030979885.1. NCBI lineage: Eukaryota > Viridiplantae > Streptophyta > Magnoliopsida > Poales > Poaceae > Lolium > Lolium multiflorum. The sequence continues at coordinate 252,377,529 of CM061748.1, forward strand.
TCATCTAAGTTAGTCTATGTCAATCAAGCTAAGATAGCACCCCTCATGACTAGTGGCTAGTGCTAAATGCCTAAAATTGACTACTCTAGATGGGAACATGGTGATATGAGATGATGATGGTGAAATTATGAAAGAAATTGTGAAGGTGAATAAGACCAAGAGAAGATAGTGATTTTTGATTAAAAATTCACTGCTATTTGGATGCGAGCTCTTCAAATATTGAGTACCCCCACAATACCTGATTATGGGTAAGGCTTAACTAGAAGTTTATGTATCTTAGTATGGGTTCCCTCTGAACACACATCATAGGGGTTATGCCGAGGCTGCCTCCGTTGTTGATAAATGATGTGAAGTAAGGTGAACTGTCCGGCCAAGCCCTGTGCAGTTCCCAGGTTGACAGTTGGTCTTCACTGGGAGGCCAAGCTCATGGGGAGAGGTGCTCATACTAGGGTTAGTAAATGAAAGGTTATGGTTGATGATCCGCGTACTGTGATACGATGATTCGGGGAAATCCCGACGGATGGAATCAAATGTTGTGGCACAAGTGTGCAACCTCTGCAGAGTGTAAACCTATTCGAATAGCCGTGTCCACGGTTACGGACGGTTGGAAAGGCCATCTAGTTTCCAGTATTAGAATTTGGATATGGATGGTGAATGATGAATTATGGTGAATCACAACTGAGTTGTGGGAATGACACTAATGTTCCCACTTGAGTTAGTTAAATTTATGAATGATCTATATGAAATGAGTATAAACTAAAATTGGCTATGCAAATGAAACTAGAGCTTAGTACCCCCTCTTTAAGTTAGTTAGTGATTACTTTGGTATTAGTTTGCGAGTACTTTAAAGTACTCACGGCTGTGTCCCTGGCTATTCAAATGGCCAGAATATGAAGAAGAGCAGCAGTATGAGGATGACGGTCAGCAGGACGTCTACAACAACTAGGAGTCGCCTGACGTCAAGCGTTGGCCTGTGGAATAGATAGTCCACTCCTATTACGCTTCCGCTACTATGTTGTTCGTTGATCAATAGATCAACTATTTGTGTAATATTGGATCATGTGATCCCCTTTTGTAAGACAATGATGGTTTGTAATGAATGATGACTTATGATATCAACTGTTATGTCTCGCAACAACAATATTCCTGGGATTGCGATGTATGGCATAATAGGCATCCGGACTTAAAAATCCGGGTGTTGACAAGTTGGTATCAGAGCCATTGCTAGAACCCGTTCCAGGGGAACTACTCACGGAGCATGATGGAGGCGATGGCGTCGATGGAGATGCTTCGGGGGCACTTCCCCGTCCCGGCAGGGTGCCGGAACAGAGACTTCTGTCCCCCGAATTGGAGTTTCGCGATGGTGGCGGCGCCCCTGGAGTCTTTCTGGAGTTTCGTCAAGTGGTACTGCGTTTTAGGTCGAAAGGGCTTAAATAGGCGAAGAGGCGGCGCAGGAGGGCGACAGGGTGGCCCCACACCAGGCCGGCGCGGCCGGGTGTAGCCCGCGCGGCCCACATGTGTGGTGGCCCCCTGGCTCTCCTCCGACTCTCCTTCGGTGTTCCGGAAAAATAGGATGTTTGGCGTTGATTTCGTCCAATTCCGAGAATATTGCCCGAACAGCCTTTGGAACCAAAAACAGCAGTGACAGGAACTGACACTCTTGGCATCTTGTTAATAGGTTAGTTCCGGAAAATGTAAAACCATTATAAAGTGTGAGAAAAACATGTAAGTATTGTCATAAAACAAGCATGGAACATCGAAATTATGGATACGTTGTAGCGTATCCAGTAGCAGCCAGCATCGCCGCGCCACCGTCCGGCCCCTTCGCTTGGGGAGCCGTACGAACCGAACAAGTGCAGACGACGCGCCGGAGAACCCCTACGATACCAGCATCGTCGACAACGAGCCGGAGGTAACCCTTTGTTCCCTTGTTCTTATCTCATTTCAATCATTTTGTGTTAGATCTAGCGTTATTAGGGTTCGTCTGTTCCTAGTTCAATCCTTTTGTGTTAGATCTTGCGTTATTACTGTTCGTCTGTTCCTAGTTCAATCCTTTTGTGTTAGATCTTGCGTTATTAGTGTTTGTGATTTGCTTTTGTTTAAGATTTGTGCCGATGATGATGAATATTTGGGCATAAATTGATTCAGGGTTTGGTCAGTAAACAATTGGTGTGTACAAATTTGTTGTGCATGATCTTTGGTTTACTTACTCAAATCCTGGATATAAGTGTGTCCAATGTAACTGAGGCTACCTCTTTTTTTCGAGCCCATATTATCATGCATGATTTTTTGTTCACTCTCTGTTCCATCATCGTTGCAATTGACTCCGTGTTTTTTGCACGATCTTTGGTGCTACGTGACAGGTGCAGAGCAGCGACGTCGACAGCGACGACGAGTCCTTCCACACCAAGACTCGTCACGTCCTCAGGAGGCTGCAGTCCGGCCATTACGATGGCCCCTTTGCTCGAGGCATTTACAAGTGCCCCTTCTGCAACAGGAAGCTCCGCGCCACCGACTTCAACTCCCTGGTGAACCATGCTGAATCCATTGGCAGATGTGGCGCTAGAGTTGGAAGGACCGTGAACGTGCATGCGTTCATGGCCAAACACAAAGCACTTGGGATTCACCTGCGCAACCTCCAAGCGAGTCACACGCGCTACCTGGAGGCGTTGAACGTGCCTACTGCACTCTCTGTATGTGACTGCTCTATCTGTAGAGCAGCTTAAATTCATGTAAAATGTAGCTTATGTTGGATCTATCGGTACTACTTTTGGATCTGTCCTGAATATATCTATGCTATGTTGGTTGCTGTATGCAGCTTATCCTATATTTTCTCTCTGGATTTGTGCCCTAGATTTCCTACCTGATTGGGTAAAAACGAAGGCATAAAGAAATGAATGGCGTTAAAAAACAGAAGGAGAAGCTGCTCTAGATTTGCTACCAATTTGGGCTATCAAATATGAATGAGATCGAGCGAGAGAGAGGAAAAAGGTACATTGAAAACTGCTAATCTGGGCGAAAGAGACAGAAACCACTCGTGCCCCCGTCCCGGACCCACACGGCTCCACACGCTACGGCCCCACACGCTACGGCCACACAAACACGGCCTCGTCCTGTCCCACGCGGTCCCTTCCTACCAGCCCCACACGACGCGGTCCCACACGACGCGACCCCACAAACGACGAAGTTGAAGTCGCGCCGTGGTTGCTGGTGTACCATGGCCGACGATTTTGGTCCCTCCGTGGTGCATGTCAAAACTTTTTTTTCTCGTTTTTGAGGCCACCTAGCCCGACGAAAGCGGCCAAAACGTGGCGTATGGTGGCCCGGGACGTGGTGCATCTCGAAATCTCGGGTTCGCCGGCCGAGTCAACGCAAATCCGCACCGCCGAGGGATGTAGGGCCCAGATGGCAGCCTCTCTGGCATTGTTTTTTTTCTACATCGCGCCATCTCGTTCAACGTTCTCCGATCGAGCCGTTTACGATGCAGGATCATGGGTCCCGCATGTCATCCTCTATGAACCAAAAAATTTTCTATTCTTGGATTTTTTTGACCCCCTGATTCTGGCTACTTCCTTTTTCTTTTGATCCCTTGCCGCCTTGGAAACGTTGAGACCGCTGCTGCTAAATGGGACCCGCATGTCATCCTCTATGTGCAATCAACTTTCTTTTCTTGGAGTTTTTTTTGGCACCTCAAATTTGGTCACTTGCCTTTTTCTTTCGATCCCTGCCGCCTCTCAAACGGTGATACCGCTAACCTGGGACCCGCATGTCATCCTCTATGTACTATAAAACTTTCTTTTCTTGAATTATTTTTGGCACCTCATATTTGGTCACTTACCTTTTTCTTTCGATCCCCCGCCTCTCAAACGGTGATACCGCTGCTGCTAAATGGGACCCGCATGTCATCCTCTATGTACTATAAAACTTTATTTTCTTGAATTATTTTTGGCTCCTCATATTTTTTCACTTGCCTTTTTCTTTCGATCCCCTGCCGCCTCTCAAACGGTGATACCGCTGCTGCTAAATGGGACCCGCATGTCATCCTCTATGTACTATAAAACTTTCTTTTCTTGAATTATTTTTGGCTCCTGATATTTTTTCACTTGACTTTTCTTTCGATCTCATGCCACGTTTGAAACGTTGAGGAACCTGCAGGCTCATGGGACCCGCATGTCATCCTCTATGTACTATAAAAGTTCATTTTCTTGGTTTTTTTCACCATCTGATTTTTGGCAATTTCTTTTTTCTTTTGATCCCCTGCCGCCTCTCAAACGGTGATTCTGCTAAATGGGACCCGCATGTCATCCTCTATGTACTATAAAACTTTCTTTTCTTGAATTATTTTTGGCTCCTCATATTTGGTCACTTGCCTTTTCTTTCGATCTCATGCCAAGTTTGAAACGTTGAGGAACCTGCTGGCTCATGGGACCCGCATGTCATCCTCTATGTACTATAAAAGTTTATTTTTTTTTTTTTCACCCTCTGATTTTTGGCTATTTCCTTTTTCTTTTGATCCCCTGCCGCCTTGGAAACATGGTAAGCTGCTGACTCATGGGACCCGCATGTCATCCTCTATGTACAATCAACTTTCTTTTTCTTTTGATCTCAAGCCGCATTTGAAACGCTGAGACCGCTGCTGCTAAATGGGACCCGCATGTCATCCTCTACGTACAATAAAGTTTCTTTTCTTGGATTATCTTTGGCTCCTGATATTTTGTCACTTGCCTTTTTCTTTCGATCTCATGCCGCCTTTGAAACGTTGAGTAAGCTGTGGCTCATGGGTCCCGCATGTCATCCTCTACGAACAATAAAAGTTTCCTTTCTTGGAGTTATTTTTTACCCCTAATTTCTGGCTATTTGCCTTTTTCTTTTGATCTCCTGCCCCCTCTGAAACGATGAGGACGCTGTTGGCAGGTCGGTCCCACATGTCATCCTCTATGAACAATAAAAGTTTCCTTTGATGGATTTATTTTGAACCCCTCATTAATTTCTGGATATTTCCCCTGCCGCCTTGGAATCGTTGAGGATGTCTGCCTCATGGGTCCCGCATGTCATCCTCTCAGAACGTAAATGTTTATTTTCTTGGATTTTGTTGACCAAACATTTTTGGCTTATTTTTTCTTTCGATCACCTGCAGCCTTTAAAACGTTGAGGACGCGCTGGCTCACGGGTCCCACATGTCAACCTCTATGAACAATAAACGCTGAGGATGCTGCTGCCTCATGGGTCCCGCATGTCATCCTCTCAGAACGAAAATGTTTCTTTTCTTGGATTTTTTACCAACAGATTTTTGGTTTATTTTTTCTTTCCATCCCCTGCCGCCTTTAAAACGTTGACGACGCTGTTTGCTCATGGGTCCCCGATGTCAGCCTCCCCGTACAAGAAACATATGATATCTTGATTATTTTGCAGACAATAAACAATGTATTGCGCTCTGAGCTATTTCAAACGGATAATTAAATCTTTATTTTTACATAAACAAACTTATATGTTGAATCTCCTTGTTTTTTTGTCTTTGCGAAGCATAGGACTTTCCTGTTTTTTTAGAAAATTCGGAACTTTCCTGTTTTGGAGTGGGCTGAAATTGTACGAGTCAAAAGGCCAAGCAGGATAGTTCGAAAGCCCAGATGTCCAGATGCAGCCCAATTGAAATCTTTCTTCTTGGATTTTTTTCACCCCCTGATTTCTGGCTACTTCATTTTTCTTTTGGTCCTGTGCCGCCTTGGAAACGTTGAGACCGCTGCTGCAAAATGGGACCCGCATGTCATCCTCTACGTACAATAAAATTTCTTTTCTTGGATTATTTTTGGCTCCTGATATTTGGTCACTTGCCTTTTTCTTTCGATCCCGTGCAGCCTCTCAAACGGTGATACCGCTGCTGCAAAATGGGACCCGCATGTCATCCTCTACGTACAATAAACTTTCTTTTCTTGGATTATTTTTGGCTCCTGATATTTGGTCACTTGCCTTTTTCTTTCGATCTCATGCCACGTTTGAAACTTTGAGGAACCTGCTGGCTCGTGGGACCCGCATGTCATCCTCTATGTGCTATAAAAGTTTATTTTCTATGGTTTTTTTCACTCTCTGATTTTTGTCTATTTCCTTTTTCTTTTGATGCCCTGCCGCCTTGGAAACGTTGAGTAAGCTGCTTACACATGGGACCCGCATGTCATCCTCTATGTACAATCAAGTTTCTTTTCTTGAATTATTTTTGGCTCCTGATATTTCGTCACTTGCCTTTTTCTTTCGATCTCATGCCACGTTTGAAACGTTGAGGAACCTGCTGGCTCATGGGACCCGCATGTCATCCTCTATGTGCTATAAAAGTTTGTTTTCTTGGATTTTTTTTCACCCTCTGATTTTTGGCTCCTGATATTTCGTCACTTGCCTTTTACTTTTGATCCCCTGGCCCCTTTGAAACGTTGAGTAAGCTGCTGGCACATGGGACCCGCATGTCAACCTCTATGTCCATCAACTTTCTTTTCTTGGATTTTTTTTTGACCCCCTACTTTCTAGCTACTTTCTTTTTCTTTTGATCTCAAGCCGCATTTCAAACATTGAGACCGCTGCTGCAAAATGGGACCCGCATGTCATCCTCTATGTACAATAAATCTTTGATTATTTTTGGCACCTCATATTTGGTCACTTGCGTTTTTTTCTTTCGATCTCATGCCACCTTTGAAACGTTGAGTAAGCTGCTGGCTCATGGGTCCCCCATGTCATCCTCTACGAACAATAAAAGTTTCCTTTCTTGGAGTTATTTTTGCCCCCTAATTTCTGGCTACTTCCTTTTTCTTTTGATCCCCTGCCGCCTTTGAAACGTTGAAAACTTTCTTTTCTTTGATTATTTTTGGCACCTCATATTTGGTCACTTGCCTTTTTCTTTCGATCCCCTGCCGCCTCTCAAACGGTGATACCGCTGATGCTAAATGGGACCCGCATGTCATCCTCTATGTACTATAAAACTTTCTTTTCTTGGATTTTTTTGGCTCCTGATATTTGGTCACTTGCCTTTTTTCTTTCGAGACCTCCTGCCGCATCTCAAACGGTGATACCGCTGCTGCTAAATGGGACCCGCATGTCATCCTCTATGTACAATAAAGTTTCTTTTCTTGGATTATTTTTGGCTCCTGATATTTGGTCACTTGCCTTTTTCTTTCGATCCCATGCCGCCTTTGAAACGTTGAGGAAGCTGCTGGCTCATGGGTCCCGCATGTCATCCTCTATGAACAATAAAAGTTTCCATTGTTGGAGTTATTTTTTACCCCTAATTTCTGGCTACTTCCTTTTTCTTTTGATCCCCTGCCGCCTTTGAACGTTGAAGAATCTGCTCGCTAATGGGTCCCACATGTCAGACTCTATGGACGATAAACCTTTCTTTTCTTGGAGTTATTTTGACCCCTAATTTCTGGCTATTTTGCCTTTTTTTGGATCCCGTGCTGCCTTGGAAACGTTGAGGATGCTGCTGCCACATGGGTCCCGCATGTCATCCTCTCAGAACGATAAATGTTTCTTTTCTTCGATTTTTTTACCAACTGATTTTTGATTTATTTTTTCTTTCGATCCCCTGCCGCCTTTAAAACTTTGACGACGCTGCTGGCTCATGGGTCCCGATGTCAGCCTCCCCGTACAAGAAACATGTGATATCTTGATTATTTTGCAGACAATAAAAAGTGTATTTCGCTCTGAGCTATTGCAAACGGATAAATTAAATCTTTATTTTTACATAAACGAACTAATATGAATCTCCTTGTTTTTGTTTTGTTTTTGCGAAGCATAGGACTTTCTTGTTTTGGAGTGGGCTGAAATTGTACGAGTCAAAAGACGTCCAGCAGGTTAGAAGGCCCAGATGGCCAGGCAGCCCCAATTTATATCTTCCTTATCTTGGATTATTTTTTGATCAAAAGGCCCAGCAGGGGTACATCCTTTTTCTTTTGGTCCTGTGTGCCGCCTTGGAAACGTTGTGGACGCTGCTGCCTCATGGGACCCGCATGTCATCCTCTATGAACTATGAACTCTAAAAGTTTCTTTTTTCTTGGATTTTTTTTCACCCCTCTGATTTTTGGCTATTTCCTTTTTCTTTTGTTCCCCTGCCGCCTTGGGACCCGTATGTCATCCTCTATGTACAAAAAACTTTCTTTTCTTGGAGTTTTATTCCCCCTAATTTCGGGCTACTTTCGTTTTCTTTTGATCTCAAGCCGCATATGAAACATTGAGACCGCTGCTGCAAAATGGGACCCACATGTCATCCTCTATGTAAAATAAAAGTTTCTTTTCTTGGATTATTTTTCACGCTCTGATTTTTGGCTATTTCCTTTTTCTTTCGATCCCCTGCTGCTTGGAAACGTTGAGGATGCTGCTGCCTCATGGGTCCCACATGTCATCCACTATGAACAATAAAAGTTTCTTTTCTTCGATTTTTTTCACCCTCTGCTTTTTGGCTATTTCCTTTTCATTTGATCCCCTGCCGCCTTGGAAACGTTGAGGATGCTGCAGCGTCATGGGACCCGCATGTCATACTCTATGTACAATAAAAGTTTCTTTTCTAGGTTTTTGGCTCCTGATATTTGGTCACTTGCCTTTTTCTTTCAATCTCATGCCGACTCTCAAAGGTACAATAAAAGTTTCTTTTCTTGGATTATTTTTGGCTCCTGATATTTGGTCACTTGCCTTTTTCTTTCGATCTCATGCCGTCCTTGAAACGTTCAGACCGCTGCTACAACATGGGACCCTATGTCATCCTCTATGTACAATGAAAGTTTCTTTTCATGGATTATTTTTTGCTCCTGATATTTGGTCACTTTCCTTTTTCTTTCGATCTCATGCCGCCTCGGCCCTCTGAAACGACGAGTAAGTTGTTGGCTCATGGGACCCGCATGTCATCCTCTATGTACAATAAAGTTTTTTTCTTGGATTTTTTACCCCCTGATTTTTGGTCACTTGCCTTTTTCTTTCGATCCTGTGCCGCCTTTGAAATTGTGGACGCTGCTGGCTCATGGGTCCCACATGCCAGCCTCTATGAACAATAATATTTCTTTTCTTGGATTTTTTTTACCCCTGATTTCTGGCTATTTGCCTTTTTCTTTGGATCCCCGACCGCCTTTGAAACGATGAGGACGCTGCTGGCGCATAGCTCCCACATGTCAGCCTCTAAGAACAATAAACATTTCTTTTCTTGGATTTATAGTTGACCCCTAATTAATGGCTACTTCGCTTTTTTTTTCGATCCCCAGCCGCCTTAGAAACGTTGAGGACGCTGCTGGCTCATGGGTCCCATATGACAGCCTCTATGAAAAGTAAAACATTTACTTTCTTGGATTTATTTTTGACACCTAATTAATGACTACTTGGTTCTTTTCTTTTGATCCCGTGACGCCTTTGAAACGTTGAGGGCCCTGCTGGCTCATGGGTCCAACATGTCAGCCTCTATGAACAATAAGAGTTTCTATTGTTGCATTTATTTTTGACCCCTAATTTCTGGCTATTTGCCTTTTTTCCATTGCCTGCCACCTTAGAAACGTTGAGGACGCTGCTGGCTGGGTCCCACATGTCAGCCTCTTTGTACGATAAAAGTTTCCTTTGCTGGATTTATTTTTGACCCCTAATTTCTGGCTATTTGCCTTTTTCTTTCGAACTCCACCGCCTTTGAAACGTTGATGACGCTGCTGCAAACTGGGTACAATATGTCAGCCTCTTTGTGCGATAAACCTTTCCTTTCTTGGATTTTTTGGACACCTGATTTCGAGCTACTTGCCTTTTTCTTTCGATCTCCTGCCCCCTTTGAGAAACGCCGAGAACGATACTGGTTCGTGGGTCCCACATGTCATCCTCTCTGAATGATAAATGTTGGGGCCGCGGCTGCAAGATACGTCCCACATGTCAGCCTGACTGTTGAATAAACGTTTCCTTTCTCGAATTTATATTTGACCCCTGATTTCTGGCTACTTTGCCGTTTCTTTCGATCCCCTGCATGTCTGCTACTCCACCGAAAAACAGACCGGCATGTATTCATCACAATACTGGTAGCTAATTTAGGAAAAATGTGTTCATCACGGGATTCAAACAAAGATCTTCATCTCTGCTAAATTTTGATTTCACCAAAAACCGAACAGCGTGTGTTCATGACTTTAACTTCACAAACACTATGGTTTCTCTATAAAATAAGGTCACCATCCGTTCCTTTATTGTAGGCATTTGCGAAAAGTGTCTTTGGCTAATGGGCACCAGTGCTCTGCTGTTTAAAAAAAATCAAATAGCATACATATTTGTTTCAAAAAAATCTGAAAATGAATGTAGACATAATAAATAAAGTAACCTACAAGCGTGTAAAATTTTAATATGATATTCTTTATATTGTAGACTACACAAAAAAGACAAAATCTGTTGAAATTTGGAGATTTGAAATATGCATACCCAGATCCACACGTTTGTTACTTTTGTGTAGCCCAGAATTTTTTTTATTTGAAACTGAAATTTTGCACGTTTATGGGACAATTCATTAGCTACTCCATGATTTGTTTTCTAATTTTTTGAACAAATAAATATATTTTTTATTTTTTTCTAAAATAGCAGGAGCAATGGTGCCCAAGAGCACCAAATCTCTTAATAGGCATTTGCGCCTAATAGCGTGAGCTTAGCTAATTTTTGAAGAAAAAAAAGATGTCCATTGTGGTATTCAGGACAAAGATCTTCATGTCTGCTACTGCACCAAACAACAAACCAGCATGTATTCATCACAATACGGGTAGCTAATTTGTGAAAAATATGTTCAGCACGGGATTCAAACAAAGATCTTCATCTCTGCAAAATTTTGATTTCAGCAAAAACCGAACAGCGAATGTTCATGAGGTTAAGTTCACGAACACTATGTTTTCTCTATAAAATAAGGTCACCATCTGTCTCTTATTTCTCAAGGAAAAACAGGTGGAAGTGTTGGGACGAACCACATGGGTGCTTCGGCTCTATGTTCAGTCTTCTCTTTTTTGTACTGCAATCTTGAGCCTATGGCAGGACCTCCATTGACGTGCATTCTGCACCAATTTGGCCTTGGACGTATCCATGTATCACGGGCGCGATTGTGGGTAGCAAAGACACAGTCAGGTTTGAACAATTGGAAATCTGGTTCTGCAGCCTCTGCGTCGACTGGCGGGGGTAGCATGAAAATTGGGTGATTGAGTCCAAGAAATAAAGAACGCCCCTTCAAATTGTTCAATCTTTCCCACCTTGCCTCTTCTACAGGGTCCAAGGTATGGGCAGATCTCAAGAAAACGTAGCACCGTACCAAAGGATAAGACCTCAGCTTGTTACCCATATGTAATATTGGAGGACCGAGGATGGGCCGATAACCTTTAACCTGAATCCACGCGAGATCAGATTCACCAGTAATGGACTCTGCTCTCATTGGTGCCAGGAACCAAGTGCGCTGGTCAGAAAATCCAAGAAATACATCTTCATCTTCATAATTATGATTATCACCATCATCATCTAATTCTTCATCATCTAATTCTTCATCATCAAATTCGTCTTCTTCTAATTCTTCTTCTTCTAATTCTTCTTCATCAGCATCATTATCTTCATCGGCACCTCCATCGCCTTGAGCCACATTTGCTTCATCATCTTCCATGACAGCATCTCCCTCGATTTGAGCGAAAATTGCAGCCACTTCTGCTTCTTCATCTTCAATGACAGGGGCGTCAATGAGACGCGGGGCTGCATGTGTCCCTGCAATGCACAAAGATCAACCACAATGCAGCAAGTAGGAACTACACTGAAAATTATCTCTTCTCTTCTATCTTCTATTTTCTACTACTATAAGGCACCAGTTTTTAACAAGACATGTCGCAGCAATTCCAACTGTTGGTGTCCAAAATCTAACGGTTGGGATTAGAGGTATTCGCGTGAAAAAAATACCACACCAGTGTCCACGTGTTTCTAGAACCGTCATGTTTCCATTATGAAGAAAAATCAGAGCAGTCTCACACCGATATCACACGTCCCACTTGATAGTGATTAAGAAAGGTTCCAAATTTTTGTTCATATTTATAAACTGTATGCTCACACTTATTTTGATGGTATAACCAAATTATTAGTTGTATTGAAAGTTTGAACAACATTTAGAACGCAACTTTTATACATCAGTATTGCGAATCGTAATTGGTCCAACATGTGCAGCATGCCATTTACTAGTTAAGACATAAAACAAAGACTCACCACAGGTATATGGTTCCCAAACCAGAACATCTCCATACGGATATGTAACTGCGTATACACGATGTAGGTGTGAACTTGTACCATATCCAGGAATGCCCATGGCATCGACATAGCTGTTTCTATCAAAGAATTCAGGGTTTCTCAGGATATTCCACTCCTTTTCTAGGGGCGCTTGTAGGATAGCAATCAATTCGTCAAATACAACGATTACCTCGTAATGCCATGGCCCTGCTAGATCATCTTTGTACGGCCTCTTGACGATCCGTACTTTGAGCAGTTCCAAACTTTTATCTATTTTGTATTTGAACAGGAATGGTGGGCTGCCATGCCACCATTCACTAGTAGGGCCCAAAGAAATTCCTGCATCTTGCAGAGATGGAAGAGGTATAATAGTATCTGATATGTATATGTTGCGGATCGTCAAGTGCCCGTCCTGCTGGACAAATGCCACCCAGTCGCCGTTACAACCCACCCAGTGCATGGGTCCATGTCCATCCAGTTCCTCCTTGGTATGGATAAATGCTGGAACTGTCGGCTTGTCTAATGGCATCAGCAACGCGTGAATGCCCTGCAAATAGGATTTGTTTCAAAATTGTCTATGCATGCAAGGTATTCGACAGAATGAAGAGCGGATTGTGCAGAACTGAAGCACAGATGTAATGGATAAATAAAGCAATTCCGAAGAGTACATGTGCATAGTGAAGGCAGCAAACCTTACAGTACTCCCAAATCAGGTGATTATGTTGAGTCTAAATTCATGCATGATGTTTGGCAATAAGAAAAGTTGATTGAAAAAACACAAGCTGAAACGAGATGAGTAAATAAATAAATACTCTTACAGTATTGTCGCGGTCGTCTGGCCATGTCTCGGGGTCGCAGTGGAGCAGGCTCGGTAAACCGAACGGAACCTTATGCGCTCCGCGGATGGCATGCCGCATGCCGATCATGCCTCGAGCGAGGCGACCAGTGCTGAGGATATCCGCCCGCTCGGCTATGTTCTCCACCAGTGGGTAGTGGAGGTTGCCCCACCCCATGGACTGGTGGTAGCAATCAGGAATCTCCTCAATCTTACGCTTCTGCTTCATTGGAGTCGGTAATCCAATGCAAGGGAGAGAGGGGTGAACGGGAGAAAGAGACAGAAGAGGGTTTTTTTTGGAGAAGATGCAGTAGTAGTACTACGATACTAGGAGGTGGAGATGCGGGGCATGTTTCCGGGAGAGAGGAACCACTATTTCCCTTAAAAAAAATAACAGCACTTGCGCATTAGAACTTGGGGCGGGGATATAGCGGTAAGAGGTATTGACCAACTTTCCCTCACCTTGACCCCACGTGGTTGTGAACCCGAGATAATTCTTTTTGATGAACCCGATATACTTATTATAGTACTAAAATAGTACAAGTATATACCTTGTACTCCTATATACTAACATTACTATTTTAAGGACTTATGTTCCATGAGCAACAACTTCCCCCACTCCGCTCATCCGAAATCCTAGCCCCTCCAACTTCAAGGACCAATCAACATAGCTATGGCCTTCTAATTTGGCTCAAGTCGCCGCACACATAGTCCTCCCGCCGACAAGGAATAGGAGCATCAGCCCTTTCGTCGCTTGTTGTTACACATAATCATATACAGTACCATATATATTTCAAATTTCCATATCAAAAAATAGTTCAAATCTGAATTTTAACATCTCAAGCTAAACCCTCGCTTGCTCTTAAACATAAGCATACCATAGTTCTACTTTTGTCTTCACCGAACAACAGAACACAATTTCATCACAACATAGCCAACCGGAGTACCTAGTAATGTAACTAGAGAAGTGAACCTATAGTTGATCAAGCCTTCAACTTTAACACAATAATACCCCCACATTATGTGTTGAGGAGCCACACCCATATATTTAAGAGTACCATCAAGTAGACCACAAATGCATCAATGAAGAGAGGGGTATACTTATAGACCACCTCTTTACAAAACAGTTGTAACTAGTAGACCACAATTGCCTCGTTCATTAGCTATGAAATTACATACTATCAGTAGCTACAATGGCTGCAGGCCCTGTTTCAGAATTAAACATCACACTTGTTCCAATCCGGGGCGTTGGCGAAGTTTGGGATGAACCAAAGCGGTGTCTTTACCAGGTACCTATCTTTTTTTGTTTTGCATGTTTTCTCCAAGGCGTTGGTTTGGAAACCAACGGCGCAATCTTCACGATTCAGACTGAATCGGCATATTTCAGGCAGCTGCGAATTGCGAAGCCATGCTTCATTCGGCAAGGTGTACACACAATTTCTTCTCGTCAGACATCCTGGGACAACATCTGCACCGCCTAATGGCAGCATAATCGGATAGTTCACTCCAAGGAAAAGAGAATATTCTCCAAGGTCATCAATCTTTTCCCATGGAATACCTTCATTTAACTTACTAGTGTCCTTCGTGAACACCAGGCAACCAAACCCAGAAGCATAGTTGCCAACAGTGCGACCATGATGAACACGACGATCAGAAGCAGTATGGCAAACTTTACAGGAATATTCCCTTTCATCAGCAATGCCCAGTGTATGGATCAGAAGAAGTCTAGAACCATCTATAGATCTTGCTAACCACCACATGCCATAATCGACCTCGTGATCATGGCCAAGAGCATCATCAAGTGCACACCGCCATTCAAACACAATGGGCGGTGGCTCTACGATCAGCGGAGGACCTGCTTGAAAACGAAATTACTGTTAAGAAGGGTATGTTTGGTTTGCACAAATCTGAAAACGTAAGAATTGGGAAAACGCATTAGGATTCAGATGGGATGATATAATGGCATTTCCATTCAATAATACAGCATATTGGTGTATTTCAGTACATCACATGGGAAACCAAAGGATTCATTTCAAGAAGTTCAAGTAGAGGTCAAAATCCAACATAATTCAATCTGAGAATAAAACTCCTAATTATACAATCCTCAAATTTTTCTATGGTAATCATCTCGAATAAAAAGTCTAAATACCAATGAAATTTCATCCGAAGCAAATATGCCCCAAGCCTCCAAGTCAGATCAGTCAGGTTCGAAAATTAATAAGTTTGTGCATTAAAATTATCTTTACAGCCATGAATAATGAAGCTCATCATACACTACTTACGTCCGGAGGAAAATTACCAGCTTGCTGAGGATTCCATGCGTGAACAGTGCCAGTATGAGTTGTGGCAAACACAAGCCCATTGTGGAGAATTGCATCGCTGTAATTGTAAAAGATGTGGGACTTGGGCTCTGTAAGAACTGTCCATCCAGAATCTTCGCCGCAAAGGAGGGCAACTCTGATGTCAAAAACAGCAACAAGAGAGAAATTTTTGTACCCCCCAGCAGCTGTGGGAACTTGGCAAATATATATCTTGTGAAATATAATAGCACGAAGGTTGTGGTGGTATATATTTGGAATGTGGGTGGTTTCAAACGGCACAGGGAGAGGAATTTCACGGCGAGTGTAGACGTTGACAAGTTTCCATTTGCAAGCAGGAAAGCCAGTGTCAACCATGGCAACCCAATCTCCATTGGCACCTACCCACTGCTTACCCGTACCGTCTGGCATCACAGCGTCGGAGGAGAACCTGTCCAGCGGCGTCAGCTTGCAATCCCGTGCTACCTTCGTCGGGTGAGAATGAAGAACACATGGGAGGCCAAACGGGAGAGAAAAAGATAGAGTTGCACTATCATTTGCAGAGTCGAAAAATAGTTTGGACGAACCGACGAGGCTCGCGGCGGTGATGACGTCGCATCTTGTTACGAGTTCTTCAAGGGGACCTTCGGAAAAGACCTTCTGAAACAGTTCAGAGTCATCATTTTCCTTGTTCGATGCCGCCATCGCAGGGCAGGGGGTGGGTCTATGAGGTTTGGGTTCAACTGATTGGAGTTTAATTTGGGTTCGATGGCGGCAGGTGGCGGGGAAGATGAAGAACGGAGGCTCTCAAACTGGGCGGTGGAATTGATTCTAAAGCTGCATGGCGGCGGCACTGGCGTGTGCTATGGAAGGTGGTCGATTGGTGCGGGCGGGGGCGGAGGTAGACGATGGAGGTGAACAGAAATAGGGCAGGTGGGGGCGGGGCGCTTGACTTCGCTCCTCTACACTCTACAGCATCTCCTCCTGTTTCTTGGAAAGTGTATAGACCCATAATAAAAAGTCACTGTTCCCTCTGAAAAGGTGAAGAACAAGTCACTGGTCTAACGTGCAAATTTGGACATCCCAAGCTATGTGTTGTCATGTCAATTCAATGTCCATGGCAGTATTTTGAATTTTGCGTGACCAAAAGAAGTACGCCTTGGCCTTTCACAATCGGGGTTTCTTTAGAGCAAGAACAATAGAAGAGCCAACAGCTGGCAAAAGTACCACGTAGGCGGGCTATAAGCGCCCACTATTGTCCTACTTCCTCTTGGCGTGATACTCCCTCCGTCCACAAATAAGTGGACGTGCAGGATTTTCAAGGTAAATTAGTAAAAGGAAAGAAAAAATGCATTGGAGCACTCGTATCTTAAGAAACACATGTACTCAACCACGGTTGTAGATTTTCTCGGCGCAAGACTTTTCCCCAGCAGTTGTGGCTTTCAGTTATTCGTGGGTGTGGGGAGGAGCTCCGCCGCATCGGTAAAAAGCAAAGAGGGACGGCGGCTCTCGATCGTGCGGTGTACTCGTAAATCACGTGTGACCCATGCCCTAATAATTCACAATGCATTGATGAGGGCTATCACTTCATCATCCAATAAAATGTACTTAGTAACTATGGTAATAATATTGTCTTCTCGCAAAAAAATGGTAAAAATATTGTCTCTTAAGCCATGTACTAGTACAGTGCAAGATGCTTTAGAGAAATAAACCTATATTTTATTGCTACTCCGTAATACACATGGTTATTTATTCTAGGCAAATGCCTACCGAAAGATGTAGGAATAGGGAAATGTAGGATTGCAATGTCATGTCCACTCCAATCCTATAGGAATTCATAGAATCCAAACTTTGTTTGATTCCACCATAGGAAAAGTAAGGGCTCCTTTGATTTAAAGGATAGGAAAAACATAGGAATAGGAAAGGTATAGGATTGGAATGGCATGTCTACTTGAAACCTATAGGAAGATGAAGTTTGTTTGATTGTAGCAAAGGAATTTTTCCATGAGGTATGAGCTAATGCTTTTTTCCTATAGGAATCACACTACAAGATTCCTATAGGAATTTTTCCTATAGGATACGTTCCTATGAATCAAACAACATGTATAGGAATTTTTCCCATAGGAATCAAATCCTACACAATTCCTATGCAAATCCTTTGAATCAAAGGAGCCCTAAAGCATTCTTAAAAAGAGGTATGAGTAGATGTTTAATTTTCTATGGAATCTGTGCAAAGAAATCCTTAGGAAAAATTCCTATCGGAAACAATCCTACAAATCAAACAGCCAAGGATTCAATTGTACCAATTCCCTATGCAAATCCTTGGTGTTCACCCAATCCTCTCGAATACTCATCCAAAAAATGCACTAATACTTTGATGGGGAGTTTTTGTATTCTAGGCAAGAATAGAGGGTTTGCGGGGATCACTTGAGAAGTGTATTAACCAAAGAAGGCATAAGTAATACACCAACACACACTAACATGCCCTTAATGGATGTATCTCCATAAACTCCCTCTGTTCTTTATTACTACTACTAGTTTATGTACTTCTTAACTAATATGGGATAATCATGAAATATATTTTCTAACATTCAGCCAAAATATAGTGTTTCGACTTTTTAAAATACTGAAAAACTAGTAATTAAAAATATTTGAGCTATCAAATCTAGGAAGTTTGAAAATATTTTGTATTCCGTCTGAAAGTTGTGTTACTTGGTGTAAGATTCACACAAAAATGATGAAAATATCAAACCTTCAAAAAAATTGTAGTAATTCAAACGTTATGTGCGTTTCATAATTTTGCAAAATCTATTCTATTTGCAATTAAAACTATAGTAGTTGGTGGTCCCCGATCATCTGATTTGCTCTTAAACAGCTCAATCCTAAATTTGAAATTCCCTGCAACAGAACACGATAGTTGGTGGTTTGTGCGGAAAAAAATTACAGTTTTAAAAAGTGTTTTAAGCAACGAAGGCAGCAATAAGCGGTAGTTTGTGCAATTTCCTCGTGTAAACAACATGTAGCGTCGAAGTAATAGTACTAGCAGTACAGAAATCTTGTGTAATTTCTAGTTCTACATATTACTAGTGTCCACTGTTTGAGAGTTGATGGTGAATGGGTCTGATTTTCAATCGAATGAGAATTAGCAAATTGATTTTTATGACAAAAGCATACAAAGGGAGTAAAACAACATACCCGCATTCGCCGCTGCTACCAGCATGCGATGCCTCCACGAGTGCATTGACGGCTGCTGCAAATCCTCGGAAGGCATCTAGGTTTTGCAGATCGTCGATTGCCGCTGTCCGGCTAAGCTTAACCAGCATAGCTGCCGCCAAGATATCTCGGATTTGGACCACAGGCAGAAGCTGATTGGGGTCGAAGGATTGCCTGATTCGGAATTTGAAGTACCAAGCCCTCGGCTCCGATGATGGAAGTTTGGAACTCGGCCCGGCCAGAACCTCCCAAATCTGTGTGTGGCAGTGGATGCCCATCGGCATCCCCAATGCTGCCGACGCCGTGATGTGGTCGGTCGCACTTTGGTCCCCACTAAAGGCTGGGGCTGCAGCACGTCGCCGCCGCCCCCGACGTCCCCACGACGGCAACGCCATGGACCGAGGCGCTGAGTTTGTTGGCGAACCCGAAGCCCTGGATGGCAAGTGCTTCTTCACAATGGAAGCATCCTCACCCGGCGAGGTTCGCCCCCGGCGCATGCCTATGCTCCGACCAGCCCACTTTGCCGCTGCTGCCTGGGCTGCCGCCGATACCTGGGCCACCGCCGCTTCATGGGACCCCCTCCCTCCTCTCCCTCTCCTAGATCAAAGGGCGCCAGGAGTCTAGCCACAGCAAGACACAGAGCCGCCTGCTTCATCGCACACCAATGGCACACAGACATTTGCGAGCTTTTAGCGCACACCCCTCCGAGGCTGAGTCGTGGAGCCTGGGTGCACGGGGCTATGGCTGGAGGAGTCGCCATGGGACGAGGGGTGTCGAGTGCTCGGGCAAATACGGGAAAGGCGAAGTTTTGGATAACCTTATATGATCACATCAATGCTTCTCAAGGAGCCAAATACTGTATGAGAAACCGGAAAAGTTTGAACGTTTGAAAACTTTGCCGGCATAATGCATCCTTCCAATGCACGCCTACTAAGGTAGAAAGCCAACTCAATTGCTACTTTGTTGGCAAAATGTACCATGGCTCAATCTTGGGTCACACACATCTATCAATTGGTATATTTTGGTCATATTCAAAATTTTACTTGAAACTTGTTGGTCATGCCATTCTACTACTCGCCTAACACTTTTTCTACGCGGGAAGGAGGGGGGTATGATGCTACCCTGAATTTTTATGCCCATTTGTATCTTGGACAAATCCTAGGTTTGACCAAAATTTAAAACATGAAGATGAAAAATTAAGCCTGGATCCACTACAAGAAAATTTGCCAAACTTTTCTTGTAGTGATCCTTCTTAATTAGTAACTTCAAAATGAAGCTTTTGGAAGGTTTTTGAAATTTCCATGTCTGAAACCCAAAACACCTCTTCATGATTGACTTCATAAGACAAATCGAGTTTAGGGTTAGGGGTAGATACATGATTTTTCTAGTTTGAATATGTCTAGACCTGGCTTATCAACTTGAATGCTTAGTATATGACATAAGAAGATGTACTATGTGCATTGGTTTTTCATTTATTTGATTTGTTTTGAATTTTCATGCCGAATCAAATTTTGGTCAAATCATAGGTTTAACCAAGATTTAAACAAGTTTAAAACATTAAAATGAAAAATTAAGCATGGATCCTTCTCAATCACTCCAAAATGAAGCTTTTGGGAGGCTTTTGAAATGTCTATGTTTGAAACCCAAAACCACTTCTCTTCATGCTTGACTTCATAAGACAGATGAGTTTAGGGTTAGGGGTAGATACATGATTTTTCTGGTTTGAATAGGTCTAGACCTTGTTATCAAGTTGAATGGCTTACTATGTGACATAAGAAGACTATGTGCTTTGGTTTTTCATTTTTGATTTTTTCGATTGTTTTTATGCCCATTTGAATCTTGGCCAAATCCTAGGTTTGAACAAGAATTTAAACAAGTTTAAAACATGAAAATGAAAAGGTAAGCATGGATCCTTCTTAGTCAGTCCGAAATGAAGCTTTTGGGCGGTTTTCGAAATTTCCATGTTTGAAAACCCAAACCACTTCTCTTCATGCTTGACTTCATAAGACAAATTTAGGGTTAGGGGTATAGATACATGATTTTTCTTGTTTGATATGTCTAGATATTGTTTATCAACACTTGAATGCTTACAATATATGTGACGCAAGAAGACTATGTGTTATGGTTTTTCATTTTTGGGGGTTTTTTCGAATTTTTTATGCGCACTTGAGTCTTGGTCAAATCCAAGCTAGCTAGGTTTGACCAAGCTTTAAACAAGTTTAAAACATGAAAATGAAAAAGTAAGCATGTATCCTTCTTAGTCACTCCAAAATTAAGCTTTTCGGAGGTTTTTGAAATTTCCATTTTGTAAACCCAAAACCACGTATCTTCATGTTTGACTTCAAAAGACAGAGTTTAGGGTTAGGGGGTAGATACATGATTCTTCTTTTAATATGTTTAGATCTTGTTTTATCAAGTTGAATGTTGACTGTATGACATAAGAAGACTATGTTTTTGAATTTTTTATGAATCTTGGTCAAATCCAAGGGTTGACCAAGATTTAAACAAGTTTAAAACATGAAAATTAAAACGTTTCAAGTTCACCTTTGGTTCGATCTTTCAGTAACCAGGCGCATATATATATGGATGCAAATTGAGATAATTAATTCGTGAAACATTGGAAATGTCCATCGTGTGTCATGTTTCCCCCTCACATGAAAATTGGATTGGTGGCAGACAAGTAAAAGCACATTTATGTGCGACAACCCAAAATGCACATATTTTGCTGAGTTTTCATGCATGCATTAAAAGTTCTGAATATATACATAAAATGCATGTGGGTCATGATTGAAAAGTTTGACATGTATATGGTTCTTGTGTAGTAGTAGTACTATAGTAGATTAGTAGGTACGCAAACTCCCATCCATCTTCTTTGTCAAGAGAAGACGCGCACCAGGATGCGTAGTGGAAGTCGTCTCTGGATCCTTCTGTTGTCCCTCTCACGGAAAAGAAAAAGAAAAAAACATCTCTCTCATTCTCGGCCTCGCTCGACTCGCTCGCTCGCAGCCTCGCACCTCCTGCGCACTGACAAACGCTGCACAACAGTCAACATCACCAGAAAAAAGATATACACCATAAATAATAAGAGGGGCCCCGTGACTGCTATCCCTTCTTCTCCTTCCGTGTGATCCCTCTTCCTCCGAGTTTCACTGGACGGGCAAACACACATGTGCTGCATAGTAAAAATAAAAAAGTAAAAAATCGACCTATGAATCTATGATTAAATAGGTAAAATCCTGGGTTTTATCAAGGTTTAAACAAGTTTAAAACATGAAAATGAATAGGTAAGCATGGATCCTTCTTAGTCACTCTAAAATGAAGCTTTCGCGAGGTTTTGAAATTTCCATGTTTGAAACCCAAAACCACTTCTCTTCATGCTTGACCTGAGTTTAGGGTTAGGGTAGATACATTTTTCTGGTTTGAATATCTAGACCTTGTTTATCAACTTGAATGCTTACTATATGACATAAGAAGATGTTATTTGGTTTTTTTTTTTTCTGTTTTTTTCTGATTTTTTATGCCCATTTAAATCTTGGTCAAATCCTAGGTTTGACCAAGAGTTAAACAAGTTTAAAACATGAAAATGAAAAGGTAAGCCTGGATCCTTCTTAGTCACTGTAAAATGAAGCTTTTGGGAGGTTTGTGAAATTTCCATGTTTGAAACCCAAAAGCACTTCTCTTCATGCTTGACTTCATAAGACAGAGTTTAGGGTTAGGGGGTGTAGATACATGATTTGTCTGGTTTGAATATGTCCAAATCTTATTTATCAACTTCTGAATGCATGCTACTCTCTCAAAGAAAACCTTTTGAATGCTTACTATATGACATAAGAAGACTATATGCTTTTAAAATTCAAACATATGGTAAGCATTCTTATGTCATATAGTAAGCATTCAAGTTGATAAACAAGCAAGGTTTGGACATATTCAAACCAGACAAATCATGTATCTACCCCTAACCCCTAATTAAATTGTCTTATGAAGTCTAGCATGAAGAGAAGTGGTTTTGGGTTTCAAACATGGAAATTTCAAAAACCTCCCAAAAACTTCATTTTAGAGTGACTAAGAAGGATATACAAGCTTCCCTTTTCATTTTCATGTTTTAAACTTGTTTAAATCTTGGTCAAACCTCTAGGATTTGACCAAAAGATTCAAATGGGCATGGAAATTCATAAAAAAACAAAAGAATGAAAAACCAAAGGACATAACATTATTATGTCATATATATATAGTAAGCATTCAAGTTGATAAACAAGGTCTAGACATATTCAAACCAGAAAATCATGTATATATCTACCCCTAACCCTAAACTCTGTCTTATGAAGTCAAGCATGCATGAAGAGAAGTGGTTTTGGTTTCAAACATGGAAATTTCGAAAAACCCTCCCAAGAGCTACATTTTGGAGTGAGTAAGAAGGATATATAGATGCTTAATTTTTCATATTCATGATTTAAACTTGTTTAAACCATGTTCAAACCTAGGATTTGACCAAGATTAAAATGGGCATAAAATTTTAAAAAAATCAAAAAATAAAAAACAAGGCACATAGTATTCTTATGTCATATAGTAAGCATTCAATTAAGTTGATAAACAAGGTCTAGACATATTCAAACCAGGAAAATCATGCATATATCCCCTAACCCTAGCTAAACTCTGTCTTATGAAGTCAAGCATGCATGAAGAGAAGTGGTTTTTGGTTTCAAACGTTTAAGCCAAAAGCCCCTTTTCAAATATTTCAAACTTATTCAAATTTGGTTCAAATATGAAAGACATACAAGTTATAGCACACATAGTGCATACATTTTCACACATACTGCACTAGATGCTAACCCTATAGTTTGAGGCCATTTGGGTGACCTAGGTCGAAAAAATTCTTGGATTAGAATCGTGTTGTTCGAACCCCGTAGTTGGATATTTTTTAACCCTTGATCTGTAGAACTGGGCAAAACCCTAGTTTAACCTATTTAATTACAGATTCGTATATCGATTTTTCTACGAGTACTACCTTTTTATTATTACTATGCAGCACATGGGTGTTTGCCCGTCGAGTGAAACTCGGAGGAAGAGGGATCACTCGGAAGGAGAGAAGAAGGGAGAGAATTATGGTGTCTCCCCTTTTTCGGGTGATGATGTTGACTTTTGTGCAGGGTTTGTCAGGAGCAGGTGAGGAGCGAGCGAGCGAGTCGAGCGAGGCCGAGAATGAGAGAGATTTGTTTTTTTTTTGTGAGAGGGACAACCGAAGGATCTAGAAGGACCCACAGACTTCCAAAACGCATCCTGATGCGTCTTCTCTTGACAAAGAAGATGGCTGGGAGTTTGCGTACCTATTGCACGTGACTTGTGCTCACTGAAGTGTGGGACCTCAAGCGTGGGCACCACACGTAAGTGACAGACCTGTTGGTGTAAAAACTCGGTTGATTATAATAGTGCATTAGAACAAAGTTTTCTATGGATTCAAGGGTAGGAAATCCAAGTTAACTCATTTACGTGTTAAACTTGTCTATATCTTGGTCAAACCTAGGATTTGACCAAGATTCAAATGGGCAGAAAAATAAAAACAGAAAAATGAAAAACCAAATCACATAGTCTTCTTATGTCATATAGTAAGCATTAAAGTTGATAAACAAGGTCTAGACATATTAAACCAGACAAATCATGTATCTATACCCCTAACCCCTAAACTCTGTCTTATGAAGTCAAGCATGTGAAGAGAAGTGGTTTTGGGTTTCAAACATGGAAATTTCAAAAACCTCCCAAAAGCTTCATTTTAGAGTGACTAAGAAGGATCCATGCTTCCCTTTTCATTTTCATGTTTTAAACTTGTTTAAATTATCTTGGTCAAACCTAGGATTTGACAAGATTCAAATGGGCATCAAAATTGAAAAAAAAATTGAAAAAAGAAAAACCAAAGCAAATAGTTTTCTTATGTCATATAGTAAGCATTAAAGTTGTTGATAAATAAGGTCCATACATATTCAAACCACACAAATCATGTATCTATACCCCGTAATTAACCCCTGAATTAATTAACTCTGTCTTATGAAGTCAAGCATGTGAAGAGAAGTGGTTTTGGGTTTCAAACATTGAAATTTTAAAAACCTCCCAAAAGCTTCATTTTAGAGTGACTAAGAAGGATACAGACTTCCCTTTTCATTTTTATGTTTTAAACTTGTTTAAATCTTGGTCAAACCAAGGATTTGACCAAGATTCAAATGGCCCTAAAAATTCAGAAAAAAAATCAAAAGAATGAAAAACCAAAGCACATAGCATTCTTATGTCATATGTGTATTAAGCATTCAAGTTGATAAACAAAGGTCTAGAGACATATATATTCAAACCAGAAAAATCATGTATATATCTACCCCTAAAACTCTAATTAAACTATGTTTTATGAAGTAAATCATGAAGAGAAGTGGTTTTGGGTTTCAAACATGGAAATTTCAAGAACCTCCCAAAAGCTTCATTTTAGAGTGACTAAGAAGGATCCAGAAGGACCCACAGACTTCCAATACGCATCCTTATGCGTCTTCTCTTGACAAAGAAGATGGCTGGGAGTTTGCGTACCTATTGCACGTGACTTGTGCTCACTGAAGTGTGGGACCTCACGCGTGGGCACCACACGTAAGTGACAGACATGTTGGTGTAAAAACTCGATTGATTATTATACTGCATTAGAACAAAGTTTCCTATGGATTCAAGGGTAGGAAATCCAAGTTAACTCATTTACGTGACATTATTATTTCCATGAAGCAAAGTTAACACATCTATCGATTGGTACATTTTTGAGTGACTAAGAAGGATCCATGCTTACTTATTCGTTTTCACGTGTTAAACTTGTCTAAATCTTGGTCAAACCTAGGATTTGACCAAGATTCAAATGGGCAGAAAAATAAAATAAAAAACAGAAAAATGAAAAACCAAATCACATAGTCATCTTATGTCATATAGTAAGCATTAAAGTTGATAATAAACAAGGTCTAGAAATATCAAACCATACAAATCATGTATCTACCCCTTAACCCCTAAACTATGTCTTATAAATTAAGTCAAGCATGAAGAGATGTGGTTTTGGGTTTCAAACATGGAAATATCAAAAACCTCCCAAAAACTTCATTTTAGTGTGACTAAGAAGGATACACGCTTCCCTTTTCATATCTTGGTCAAACCTAGGATTTGACAAGATTCAAATGGGCATCAATATTGAAAAAAATCAAAAAAAAAGAAAAAACAAAGGAAATAGTTTTCTTATGTCTTATAGTAAGCATTAAAGTTGATAAACAAGGTCTAGACATATTCAAACTAGACAAATCATGTATCTATATATACCCCCTAACCCCTAAACTCTGTCTTATGAAGTCAAGCATGTGAAGAGGAAGTTGTTTTGGGTTGCAAACATGGAAATTTCAAAAACCTCCGAAAAACTTCATTTTAGAGTTTCTAAGAAGGATCCATGCTTAACTTTGCATATTCATATTTTAAACTTGTTTAAATCATTATCAAGCCTAGCATTTGACCAATATACAAATGGGTGGGCACAAAATTCAAAAAAATCAGAAAAATGAAAACAAATTAAAGCACATAGTCTTCATATGTCATATCGTATGAATTCAAGTTGATAAATGAGGTCTAGGTATATCCAAACCAGACAAATCATGTATCTATACCCCCTGTCGATCTTATGAAGTCTAGCATGAAGAGAGAAGTCGTTTTTGGTTTCAAAAATGGAAATTTCAAGAACATCCCAAAAGCTTCATTTTAGAGTGACTAAGAAGGATACATGCTTCCCTTTTCATTTTTATGTTTAAACTTGTTTAAATCTTGGTCAAACCTAGGATTTGACCAAGATTCAAATATATGGGCATAAAATTCAAAAAAAAACAGAAAAATTTAAAACCAAGGCACATAGTCTTCTTATGTCATATAGTAAACAATCAATTAATTAAGTTGATAAACCAGTTCTAGACATATTCAAACCAGGAAAATCATGTATCTACCCCCTAACGCCCTAGCTAAACTCTGTCTTATGAAGTCAAGCATGCATGAAGAGAAGTGGTTTTTGGTTTCAAACGTTTAAGCCAAAAGGTAAGCATGGATCCTCCTTAATTAGTCACTGTAAAATGAAGCTTTTGGGAGGTTTGTGAAATTTCCATGTTTGAAACCTAAAAGCACTTCTCTTCATGCTTGACTTCATAAGACAGAGTTTAGGGTTAGGGGGTGTCGATACATGATTTGTCTGGTTTGAATATGTCCAAATCTTATTTATCAACTTTTGAATGCATGCTACTCTCTCAAAGAAAAACTTTTGAATGCTTACTATATGACATAAGAAGACTATATGCTTTTAAAATTCAAACATATGGTAAGCATTCTTATGTCATATAGTAAGCATTCAAGTTGATACACAAGCAAGGTTTGGACATATTCAAACCAGACAAATCATGTATCTACCCCCTAACCCCTAATTAAATTGTCTTATGAAGTCTAGCATGAAGAGAAGTGGTTTTGGGTTTCAAACATGGAAATTTCAAAAACCTCCAAAAAACTTCATTTTAGAGTGACTAAGA
The DNA here is from genome assembly GCA_030979885.1 of Lolium multiflorum. Classification (NCBI taxonomy): domain Eukaryota; kingdom Viridiplantae; phylum Streptophyta; class Magnoliopsida; order Poales; family Poaceae; genus Lolium; species Lolium multiflorum. The sequence goes on from CM061748.1 coordinate 252,404,669, forward strand.
AGGATATACAAGCTTCCCTTTTCATTTTCATGTTTTAAACTTGTTTAAATCTTGGTCAAACCTCTAGGATTTGACCAAAAGATTCAAATGGGCATAGAAATTCATAAAAAATCAAAAGAATGAAAAACCAAAGGACATAACATTCTTATGTCATATATATATAGTAATTAAGCATTCAAGTTGATAAACAAGGTCTAGACATATTCAAACCAGAAAATAATGTATATATCTACCCCTAACCCTAAACTCCGTCTTATGAAGTCAAGCATGCATGAAGAGAAGTGGTTTTTGGTTTCAAACATGGAAATTTCGAAAACCCTCCCAAGAGCTACATTTTGGAGTGACTAAGAAGGATATATAGATGCTTAATTTTTCATATTCATGATTTAAACTTGTTTAAACCATGTTCAAACCTAGGATTTGACCAAGATTCAAATGGGCATAAAATTTTAAAAAAATCAAAAAATAAAAAACAAGGCACATAGTATTCTTATGTCATATAGTAAGCATTCAATTAAGTTGATAAACAAGGTCTAGACATAATCAAACCAGGAAAATCATGCATCTACCCCCTAACCCTAGCTAAACTCTGTCTTATGAAGTCAAGCATGCACGAAGAGAAGTGGTTTTTGGTTTCCAACGTTTAAGCCAAAAGCCCATTTTCAAATATTTCAAACTTATTCAAATTTGGTTCAAATTTGAAAGACATACAAGTTATAGCACACATAGTGCATACATTTTCACACATACTGCACTAGATGCTAACCCTATAGTTTGAGGCCATTTGGGTGACCTAGGTCGAAAAAATTCTTGGATTAGAATCGTGTTGTTCGAACCCCGTAGTTGGATTTTTTTGAACCCTTGATCTGTAGAACTGGGCAAAACCCTAGTTTAACCTATTTAATTACAGATTCGTATATCGATTTTTCTACGAGTACTACCTTTTTATTATTACTATGCAGCACATGGGTGTTTGCCCGTCGAGTGAAACTCGGAGGAAGAGGGATCACTCGGAAGGAGAGAAGAAGGGAGAGAATTATGGTGTCTCCCCTTTTTCGGGTGATGATGTTGACTTTTGTGCAGGGTTTGTCAGTGAGCAGGAGGTGCGAGCGAGCGAGCGAGCGAGCGAGTCGAGCGAGGCCGAGAATGAGAGAGATTTGTTTTTTTTTGTGAGAGGGACAACCGAAGGATCTAGAAGGACCCACAGACTTCCAAAACGCATCCTGATGCGTCTTCTCTTGACAAAGAAGATGGCTGGGAGTTTGCGTACCTATTGCACGTGACTTGTGCTCACTGAAGTGTGGGACCTCAAGCGTGGGCACCACACGTAAGTGACGGACCTGTTGGTGTAAAAACTCGGTTGATTATAATAGTGCATTAGAACAAAGTTTCCTATGGATTCAAGGGTAGGAAATCCAAGTTAACTCATTTACATGACATTATTATTTCCATGAAGCAAAGTTAACACATCTATCGATTGGTACATTTTTGAGTGACTAAGAAGGATCCAGGCTTACTTATTCGTTTTCACGTGTTAAACTTGTCTAAATCTTGGTCAAACCTAGGATTTGACCAAGATTCAAATGGGCAGAAAAATAAAATAAAAAACAGAAAAATGAAAAACCAAATCACATAGTCATCTTATGTCATATAGTAAGCATTAAAGTTGATAAACAAGGACTAGAAATATCAAACCATACAAATCATGTATCTACCCCTAACCCCTAAACTATGTCTTATAAATTAAGTCAAGCATGAAGAGATGTGGTTTTGGGTTTCAAACATGGAAATTTCAAAAACCTCCCAAAAACTACATTTTAGAGTGACTAAGAAGGATGCATGCTTCCCTTTTCATATTCATGTTTTAAGCTTGTTTAAATTATCTCAGTCAAACCTAGGATTTGACAAAGATTCAAATGGGCATCGAAAAAATCAGGAAAAAGAAAAACCAAAGCAAATAGTTTTCTTATGTCATATAGTAAGCCAATTAATTAAGTTGATAAACAAGGTCTAGACATATTCAAACTAGACAAATCATGTATCTATACCCCCTAACCCCTGAACTCTGTCTTATGAAGTCAAGCATATGAAGAGAAGTGGTTTTGGGTCGTTTCAAACATGGAAATTTGAAAAACCTCCCAAAAACTTCATTTTAGAGTGACAAAGAAGGATACATGCTTCCCTTTTCATATTCAGGTTTTAAGCTTGTTTAAATTATCTCAGTCAAACCTAGGATTTGACAAGATTCAAATGGGCATCAAAATTGAAAAAAATCAGGAAAAAGAAAAACCAAAGCAAATAGTTTTCTTATGTCATATAGTAAGCCAATTAAGTTGATAAACAAGGTCTAGACATATTCAAACTAGACAAATCATGCATGCATCTATACCCCCTAACCCCTAAACTCCGTCTTATGAAGTCAAGCATATGAAGAGAAGTGGTTTTGCTCCCAAAAGCTTCATTTTAGAGTGACTAATAAGAAGGATCCATGCTTACCTTTGCATTTTCATATTTTAATCTTGTTAAATCATTATCAAGCCTAGGATTTGACCAAGATACAGATGGGTGGGCACAAAATTCAAAAAAATCAGAATAATGAAAAACAAAAGCATGTAGTCTTTTTATGTCATATCGTATGCATTCAAGTTAAACGAGGTCTAGGTATATCCAAACCAGACAAATCATGTATCTACCCCATGTTGATCTTATGAAGTCTAGCATGAAGAGAAGTCGTTTTGGGTTTCAAACATGGAAATTTCAAGAACATCCCAAAAGCTTCATTTTAGAGTGACTAAGAAGGATACATGCTTCCCTTTTCATTTTCATGTTTTAAACTTGTTTAAATCTTGGTCAAACCTAGGATTTGACCAAGATTCAAATATATGAGCATAAAATTCAAAAAAAAACCAAAAATGAAAACCAAGGCACGTAGTCGTCTTATGTCATATAGTAAGCAATCAATTAAGTTGATAAACAAGGTCTAGACATATTCAAACCAGGAAATCATGTATCTACACCCCCTAACGTACCCAGCTAAACTTATGAAGTCAAGCATGCATGAAGAGAAGTGGTTTTTGGTTTCAAACGTTTAAGCCAAAAGGTAAGCATGGATCCTCCTTATATAGTCACTGTAAAATGAAGCTTTTGGGAGGTTTGTGAAATTTCCATGTTTGAAACCCAAAACCACTTAAGACAGAGTTTATGGTTAGGTGTGTAGATACATGATTTTTCTTGTTTGAATATGTCTAGACCTTGTTTATCAACTTGAATTTTTTACTATATGATATAAGAAGGCTATATATATGTGCTTTGGTTTTTCAATTTTTGATTTCTTTCGATTTTTTTATGCCTATTTAAATCTTGGTCAAATCCTAGGTTTAAACAAGTTTAAAACATGAAAATGAAACGGTAAGCATGAATCCTTCCTTACTCACTCTAAAATGAAGGTACTTGAAAATTTTATGTTTGAAACCCAAAACCCCAGTTCTCTTCATATGTTTGACTTCATAAGACAGAGTTTAGCTAGGGTTAGGGGTAGATATGATACATGATATTTCTGCTTTGAATATGTCTAGAGATCGACCTTGTTTATCAACTTGAATGCTTACTATATGACATAAGATCAAGGCTATATATATATGTGCTTTGGTTTTTCATTTTTTTTGAATTTTTCTGAATTTTTACTCCCATTTGAATCTTGGTCAAATCCTAGGTTTGACCAAGGTTAAAACAAGTTTAAAACATGGCAATGAAAAGGTAAGCATATGGATCATTCTTAGTCTCTCTAAAATGAAGCTTTTGGGAGGTTTTTGAAGTTTCCATGTTTGAAACCCAAAATCACTTCTCTTCATATGCTTGGCTTCATAAGACAAAGATTAGGGTTTAGGGGTAGATATATACATGTTTTGGGAGGTTTTTGAAATTTCCATGTTTGAAACCCAAATCCACTTCTCTTCATCCTTGACGTCTTCATAAGACAAAAGTATAGGGTTATATATATATGCATATGGGTAGATACATGATTTGTCTGGTTTGAATATGTACAAATCTTATTTATCAACTTTTGAATGCATGCTACTCTCTCAAAGAAAAACTTTTGAATGCTTACTATATGACATAAGAAGACTATATGCTTTTAAAATTCAAACATATGGTAAGCATTCTTATGTCATATAGTAAGCATTCAAGTTGATAAACAAGCAAGGTTTGGACATATCCAAACCAGACAAATCATGTATCTGCCCCCTGTCGATCTTATGAAGTCTAGCATGAAGAGAGAAGTCGTTTTTGGTTTCAAAAATGGAAATTTCAAGAACATCCAAAAAGCTTCATTTTAGAGTGACTAAGAAGGATACATGCTTCCCTTTTTATTTTTATGTTTAAACTTGTTTAAATCTTGGTCAAACCTAGGATTTGTCCAAGATTCAAATATATGGGCGTAAAATTCAAAAAAAACAGAAAAATTTAAAACCAAGGCACATAGTCTTCTTATGTCATATAGTAAACAATCAATTAATTAAGTTGATAAACCAGGTCTAGACATATTCAAACCAGGAAAATCATGTATCTACCCCCTAACGCCCTAGCTAAACTCTGTCTTATGAAGTCAAGCATGCATGAAGAGAAGTGGTTTTGGTTTCAAACATGGAAATTTCGAAAAAACCTCCCAAGAGCTACATTTTGGAGTGACTAAGAAGGATATATAGATGCTTAATTTTTCATATTCATGATTTAAACTTGTTTAAACCATGTTCAAACCTAGGATTTGACCAAGATTCAAATGGGCATACAATTTTAAAAAAATCAAAAAAATAAAAAACAATGCACATAGTATTATTATGTCATATAGTAAGCATTCAATTAAGTTGATAAAGTAGGTCTAGACATATTCAAACCAGGAAAATCATGCATCTATCCCCTAACCCTAGCTAAACTCTGTCTTATGAAGTCAAGCATGAAGAGAAGTGGTTTTTGGTTTCAAACGTTTAAGCCAAAAGCCCCTTTTCAAATATTTCAAACTTATTCAAATTTGGTTCAAATATGAAAGACATACAAGTTATAGCACACATAGTGCATACATTTTCACACATACTGCACTAGATGCTAACCCGGCCTATAGTTTGAGGCCATTGGATGAGGTCGAAAAAATTCTTGGATTAGAAATGGGGTTGTTCGAACCCCGTAGTTGGATTTTTTGAACCTTGATCTGTAGTACTGGGCAAAACCCTAGTTTAACCTATTTAATTATAGATTCGTAGGTCGATTTTTCTACCTTTTTATTATTACTATGCAGCACATGTGTGTTTGCCCGTCGAGTGAAACTCGGAGGAAGAGGGATCACTCGGAAGGAGAGAAGAAGGGCGAGAATTATGGTGTCTCCCCTTTTTCGGGTGATGATGTTGACTTTTGTGCAGGGTTTGTCAGTGAGCAGGAGGTGCGAGCGAGCGAGCGAGTCGAGCGAGGCCGAGAATGAGAGAGATTTGTTTTTTTTGTGAGAGGGACAACCGAAGGATCCAGAAGGACCCACATACTTCCAATACGCATCCTGATGCGTCTTTTCTTGACAAAGAAAATGGCTGGGAGTTTGCGTACCTATTGCACGTGACTTGTGCTCACTGAAGTGTGGGACCTCACGCATGGGCACCACACGTAAGTGACAGACCTGTTGGTGTAAAAACTCGGTTGATTATTATAGTGCATTAGAACAAAGTTTCCTATGGATTCAAGGGTAGGAAATCCAAGTTAACTCATTTACGTGTTAAACTTGTCTATTTGGTCAAACCCAGGATTTGACCAAGATTCAAATGGGCAGAAAAATAAAAACAGAAAAATGAAAAACCAAATCACATAGTCTTCTTATGTCATATAGTAAGCATTAAAGTTGATAAACAAGGTCTAGACATATTAAACCAGACAAATCATGTATCTATACCCCTAACCCCTAAACTCTGTCTTATGAAGTCAAGCATGTGAAGAGAAGTGGTTTTGGATTTCAAACATGGAAATTTCAAAAACCTCCCAAAAGCTTCATTTTAGAGTGACTAAGAAGGATCCATGCTTCCCTTTTCATATTCATGTTTTAAACTTGTTTAAATTATCTTGGTCAAACCTAGGATTTGACAAGATTCAAATGGGCATCAAAATTGAAAAAAATTGAAAAAAGAAAAACCAAAGCAAATAGTTTTCTTATGTCATATAGTAAGCATTAAAGTTGTTGATAAATAAGGTCCATACATATTCAAACCACACAAATCATGTATCTATACCCCCTAATTAACCCCTAAATTAATTAACTCTGTCTTATGAAGTCAAGCATGTGAAGAGAAGTGGTTTTGGGTTTCAAACATGGAAATTTCAAAAAACTCCCAAAAACTACATTTTAGAGTGACTAAGAAGGATACATGCTCCTCTTTTCATATTCATGTTTTAAGCTTGTTTAAATTATCTTGGTCAAACCTAGGATTTGACAAGATTCAAATGGGCATCAAAATTGAAAAAAATTCAGAAAAAAGAAAACCAAAGCAAATAGTTTTCTTATGTCATATGTATATTAAGCATTCAAGTTGATAAACAAAGGTCTAGAGACATATATATTCAAACCAGAAAAATCATGTATATATCTACCCCTAAAACTCTAATTAAACTATGTTTTATGAAGTAAATCATGAAGAGAAGTGGTTTTGGGTTTCAAACATGGAAATTTCAAGAACCTCCCAAAAGCTTCATTTTAGAGTGACTAAGAAGGATCCAGGACCCACAGACTTCCAATACGCATCCTGATGCGTCTTCTCTTGACAAAGAAGATGGCTGGGAGTTTGCGTACCTATTGCACGTGACTTGTGCTCACTCAAGTGTGGGACCTCACGCGTGGGCACCACACGTAAGTGACAGACATGTTGGTGTAAAAAATCGATTGATTATTATACTGCATTAGAACAAAGTTTCCTATGGATTCAAGGGTAGGAAATCCAAGTTAACTCATTTACGTGACATTATTATTTCCATGAAGCAAAGTTAACACATCTATCGATTGGTACATTTTTGAGTGACTAAGAAGGATCCATGCTTACTTATTCGTTTTCACGTGTTAAACTTGTCTAAATCTTGGTCAAACCTAGGATTTGACCAAGATTCAAATGGGCAGAAAAATAAAATAAAAAACAGAAAAATGAAAAACCAAATCACATAGTCATCTTATGTCATATAGTAAGCATTAAAGTTGATAATAAACAAGGTCTAGAAATATCAAACCATACAAATCATGTATCTACCCCTTAACCCCTAAACTATGTCTTATAAATTAAGTCAAGCATGAAGAGATGTGGTTTTGGGTTTCAAACATGGAAATATCAAAAACCTCCCAAAAACTTCATTTTAGTGTGACTAAGAAGGATACACGCTTCCCTTTTCATATTCATGTTCTAAGCTTGTTTAAATTATCTTGGTCAAACCTAGGATTTGACAAGATTCAAATGGGCATCAATATTGAAAAAAATCAAAAAAAAAGAAAAAACAAAGGAAATAGTTTTCTTATGTCTTATAGTAAGCATTAAAGTTGATAAACAAGGTCTAGACATATTCAAACTAGACAAATCATGTATCTATATATACCCCCTAACCCCTAAACTCTGTCTTATGAAGTCAAGCATGTGAAGAGGAAGTTGTTTTGGGTTGCAAACATGGAAATTTCAAAAACCTCCGAAAAACTTCATTTTAGAGTTTCTAAGAAGGATCCATGCTTAACTTTGCATATTCATATTTTAAACTTGTTTAAATCATTATCAAGCCTAGCATTTGACCAATATACAAATGGGTGGGCACAAAATTCAAAAAAATCAGAAAAATGAAAACAAATTAAAGCACATAGTCTTCATATGTCATATCGTATGAATTCAAGTTGATAAACGAGGTCTAGGTATATCCAAACCAGACAAATCATGTATCTATACCCCCTGTCGATCTTATGAAGTCTAGCATGAAGAGAGAAGTCGTTTTTGGTTTCAAAAATGGAAATTTCAAGAACATCCCAAAAGCTTCATTTTAGAGTGACTAAGAAGGATACATGCTTCCCTTTTCATTTTTATGTTTAAACTTGTTTAAATCTTGGTCAAACCTAGGATTTGACCAAGATTCAAATATATGGGCATAAAATTCAAAAAAAAACAGAAAAATTTAAAACCAAGGCACATAGTCTTCTTATGTCATATAGTAAACAATCAATTAATTAAGTTGATAAACCAGTTCTAGACATATTCAAACCAGGAAAATCATGTATCTACCCCCTAACGCCCTAGCTAAACTCTGTCTTATGAAGTCAAGCATGCATGAAGAGAAGTGGTTTTTGGTTTCAAACGTTTAAGCCAAAAGGTAAGCATGGATCCTCCTTAATTAGTCACTGTAAAATGAAGCTTTTGGGAGGTTTGTGAAATTTCCATGTTTGAAACCTAAAAGCACTTCTCTTCATGCTTGACTTCATAAGACAGAGTTTAGGGTTAGGGGGTGTAGATCGATACATGATTTGTCTGGTTTGAATATGTCCAAATCTTATTTATCAACTTTTGAATGCATGCTACTCTCTCAAAGAAAAACTTTTGAATGCTTACTATATATATGACATAAGAAGACTATATGCTTTTAAAATTCAAACATATGGTAAGCATTCTTATGTCATATAGTAAGCATTCAAGTTGATACACAAGCAAGGTGTTTGGACTTATTCAAACCAGACAAATCATGTATCTACCCCCTAACCCCTAATTAAATTGTCTTATGAAGCAGTCTAGCATGAAGAGAAGTGGTTTTGGGTTTCAAACATGGAAATTTCAAAAACCTCCCAAAAACTTCATTTTAGAGTGACTAAGAAGGATATACAAGCTTCCCTTTTCATTTTCATGTTTTAAACTTGTTTAAATCTTGGTCAAACCTCTAGGATTTGACCAAAAGATTCAAATGGGCATAGAAATTCATAAAAAATCAAAAGAATGAAAAACCAAAGGACATAACATTCTTATGTCATATATATATAGTAATTAAGCATTCAAGTTGATAAACAAGGTCTAGACATATTCAAACCAGAAAATAATGTATATATCTACCCCTAACCCTAAACTCCGTCTTATGAAGTCAAGCATGCATGAAGAGAAGTGGTTTTTGGTTTCAAACATGGAAATTTCGAAAACCCTCCCAAGACCGAGCTACATTTTGGAGTGACTAAGAAGGATATATAGATGCTTAATTTTTCATATTCATGATTTAAACTTGTTTAAACCATGTTCAAACCTAGGATTTGACCAAGATTCAAATGGGCATAAAATTTTAAAAAAATAAAAAAATAAAAAAACAAGGCACATATAGTATTCTTATGTCATATAGTAAGCATTCAATTAAGTTGATAAACAAGGTCTAGACATAATCAAACCAGGAAAATCATGCATCTACCCCCTAACCCTAGCTAAACTCTGTCTTATGAAGTCAAGCATGCACGAAGAGAAGTGGTTTTTGGTTTCCAACGTTTAAGCCAAAAGCCCATTTTCAAATATTTCAAACTTATTCAAATTTGGTTCAAATTTGAAAGACATACAAGTTATAGCACACATAGTGCATACATTTTCACACATACTGCACTAGATGCTAACCCTATAGTTTGAGGCCATTTGGGTGACCTAGGTCGAAAAAATTCTTGGATTAGAATCGTGTTGTTCGAACCCCGTAGTTGGATTTTTTGAACCCTTGATCTGTAGAACTGGGCAAAACCCTAGTTTAACCTATTTAATTACAGATTCGTATATCGATTTTTCTACGAGTACTACCTTTTTATTATTACTATGCAGCACATGGGTGTTTGCCCGTCGAGTGAAACTCGGAGGAAGAGGGATCACTCGGAAGGAGAGAAGAAGGGAGAGAATTATGGTGTCTCCCCTTTTTCGGGTGATGATGTTGACTTTTGTGCAGGGTTTGTCAGTGAGCAGGAGGTGCGAGCGAGCGAGCGAGTCGAGCGAGGCCGAGAATGAGAGAGATTTGTTTTTTTGTGAGAGGGACAACCGAAGGATCTAGAAGGACCCACAGACTTCCAATACGCATCCTGATGCGTCTTCTCTTGACAAAGAAGATGGCTGGGAGTTTGCGTACCTATTGCACGTGACTTGTGCTCACTGAAGTGTGGGACCTCAAGCGTGGGCACCACACGTAAGTGACGGACCTGTTGGTGTAAAAACTCGGTTGATTATAATAGTGCATTAGAACAAAGTTTCCTATGGATTCAAGGGTAGGAAATCCAAGTTAACTCATTTACATGACATTATTATTTCCATGAAGCAAAGTTAACACATCTATCGATTGGTACATTTTTGAGTGACTAAGAAGGATCCAGGCTTACTTATTCGTTTTCACGTGTTAAACTTGTCTAAATCTTGGTCAAACCTAGGATTTGACCAAGATTCAAATGGGCAGAAAAATAAAATAAAAAACAGAAAAATGAAAAACCAAATCACATAGTCATCTTATGTCATATAGTAAGCATTAAAGTTGATAAACAAGGACTAGAAATATCAAACCATACAAATCATGTATCTACCCCTAACCCCTAAACTATGTCTTATAAATTAAGTCAAGCATGAAGAGATGTGGTTTTGGGTTTCAAACATGGAAATTTCAAAAACCTCCCAAAAACTACATTTTAGAGTGACTAAGAAGGATGCATGCTTCCCTTTTCATATTCATGTTTTAAGCTTGTTTAAATTATCTCAGTCAAACCTAGGATTTGACAAAGATTCAAATGGGCATCGAAAAAATCAGGAAAAAGAAAAACCAAAGCAAATAGTTTTCTTATGTCATATAGTAAGCCAATTAATTAAGTTGATAAACAAGGTCTAGACATATTCAAACTAGACAAATCATGTATCTATACCCCCTAACCCCTGAACTCTGTCTTATGAAGTCAAGCATATGAAGAGAAGTGGTTTTGGGTCGTTTCAAACATGGAAATTTGAAAAACCTCCCAAAAACTTCATTTTAGAGTGACAAAGAAGGATACATGCTTCCCTTTTCATATTCAGGTTTTAAGCTTGTTTAAATTATCTCAGTCAAACCTAGGATTTGACAAGATTCAAATGGGCATCAAAATTGAAAAAAATCAGGAAAAAGAAAAACCAAAGCAAATAGTTTTCTTATGTCATATAGTAAGCCAATTAAGTTGATAAACAAGGTCTAGACATATTCAAACTAGACAAATCATGCATGCATCTATACCCCCTAACCCCTAAACTCCGTCTTATGAAGTCAAGCATATGAAGAGAAGTGGTTTTGCTCCCAAAAGCTTCATTTTAGAGTGACTAATAAGAAGGATCCATGCTTACCTTTGCATTTTCATATTTTAATCTTGTTAAATCATTATCAAGCCTAGGATTTGACCAAGATACAGATGGGTGGGCACAAAATTCAAAAAAATCAGAATAATGAAAAACAAAAGCATGTAGTCTTTTTATGTCATATCGTATGCATTCAAGTTAAACGAGGTCTAGGTATATCCAAACCAGACAAATCATGTATCTACCCCATGTTGATCTTATGAAGTCTAGCATGAAGAGAAGTCGTTTTGGGTTTCAAACATGGAAATTTCAAGAACATCCCAAAAGCTTCATTTTAGAGTGACTAAGAAGGATACATGCTTCCCTTTTCATTTTCATGTTTTAAACTTGTTTAAATCTTGGTCAAACCTAGGATTTGACCAAGATTCAAATATATGAGCATAAAATTCAAAAAAAAACCAAAAATGAAAACCAAGGCACGTAGTCGTCTTATGTCATATAGTAAGCAATCAATTAAGTTGATAAACAAGGTCTAGACATATTCAAACCAGGAAATCATGTATCTACACCCCCTAACGTACCCTAGCTAAACTCTGTCTTATGAAGTCAAGCATGCATGAAGAGAAGTGGTTTTTGGTTTCAAACGTTTAAGCCAAAAGGTAAGCATGGATCCTCCTTATATAGTCACTGTAAAATGAAGCTTTTGGGAGGTTTGTGAAATTTCCATGTTTGAAACCCAAAACCACTTAAGACAGAGTTTATGGTTAGGTGTGTAGATACATGATTTTTCTTGTTTGAATATGTCTAGACCTTGTTTATCAACTTGAATTTTTTACTATATGATATAAGAAGGCTATATATATGTGCTTTGGTTTTTCAATTTTTGATTTCTTTCGATTTTTTATGCCTATTTAAATCTTGGTCAAATCCTAGGTTTAAACAAGTTTAAAACATGAAAATGAAACGGTAAGCATGAATCCTTCCTTACTCACTCTAAAATGAAGGTACTTGAAAATTTTATGTTTGAAACCCAAAACCCCAGTTCTCTTCATATGTTTGACTTCATAAGACAGAGTTTAGCTAGGGTTAGGGGTAGATATGATACATGATATTTCTGCTTTGAATATGTCTAGAGATCGACCTTGTTTATCAACTTGAATGCTTACTATATGACATAAGATCAAGGCTATATATATATATGTGCTTTGGTTTTTCATTTTTTTTGAATTTTTCTGAATTTTTACTCCCATTTGAATCTTGGTCAAATCCTAGGTTTGACCAAGGTTAAAACAAGTTTAAAACATGGCAATGAAAAGGTAAGCATATGGATCATTCTTAGTCTCTCTAAAATGAAGCTTTTGGGAGGTTTTTGAAGTTTCCATGTTTGAAACCCAAAATCACTTCTCTTCATATGCTTGGCTTCATAAGACAAAGATTAGGGTTTAGGGGTAGATATATACATGTTTTGGGAGGTTTTTGAAATTTCCATGTTTGAAACCCAAATCCACTTCTCTTCATCCTTGACGTCTTCATAAGACAAAAGTATAGGGTTATATATATATGCATATGGGTAGATACATGATTTGTCTGGTTTGAATATGTACAAATCTTATTTATCAACTTTTGAATGCATGCTACTCTCTCAAAGAAAAACTTTTGAATGCTTACTATATGACATAAGAAGACTATATGCTTTTAAAATTCAAACATATGGTAAGCATTCTTATGTCATATAGTAAGCATTCAAGTTGATAAACAAGCAAGGTTTGGACATATCCAAACCAGACAAATCATGTATCTGCCCCCTGTCGATCTTATGAAGTCTAGCATGAAGAGAGAAGTCGTTTTTGGTTTCAAAAATGGAAATTTCAAGAACATCCAAAAAGCTTCATTTTAGAGTGACTAAGAAGGATACATGCTTCCCTTTTTATTTTTATGTTTAAACTTGTTTAAATCTTGGTCAAACCTAGGATTTGTCCAAGATTCAAATATATGGGCGTAAAATTCAAAAAAAACAGAAAAATTTAAAACCAAGGCACATAGTCTTCTTATGTCATATAGTAAACAATCAATTAATTAAGTTGATAAACCAGGTCTAGACATATTCAAACCAGGAAAATCATGTATCTACCCCCTAACGCCCTAGCTAAACTCTGTCTTATGAAGTCAAGCATGCATGAAGAGAAGTGGTTTTGGTTTCAAACATGGAAATTTCGAAAAAACCTCCCAAGAGCTACATTTTGGAGTGACTAAGAAGGATATATAGATGCTTAATTTTTCATATTCATGATTTAAACTTGTTTAAACCATGTTCAAACCTAGGATTTGACCAAGATTCAAATGGGCATACAATTTTAAAAAAATCAAAAAAATAAAAAACAATGCACATAGTATTATTATGTCATATAGTAAGCATTCAATTAAGTTGATAAAGTAGGTCTAGACATATTCAAACCAGGAAAATCATGCATCTATCCCCTAACCCTAGCTAAACTCTGTCTTATGAAGTCAAGCATGCATGAAGAGAAGTGGTTTTTGGTTTCAAACGTTTAAGCCAAAAGCCCCTTTTCAAATATTTCAAACTTATTCAAATTTGGTTCAAATATGAAAGACATACAAGTTATAGCACACATAGTGCATACATTTTCACACATACTGCACTAGATGCTAACCCTATAGTTTGAGGCCATTTGGGTGACCTAGGTCGAAAAAATTCTTGGATTAGAATCGTGTTGTTCGAACCCCGTAGTTGGATTTTTTTGAACCCTTGATCTGTAGAACTGGGCAAAACCCTAGTTTAACCTATTTAATTACAGATTCGTATATCGATTTTTCTACGAGTACTACCTTTTTATTATTACTATGCAGCACATGGGTGTTTGCCCGTCGAGTGAAACTCGGAGGAAGAGGGATCACTCGGAAGGAGAGAAGAAGGGCGAGAATTATGGTGTCTCCCCTTTTTCGGGTGATGATGTTGACTTTTGTGCAGGGTTTGTCAGTGAGCAGGAGGTGCGAGCGAGCGAGCGAGCGAGCGAGCGAGTCGAGCGAGGCCGAGAATGAGAGAGATTTGTTTTTTTTTGTGAGAGGGACGACCGAAGGATCCAGAAGGACCCACAGACTTCCAATACGCATCCTGATGCGTCTTCTCTTGACAAAGAAAATGGCTGGGAGTTTGCGTACCTATTGCACGTGACTTGTGCTCACTGAAGTGTGGGACCTCACGCATGGGCACCACACGTAAGTGACAGACCTGTTGGTGTAAAAACTCGGTTGATTATTATAGTGCATTAGAACAAAGTTTCCTATGGATTCAAGGGTAGGAAATCCAAGTTAACTCATTTACGTGTTAAACTTGTCTATATCTTGGTCAAACCTAGGATTTGACCAAGATTCAAATGGGCAGAAAAATAAAAACAGAAAAATGAAAAACCAAATCACATAGTCTTCTTATGTCATATAGTAAGCATTAAAGTTGATAAACAAGGTCTAGACATATTAAACCAGACAAATCATGTATCTATACCCCTAACCCCTAAACTCTGTCTTATGAAGTCAAGCATGTGAAGAGAAGTGGTTTTGGATTTCAAACATGGAAATTTCAAAAACCTCCCAAAAGCTTCATTTTAGAGTGACTAAGAAGGATCCATGCTTCCCTTTTCATATTCATGTTTTAAACTTGTTTAAATTATCTTGGTCAAACCTAGGATTTGACAAGATTCAAATGGGCATCAAAATTGAAAAAAAAATTGAAAAAAGAAAAACCAAAGCAAATAGTTTTCTTATGTCATATAGTAAGCATTAAAGTTGTTGATAAATAAGGTCCATACATATTCAAACCACACAAATCATGTATCTATACCCCCTAATTAACCCCTAAATTAATTAACTCTGTCTTATGAAGTCAAGCATGTGAAGAGAAGTGGTTTTGGGTTTCAAACATGGAAATTTCAAAAAACTCCCAAAAACTACATTTTAGAGTGACTAAGAAGGATACATGCTCCTCTTTTCATATTCATGTTTTAAGCTTGTTTAAATTATCTTGGTCAAACCTAGGATTTGACAAGATTCAAATGGGCATCAAAATTGAAAAAAAGTCAGAAAAAAGAAAAACCAAAGCAAATAGTTTTCTTATGTCATATAGTAAGCCAATTAAGTTGATAAACAAGGTCTAGACATATTCAAACTAGACAAATCATGTATCTATACCCCCTAACCCCTAAACTCCGTCTTATGAAGTCAAGCATATGAAGAGAAGTGGTTTTGCTCCCAAAAGCTTCATTTTAGAGTGACTAAGAAGGATCCATGCTTACCTTTGCATTTTCATATTTTAATCTTGTTTAAATCATTATCAGACCTAGGATTTGACCAAGATACAAATGGGTGGGCACAAAATTCAAAAAAAACAGAATAATGAAAAACAAAAGCACGTAGTCTTCTTATGTCATATCGTATGCATTCAAGTTAAACGAGGTCTAGGTATATCCAAACCAGAAAAATCATGTATCTACCCCCTGTTGATCTTATGAAGTCTAGCATATGAAGAGAAGTCGTTTTGGGTTTCAAACATGGAAATTTCAAGAACATCCCAAAAGCTTCATTTTAGAGTGACTAAGAAGGATACATGCTTCCCTTTTCATTTTCATGTTTTAAACTTGTTTCAATCTTGGTCAAACCTAAGATTTGACCAAGATTCAAATATATGAGCATAAAATTCAAAAAAAACAAAAAATGAAAACCAAGGCACGTAGTCTTCTTATGTCATATAGTAAGCAATCAATTAAGTTGATAAACAAGGTCTAGACATATTCAAACCAGGAAAATCATGTATCTACCCCTAACCCTAGCTAAACTCTGTTATGAAGTCAAGCATGCATGAAGAGAAGTGGTTTTTGGTTTCAAACGTTTAAGCCAAAAGGTAAGCATGGATCCTCCTCAGTCACTGTAAAATGAAGCTTTTGGGAGGTTTGTGAAATTTCCATGTTTGAAACTCAAAACCACTTAAGACAGAGTTTATGGTTAGGTGTGTAGATACATGATTTTTCTTGTTTGAATATGTCTAGACCTTGTTTATCAACTTGAATTTTTTACTATATGATATAAGAAGGCTATATATGTGCTTTGGTTTTTCATTTTTTGATTTCTTTCGAATTTTTTATGCCTATTTAAATCTTGGTCAAATCCTAGGTTTAAACAAGTTTAATACATGAAAATGAAACGGTAAGCATGAATCCTTCCTTACTCACTCTAAAATGAAGGTACTTGAAAATTTTATATTTGAAACCCAAAACCCCAGTTCTCTTCATATGTTTGACTTCATAAGACAGAGTTTAGGGTTAGGGGTAGATATGATACATGATATTTCTGCTTTGAATATGTCTAGACCTTGTTTATCAACTTGAATGCTTACTATATGACATAAGAAGGCTATATATGTGTTTTGGTTTTCCATTTTTTTTGAATTTTTCTGAATTTTTACTCCCATTTGAATCTTGGTCAATTCCTAGGTTTGACCAAGGTTAAAACAAGTTTAAAACATGGCAATGAAAAGGTAAGCATGGATCCTTCTTAGTCACTCTAAAATGAAGCTTTTGGGAGGTTTTTGAAATTTCCATGTTTGAAACCCAAAATCACTTCTCTTCATGCTTGACTTCATAAGGCAGAGTTTAGGGTTAGGGGGTAGATACATGATTTGTTTGGTTTGAATATGTCTAGACCTTGTTTATCAACTTGAATGCTTACTATATGACATCAGAAGACTATGTTCTTTGGTTTTTTTCCGTTTTTTTTGAATTGTTATACCCATTTGAATCTTGGTCAAATCCTAGGTTTGACCAAGATTTAAACAAGTTAAGAAATTGAAAATGAAAAAGGTAATCCTGGATCCTTCTTAGTCACTGTAGAATGAAGCTTTTGGGAGGTTTGTGAAATTTCCATGTTTGAAACCCAAAACCAGTTCTCTTCATATGTTTGACTTCATAAGACAGAGTTTTTATCAACTCGAGTGCTTACTATATGACATAAGAAGGCTATATATGTGCTTTGGTTTTTCATTTGTTGATTTTTTTCCGAATTTTTATGCCCATTTAAATCTTGGTCAAATCCTAGGTTTGACCAAGGTTTAAACAAGTTTAAAACATGAAAAGAAAAGGTAAGAATGGATCCTTCTTAGTCATTCTAAAATGAATGAAGCTTTTGGGATGTTCTCACAAATCGATCTAGTCTACATGACTTTGATAAATTTTAATTAAGAAGCAGCAACTTAACAATAATTACCCAAAATCTAACAGCTGGTTCGACAACAACCTGGACGTTACGCTAAAATGAACTGCGAAAACAACGAACAGCACTTTTGTAGTACTGTACTCGGTACTCCGTACTTGCTCCAGATAATCCCCATTGCTTCACTACTACAGTAGTACTACCCTGGCTCGCATTCATTGTTTCCCCTGACTATTCAGAGCTTTGGACGTCCATCAGAGTTGTAGTCAGTAGTACAGTACTGCTAGCTCGATTAATGGCGTGCTATAAAATTCTATACTAGCCGACAGATGTCCATTCCTCGGGTTGCGCGCCAGAGCCTTCGAAGAGAAGGTAGCCGCTCTGTCCCGTTGATTTACGGTGGACGGACAGGATACTCCGGACCGCTCTCGATTCATTTGCTTCTGCTCCCGCGTCCTGACCCTTGAGCCCCCTCTCGGCCGTTGATTTAGGATGGGCGGACCAGGTTGCTCGAAGCGAGGGCAGGAGACGGTTGTCTGGTTTTAATAGGGGGGAGTACTTCTTCCATCCCCTTCTTGCTTCACTTCCAGTCTCCTTCCACTTCCAGCGATGCCTCCGAAGTCAAGGCCACCATCTCGCTTGAAGAAGCACCATCTAGTGTTGACCAAGGACGCGGAGAGTTCCCGCCGGCGGTCTATCCAGATGCTGGCCGCGAGAAAGGGCCCGCCAGAAAACGAAGGCCCTGCTTCGCGCTCGTCTCGGAACGGCGTCAGTCGTGCGGTCGAAGATTCCTGGTTGGTTTCCATCGCCATGTTTCTTGATTCTTCCTGGCCCGGAGGTCCCAACTCTTTATTCCGTATTAATCCTTTTTATACATATCTCAGTGCCCCACGACGCACCCTGACATCTTCTCATGACGACTTCAACCCCTGTCTCCTGCGCTTAGAGGTTACCACTGATTGGACATTTTCGTCTTCCTCTCGTCACTTTGTTTCGGTACTGATGATATTGCCATGCAGGAAGCATCGGCGTGTTTCAGAGATGAGCTTAAAACTCTCGTGGAACTCGCCTCCAACTTTCGCGATGATGTCGATACTTTGAAGGACGAGGTCACCGGCCGGGGCAAGCTGCATGATGTGAGGGTTCCATCAAGTGAGGAAACGAACTCTGTCATCAAGAAGCTCAAGGGCGAGAATTTGATGCTTAAGATCGAGTGCGGCTTTCTTCGCGAAGAAAACGTCGAGCTATCAAACAGGTGCGTTCAAGCTCTCAACGGGAGCCTCAACACCCAACATGATGCGGTGAAGAAGATGATGGATAACAGCATCTTGAAGAAAAACAATATGGTGGAGGACACGCGCGGGATGGTCGATCCAATCCAGGCACCGCAGAAGGAAGTCGATGCGCTCCGAGTCCAGCCACCTTTGCGTAGGTCGCCGAGGCGCCCTCGCGCAGGTCACTGAGGAGCGCACGTCGCCGAGTAGGCTGGGGGATAAGGAATTCCAACGAGAGAAGCGGAATCACCACCTGTCCTGATGGAGGGCCACTCCGCCAAGTAGGCTGGGGGAGAGAAACACTGCCTCTCATTGTTCTTTAGCTAGTCCTCCGATCCATATTACTTGATGTTAAAATGGATGTATCTACAACTGAAATATGTCTAGATACATATATTTTAGTATCACAAAGTAAGTAGTATCAACGTTTATATTGCCCAAGTCTTATTATCCATCCCTAAGGTGGGTCGCTTTTGTAACTACTGATTGCAGATTCGACTCTTCTGCAGACCGAAAGATTTTTAGAGTGACTAAGAATGATTCATGCTTAGCTTTCCATTTTCATGTTTTAAACTTGTTTAAATCTTGCTCAAACCTAGGATTTGACCAAGATTCAAATGGGTTTAACAATTAAAAAAATCAGAAAAATGAAAAACCAAAGCACATAGTATTCTTATGTCATATAGTAAGCATTCAAGTTGATAAACAAGGTCTAGACATATTCAAAACACACAAAACATGTATCTACCCCTAACCCTAAACTCTGTCTTATGAAGTTAAGTATGAGGAGAAGTGATTTTGGGTTTCAAACATGGAAATTTCACAAACCTCCCAAAAGCTTCATTTTAGAGTGACTAAGAAGGATCCATGCTTACCTTTTCATTGCCATTTTTTAAACTTGTTTTAACCTTGGTCAAACCTAGGATTTGACCAAGATTCAAACGGGCGTAAAATTCAAAAAAAATAAAAAAAATAAAAACCAAAGCACATATATAGCCTTCTTATGTCATATAGTAAGCATTCAAGTTGATAAACAAGGTCTAGACATATTCAAACCAGAAATATCATGTATCATATCTACCCCTAACCCTAAACTTTGTCTTATGAAGTCAAACATATGAAGAGAACTGGGGTTTTGTGTTTCAAACATAAAAATTTCAAGTACCTTCATTTTAGAGTGACTGAGAAAGGATTCATGCTTACCTTTTCATTGTCATGTTTTAAACTTGATTAAACCTTGGTCAAACCTAGGATTTGACCAATATTTAAATGGGCATAAAAACTTCGAAAAAATGAAAAAAATGGAAAACCAAAGCACATATATAGCCTTCTTATGTCATAAACATTCAAGTTGATAAACAAGGTCTAGACATATTCAAACAAGAAAAATCATGTATCTACGCCTAACCAAAAACTCTGTCTTAAGTGGTTTTGGGTTTCAAACATGGAAATTTCAAGAACATCCCAAAAGCTTCATTTTAGACTGACTAAGAAGGATACACACTTCCCATTTCATTTTCATGTTTTAAACTTGTTTAAATCTTGGTCAAACCTAGGATTTGACCAAGATTCAAATAAGTAAAAACATGAAAATGAAAAGGTAAGCATCGATCCTTATTAGTCGCTCTAAAATGAAGCTTTTGGGAGGTTTTTGAAATTTTCATGTTTGAAACCCAAAACCACTTCTCTTCATGCATGCTTGACTTCATAAGACATAGTTTAGGGTTAGGGGTAGATACATGATTTTTCTGGTTTGAACATGTCTAGACCTTGTTTATCAATTTGAATGCTTACTATATGACATAAGAAGGCTATGTGCTTTGGTTTTTCATTCTTACGATTTTTTTCTTAATTTTTATGCCCATTCGAATCTTGGTCAAATCCCAGGTTTGACCAAGATTTAAACAAGTTTAAAACATGACAATGAAAAGGTAATCAATCCTGGATCCTTCATAATTAATAAGTTAGTCTAATTAAAATGAAGCTTTTGGGAGGTTTTTGAAATTTTTGTGTTTGAAACCAAAAACCACTTCTCTTCATGCTTGACTTCATAAGATAGAGTTTAGGGTTAGGGGTAGATACATGATTTGTATTATTTGAATTGTCTTGACCTTATTTATCATCTTTTAAATGCTTACTATATATATGACATAAGAAGACTATGTGCTTTAGTTTTTCAATTTTCTGATTTTTTAATTTTATGCCCATTTGAATCTTGGTCAAATCCTAGGTTTGACAATGATTTAAACAAGTTTAAAATATGAAAATGAAAAGATAAGCATGGATCCTTCTTAGTCACTCTAAAATAAAGCTTTTGGGTGGTTTTTGAAATTTCCATGTTTGAAACCCAAAAGCACTTCTCTTCATGCTTGACTACATAAGACAGAGTTTAGGGTTAGGGGGTAGACACATGATTTTTCTTGTTTGAATATGTCTAGACCTTGTTTATCAACTTTAATGCTTACTATATGACATAAGAAAACTATGTGCTTTGTTTTTTCATTTTTTTATTTTTTTGGAATTTTGATGCACATTTGAATCTTGGTAAAATCCTAGGTTTGACCAAGATTTGAACAAGTATATAACATGAAAATGAAAAGGGAAGCATGTATCCTTCTTAGTCACTCTAAAATGAATTTTTTGGGAGTTTTTTGAAATTTCCATGTTTGAAACCCAAAACCATGCACTTCTCTTCATGCTTGACTTCATAAGATAGAGTTTAGGGGTTTGCGGATAGATACATGATTTGTCTAGTTTGAATAAGTCTAGACCTTGTTTATCAACTTTAATGCTTACTATATGACATAAGAAGACTATGTGCTTTCGTTTTTCATTTTTCTATTTTTTTATTTTATGCCCATTTGAATCTTGGTCAAATCCTAGATTTAACCAGGATTTAAACAAGTTTAAAACATGAAAATGAAAAGGTAAGCCTTGATCCTTCTTAGTCACACTAAAATGAAGCTTTTGGGATGTTCTTGAAATTTCCATGTTTGAACCCAAAACGACTTCTCTTCATGCTAGACTTCATAAGACAGAGTTTAGGGGTTAGCGGGTAGATACATGACTTGTCTAGTTTGAATAAGACTAGACCTTGTTTATCAACTTTAATGCTTACTATATGACATAAGAAGACTATGTGCTTTGGTTTTTCATTTTTCTATATTTTTATTTTATGCCCATTTGAATCTTGGTCAAACCTATATTTGACCAGGATTTAAACAAGTTTAAAACATGAAAATGAAAAGGTAAGCCTTGATCCTTCTTAGTCACACTAAAATGAAGCTTTTGGGATGTTCTTGAAATTTCCATGTTTGAAACCCAAAACGACTTCTCTTCATGCTAGACTTCATAAGACAGAGTTTAAGGTTTAGGGTTATAGATACATGATTTGTATGGTTTAAATATGTATAGACCTTGTTTATCAACTTGAATGCTTACTATATGGCATAAGAAAACTATGTGCTTTGGTTTTTCATTTTTCTGATTTTTTTAAATTTTGATGCCCATCGAATCTTGGTCAAATCCTAGGTTTGACCAAGATTTAAACAAGTTTAAAACATGAAAATGACCAGGGAAGCATGTATCCTTCCTAGTCACTCTAAAATGAATTTTTTGGGAGGTTTTTGAAATTTCCATGTTTGAAACCCAAAACCAGTTCTCTTCATGCTTGACTTCATAAGACAGAGTTTAGGGGTTAGGGGGTAGATACATAATTTGTATGGTTTGAATATGTCTAGACCTTGTTTATCAACTTTAATGCTTACTATATGACATAAGAACACTATGTGCTTTGGTTTTTCATTTTTCTGATTTTTAAATTTTAATGCCCATTTGAATCTTGGTCAAATCCTAGGTTTGACCAAGATTTAAACAAGTTTAAAACATGAAAATGAAAAGGGAAGCATGTATCCTTCTTAGTCACTCTAAAATGAAGTTTTTGGGAGGTTTTTGAAATTTCCATGTTTGAAACCCAAAACCACTTCTCTTCATGCTTGACTTCATAAGACAGAGTTTAGGGGTTAGGGAGTAGATACATGATTTGTATGGTTTGAATATGTGTAGACCTTGTTTATCACCTTTAATGCTTACTATATGACATAAGAAGACTATGTGCTTTGGTTTTTCATTTTTCTGATTTTTTTAATTTTCTGCCCATTTGAATCTTGGTCAAATCCTTGGTTTGACCAATATTTAGACAAGTTTCTAGACCTTGTTTATCAACTTTAATGCTTACTATATGACATAAGAAGACTATGTGCTTTGGTTTTTCATTTTTCTATATTTTTATTTTATGCCCATTTGAATCTTGGTCAAACCTATATTTGACCAGGATTTAAACAAGTTTAAAACATGAAAATGAAAAGGTAAGCCTTGATCCTTCTTAGTCACACTAAAATGAAGCTTTTGGGTGGTTTTTGAAATTTCCATGTTTGAAACCCAAAAGTACTTCTCTTCATGCTTGACTACATAAGACAGAGTTTAGGGTTAGGGGGTAGACACATGATTTTTCTTGTTTGAATATGTCTAGACCTTGTTTATCAACTTTAATGCTTACTATATGACATAAGAAAACTATGTGCTTTGTTTTTTCATTTTTTTATTTTTTTGGAATTTTGATGCACATTTGAATCTTGGTAAAATCCTAGGTTTGACCAAGATTTAAACAAGTATATAACATGAAAATGAAAAGGGAAGCATGTATCCTTCTTAGTCACTCTAAAATGAATTTTTTGGGAGTTTTTTGAAATTTCCATGTTTGAAACCCAAAACCATGCACTTCTCTTCATGCTTGACTTCATAAGATAGAGTTTAGGGGTTTGCGGATAGATACATGATTTGTCTAGTTTGAATAAGTCTAGACCTTGTTTATCAACTTTAATGCTTACTATATGACATAAGAAGACTATGTGCTTTCGTTTTTCATTTTTCTATTTTTTTTATTTTATGCCCATTTGAATCTTGGTCAAATCCTAGATTTAACCAGGATTTAAACAAGTTTAAAACATGAAAATGAAAAGGTAAGCCTTGATCCTTCTTAGTCACACTAAAATGAAGCTTTTGGGATGTTCTTGAAATTTCCATGTTTGAACCCAAAACGACTTCTCTTCATGCTAGACTTCATAAGACAGAGTTTAGGGGTTAGCGGGTAGATACATGACTTGTCTAGTTTGAATAAGACTAGACCTTGTTTATCAACTTTAATGCTTACTATATGACATAAGAAGACTATGTGCTTTGGTTTTTCATTTTTCTATATTTTTATTTTATGCCCATTTGAATCTTTGGTTATAAGACAGAGTTTAAGGTTTAGGGTTATAGATACATGATTTGTCTGGTTTAAATATGTATAGACCTTGTTTATCAACTTGAATGCTTACTATATGGCATAAGAAAACTATGTGCTTTGGTTTTTCATTTTTCTGATTTTTTTAAATTTTGATGCCCATCGAATCTTGGTCAAATCCTAGGTTTGACCAAGATTTAAACAAGTTTAAAACATGAAAATGACCAGGGAAGCATGTATCCTTCTTAGTCACTCTAAAATGAATTTTTTGGGAGGTTTTTGAAATTTCCATGTTTGAAACCCAAAACCAGTTCTCTTCATGCTTGACTTCATAAGACAGAGTTTAGGGGTTAGGGGGTAGATACATAATTTGTATGGTTTGAATATGTCTAGACCTTGTTTATCAACTTTAATGCTTACTATATGACATAAGAACACTATGTGCTTTGGTTTTTCATTTTTCTGATTTTTAAATTTTAATGCCCATTTGAATCTTGGTCAAATCCTAGGTTTGACCAAGATTTAAACAAGTTTAAAACATGAAAATGAAAAGGGAAGCATGTATCCTTCTTAGTCACTCTAAAATGAAGTTTTTGGGAGGTTTTTGAAATTTCCATGTTTGAAACCCAAAACCACTTCTCTTCATGCTTGACTTCATAAGACAGAGTTTAGGGGTTAGGGAGTAGATACATGATTTGTATGGTTTGAATATGTGTAGACCTTGTTTATCACCTTTAATGCTTACTATATGACATAAGAAGACTATGTGCTTTGGTTTTTCATTTTTCTGATTTTTTTAATTTTCTGCCCATTTGAATCTTGGTCAAATCCTTGGTTTGACCAATATTTAGACAAGTTTAACACGTGAAAACGAACTGATAATCCCATTTGTTGACTCATTTAACTAGTTAATCCCATTTGTTGACTCTCTGTTGACCAGGCACTTGAGGTAAAACTGAGTATATTGCACTAGCCAGTATTAGTACTCAAGGGGAAAACCGAGCACACAAAAAATGCTACAGTATAAGACTCGAGAGTATATCTAAATTTCCAGGGTTAGACTCGAGTACGCGTGTTGCGGTGCAGAAGTGGAAGACGTGCAATTGTTGACGGGTACTGACGCGAGTCGCGGTGCAGAAGTCGAAGACGTGCAATTGTGGACGCGTGTCGCGTTGCAGAAGCCCAAGACGTGCAGACGTTAAATGGTGGACGCGTAGGACGCGGGTCGCATTAACCACCCCTCGCCTTTATAGACGCCTCCTCGCACTATCTCTGTCACTCTCACTCGCTCATGCAACGCCGCCTCTCACGTCCCATCATCTTCTCCAAAGCAAAAACCCTCTCCCTCTCTGCAGGCGAGATGGACATGGAGAATGCGAATCCCATCGTCCATGACGCCGTCGGCTCCAAGCGCGACGCCTCCCTCTTCGACGTCGTCCCCTCAAAGGCCGTCGCCGCCGCCGGTGGCGGTCGTATCCCGCCGGGATGGGACCCCTATGAGCCGGTGCCGTACATCTCGCCTCCGAACCCCTACGACACCTTCATGGACGACCCATGGAACGAGGTAACTATGGTTTGCTCCCTTTTTTCTTCGCCCATTCCTTTTTGAACCCTATTTTTGCTGGTTCCCTAGTAACTATTAGTGCCGATCTGTAGATGGTTGAGTATTGGGTTAATATTTGCGCCGATCGATTTTATTCCATTTTGCTTTGATCCCTTCTTGATTTCGTTTAAGATTTGGAGTTCGGCCGTTCGGTTAATTTATGCAAGTAATAATGGGATCTCAATCAGTTAATTTATGGGATCTCAGTCAGTTATTTTATGCAGGAATCAAAAGATATCAACCGTTTAATTTTGCAAATATTCTGGAATCTGTTCAAAATCAGATCTGGAATCTGTTTCTTTGCCTATGATGAATCGTTGGGCACAAATTTTTACAGAGTGGGTTCAGCGAACCATTGCTGTGTACAAATCTGTTGTGCATGAGCTATGGTTCGCTAACACCATCCCTGTAGACATATAATCGTGTCCACTCTAACTGAGGCTGGCTCTGTTTTTCCTTACTTTGTTATCATGCACGTTAGTCATCGTTGCATCTCATTCACTAATAGTTCCCGTTTGATATGGATCAGCTGTCTGGCAGCGACGTCGGCAGCGACGACGAGCACCATGACGTCAAGACTCGCCAGGTGCTGCGGAGGCTGCAGGTCGGCCAGTACGTCTCCTACTTCGCCAAGGGTGTCTACAGGTGCCCCTTCTGCACTAGGAGGCTCGGCCGCACTGACTTCAACTGCCTCCTCACGCATGCCGAGAACATCGGCAACACCAACCCCAAGGTCGGCGCGTCGGTGAACCCCCACTCCTTCCGCGCCAAGCACATGGCGCTCGGCATGCACCTCCGCAGCATCCAGCGGGTGGAGATCTCCGCCGGGCGCATGCCTCCGCTCAAGCCCAAGGCTCCCAAGGGGAGCAACAAGTGGAGGCAGATGGGGTAGGCGGAGTCCTGGACGTGTGCTGCTGCTGCTGCAAAGCAGCTTCTATTTTGTTGTTAGCTAGGGATCCCTTGTTGTTATGTTGTTAGTATGATGGTGTTGTGAAGAACCTCGAACCTGTTGGCTGCTGTGTATGCAGCTTATTATCTAGGGAGGGATCCCTATTATCTATCCCTATTCTACTGGAGTATATTTTGTTGGCCCTACTTTGTTTTCTCGATTTACTATTACTGCGAATTTGTCGTACGGAGTACATTACCCTGGAGATTTGCTTCTAGATTTAACTACATACATATGGACCAGAGGGAGTACTAGATTTGCTGCCATATTGGGCAAACAACGAGGGCCAAAAGGCACAAATAATTGAAGAAAGACAGAAATGCAAGCTTCTCTAGATTTGATACTAATTTGGTTAATAAAGACAAAGAGACAGAGGGGGAAAAGGTGCTCTTAAAAATGCCAATTCGCGCCGAGAGAGACAGAACCCAGCTCCTGCTCACGTACAACCAAACGCGGTCTCGTCCTGTCCCACGCGGTCCCTTTCTACTAGCCCCACACGTCAGCACGGAACGGTCAACTAAACTGGAATCCTCCCGTCTGAGCTCCTTCTGCGGGTTACAAATAAGGGCTTGGCGAAAACTGAGGAAAAACATAAGGCAATCTTATTGACTAATATAGCTGTTTAATTAATAAAAGGATTAGCTACAACGTGCTCAGTTTGCCCATTTATTAAGGTATAAGACTGGCAGGAGAGAAAGTAATCGCTAGTTTCCTCATTTTGCCCCTGCATGCTCGCACGATTAAAGCTCCTTCCGCACGCGCTGGACTCCTCGTTTCCTTAAACCTCCTCGTTTCTCGGGATAGACCAACAGTTTTTCAGGATCTTGGGGTTTTTTTTTTGACAATCAATACCACATATATTCATAGCAAAAATAGTACATGGTAGAGGGCTACATGACGACTAGATATATCACCAAAAAAGGTGATGCATGTCTCCTTCACCAAAACAGCTGAAACAAGCAGTACACGAACGCAAGTACACCACCATAATAATACTACTACATTAACACAAGTACGAGTAATAAAGTAAGAGTACTACTCCCTCTAATCTAATTTAAACCAAAATAAAACTTAAACTTCATCCTAAATTTGAACTAGTGCCTCGTCCTCGTTCTTCGCTCATTTTCTGATCCAAGACGGCGCAGAGTGCCAGAGTGCATGGCACGGAACTCTTCATCGGTGGCATGCCATGGGCATGTCACCGGATGCATGATTTTTTTCGCAATGTTTTAAATTTGAATTTAGGCCGCATGTCACACGGTGACATGCAAAAGGTGCATGTCACCTGGTGGTGGTAGGCAACTACCCTTATTTACGGCGGCGTAGGCGACTGGACGCCGCGTGGCCAGCCGCTGCCTCGTGGCCGCCTCGGTTTCCACGCGGGAGACCATTAAACGCCGACGACCAACCTTCCCGCGTCACGGTTAGCGACTATGACTATAAGGGCAAAACGCTAAACTCTCTCGTTCCATTCACTTTCTTCCTCTCTCCACCTAACAAACATTTGTTCGTCGCTCTCTCCTCCAGCAATGTCTTCAAAATTCAGGTCGTCGGCGGTCAAGTACGCGGAGAAAAAACGCCGGCTCGAAATTTCGAGAGACGCTTCCAGAAACCAAGTGGGCTCGCCGTCGCCGCCGCCGCCGCCGAAACGCGTCCGTGCTGTGCTCACCGGGTTAGTTTCCTTCGCCATGTACTTTCGTTTCTTTCGTCGCTCTCTCCTCCAGCAATTAATGTGTTCAAACTTCAGGTCGCCGGCGGTCAAGTACGCGGATAAAAAACGCCGGCTCGAAATTTCGAGAGACGGTTCCAGAAACCAAGTGGGCTCGCCGTCGCCGCCGCTGCCGCCGCCGCCGAAACGCGTCCGTGCTGTGCTCACCGGGTTAGTTTCCTTCGCCATGTACTTTCGTTTCTTCTTGCCCGGGCTCAAGCTCTTTAAGAGTCTCTATGGTTATACATCTTAAAGGGTTGGAAGTTCCAACGACGCCCCTACTGCACCAACTTCCACGACCAAGGAATCATCGTCGTCCGATGATTTCAACCCGGCCCTACCCCGGCGAAATGAGGTAGCACCAAGCACTGTGTAGTTATCTTCTTCTTCTTCTTCTTCTTCTTCTTCCTTTGCGCTTACTTGCTACCGATGATTTCGCCCTGAAGGAAGCGGCGCCGACTATCGACACCACTGTCGCCATCTTGATGGAAAAAAACGAGGAGCTCAGCTTAGAGTGTGATCGCCTCCGAGACGATTTGGCTGCCAAGAAGAAGAATTCGAAAACTCTTGTGGAGCTCATTTGCAGCCTTCGAAATGAGCGCGATATGTTGAAGAACGAGCTGATTAAGCAGAAAGCATCAGCGGAGAAAGCCAGCAGCATACTCAAGACTGTGTGCCTCGACAGAGACAAGTCTGATATAGAGTACAAAATCCTTCTTCAGGATAAAGTACAGCTCCAAAAGTTGAACCTTGAATATGCTGACATCGCCATCCTTGCCCTTCTCGAGAGGCAGAAGGCACAAGATAAGTTGATGCACCTGATGTTGGAGAGCTGCAGTGAAAGAGAAGAGACATTGAAAGAAGTGAGCAGTTTGGTGGGATACATGAGTGACGTCGGGCGTACTTCGCAGAATCCGCCCCGGCTGAGCTCAAATTCCAGCGGAACCAGCTTTCAGCAATGCATGTTAGGCGCACCTACAACTTCTACTCATTGATTAGAGGTCGCACGACATGGCATTTTCCCTCGAAATAGTAGTACTGTACTAATAGTTGTACTACTTAATATGTACCTTTTTGTAAAATAATTTCTTACATGTATTAGAAACTACCCCTCTCGTTTCTGGATGCACCCGGGACATTGTCATCCGGCCCTCTTCTGGACAAACCCCCTCGGGAAGGGCGGTATATTTTGCACATTTCGCTACTAGTACTTCTAATTCCACCGCTTATTTTTCTAATCCGTTAAATCGTTAATTGGATGACCAACTGATGGAAGCTGCGATAGATTAGACCAACAAGTGGTGAATTGTGCAAAAGATATGTCCGTGTTTTATGCAAAAGAGTGATATGGGGATCTGGTGGAATCTTGAATTTCCTCTTCAGTGGTAGGCATGCTTCACTTATAGCTGGAGTACATTGCGGACCTGGTGCATTTCGTCAGTACCGATCAGCTATTTTTGCTTATCCGGGAAGAAAAGGTAGTACTAGCCTTTTCTGTGAGATGTCTTTTCAGTGCTACGGAGTTGTCTGTTCACTGCTTGCTTTGTCTGTCGGTGACTTTGCCAAGCTGACTTTGCCATGACTTTGGGTGACTGATATGTGGACCACAGTTGTAAGTGACTCAAAGTCACTGACTTTGGGGACTCGTGAATGCTTCGTATATTTCTGACGGTTTCTGAATTATGTACTCCGTACAACTTTTGTAATATTGGTCAAACTAGTTTTGACCAGGGTTTGTGTAGGGTGTTTTTTTTTGGTTGGTCCAAATGGTGTTGTGTGGTCCAAATGTGATGTATCATCACACCACCATGTGCCCCCCTCCCCCCACCCCACCCCTAGGTTTTGGTAATGCCATTCTGATACATGCTTCTTAGAAGGAGTACATTTTTTCCGTTAGGGCATGACAATTTTGAAAAATTCAAAAAAAAATGGGAAGACAGAATGGTAACATCATTTTCCATGTGATGATGCACCCCTGTGCCAAATTTTGGTTCATTTTAAGAATGTAAGGTGACAAATTACTCGAGGAAGCTAGTTGGAGTAGACGGGCATGATCGGATTGGCATAGGCGATTTATTTTTTGAAGGATGTTATTTTTCATAGACAATATCTGACACAAAAAATAAAATGTTAAGGTCTCATATTATTCTGAATGATTTTGAATTACTTATGACGTTTGGAAGTATTGGTATACATGAGTCCCACATGAAGTTAAATGGTCCAAAAAAAAGTTTCGTACACGTCTCCCAGAAAGTGGAAAGTCGAGTACATGCATGACTTCACGCGTCCACTACTGGATACAGGGGGTCGGAGGCTATAACATAATCGGCCTCATCATCTCTCGCGAGCTCGTCCTCTCCACTCCCCCAACTTGCCTCCCCCACACTGTGAAAACCCCCATCCACTCACCGCACCTCTGAGGCATCGACTTTCCCGTTTCCAACCACAACAGCATGAAGATAGGTATTGCATACGAGGCGGAGCAATAGGCGACCGCCCACGCAGAGGATGCCTCTACGGTAGTGGCCGTCGTGGTGGGTGAGGCTTCACCGGGCACCCAAGCCGCTCGTCTCCTCTGCTTGTCGGATTCTTCAACCTCGGTCGAAATGGGCATCCTGGCCGTCACGACGGGTGAGGCTTCACCGGGCACCCATGCCGCTCGTCTCCTCTGCTTGTCTGGTTCTTCGACCTCGGTCGAAACGGGCGTCCTGGCCGTCGAGCAGAAGGTGGATACCAACGTTGTTTATCCCGCCGAAGATGTGCACGGCGTTGCAGGCCACCACGGCGAGGTCTTCCTAGGCCCGATGCTGGACGCGAACCTCGACCCCTTCGATGATTTCGGCCCAAACGTTCAGTTCCAGGAGGATGTTGAGGGTGATGACGAGGAGGTACTTCTCTTTTACCGAAACTGTCCCAACCCTCTTTGTGTCATATTGCTGTTCACATGGTTTGCACGAGCCTGGTTCTTGATTGATTTGATATCCTACCTTGTTCTTGTAGATGTAATTGATTCTACGATTCGTAAGATCAGATTCTAGTTTAATTTCGACTAATCTGCCATGTAGTCATATAATCAATTTATGTGTTCATACTTAGTGGACTTGCAATTGTTGTGGCTAATGTTCATGGTTGTTCATAGGGTTTCTCATGATTTATTACGATTTCTTCTGCCATTTACTTGTTCTACACATTTAATTTTAGGGTTTCTAAGGTTTGATTATGTTAGTGGAGTATTTATTCGATCTGTCATAAAAACTTGATTATGTAGTACTTAATAATTCATAGGAGTATTCTGATGACATGGACAACAACAAGGTGCGCAGGGACCGGAAAAGCCGCTATGTTCTCAAGCGGCTGAAGGGTGGTGAAATTCGTTTCTGCATACGCGCGGGGAGCTATTTTGCCCATTATGTGGCAAATTTCTCTAGAAGGACATCCACAGCCTGATCCAACATGCGATGGGTGTAGGCCTAAGTACATAGGGGGAAACACCGCCCTGCAACCAAGGCCAAGTACGCATCATATGGCCTCTTCCTCCAGAATTACGTCTTGCCTAGCTTGCTCCACGTCAACGCCCCTGCTGCTGGCCCTCATGCTCCTGGTCATGTTTAAAGTTCATATGTGTAATCTTAATCCCTTTGGAAGTTCAGCATTAAACTCTACTAGTACAACCGTGGTGGTCTTGTGATGTAGTACTCTTTTGATGCATTTGTGATGTAGTAGTACTTTTTTTGAAATGATATAGTACTATCTAAGAAAAGTACTCCCTCCGATTCACATTCATTTCACATCAAGAAATATGGATCAGAGCGAGGGAGTAAATTAAACATGGCATCTCGTGCATGAAGCTTGACATATCGATCAGGTTGGCTAGAATAGCAATACAATGTTGCTCATTAGGCAAATGCATGCCATGTACGATAGTATACATCCAGTAAAGAAGTCTATACTGACATAAAAAAACTACTTTGGGGATGAGAGTCAATTGGGGCATCTACAATATAGAAAATCTTGCTCGTAGATGATTTTGGCTAAGAGGGTTTTACTCACATTACACGTGCCACTTTCCTTGTCTGCAAAACAAGTTCCAATAAAGGGAGAGGAAAGAAGAGGGTATTGTGGGCGAGATTGAACACCTTTTTTATGTGTTAATCTGAGGCCTCGTTTAGATGAGGATTTCGACTTATGCCTAACAGCTCAACACATCCACAAATAACTCTGCTTGCGCACACCACCGTTCATTAAAAATAACAATATTAGCTCGCAAGATTAAGAACAAAGTGAATTTAAGTAACTTGGTAAGCTTTTCAAGCAATATATTCAGAGAAAGAGCACACATGTTCGGCTCAAAATAATCATAAGAGAAGAACAATAAATCTAAGACACCACATGGATTCATACCTTGAGTCGACGCTGGCTCGTAGAAGGGCGGCCGCGCCTCGAGGATGCCGGGGACGTCTCCACCTCGGTCTCACATGTGACTGCTTATCGGCGGGTGGTGCGCCGCGCCATGTAGAAGATCTATCAAGAGATGAGAGCCCGATGACGCTACCGACGCCTCAACCTTGATAGCACCGACTTGTTGCTCCGCACCGAGATGCGCCACGTGCAAGATTTAGCGGATGCACTAATTTTAGAGATATGTCATGATCATTGTAACAAATTTCAACGTGATGATGATTTGATCTTGTACTCGGCCTTGAACATAAGAACTAGTACAATCTCACCTTTTTTTATCATTATCCTTTGCGAGATTTAGCGGTTGCGCCAAATTCAGAGAAATATCATGATCATGGTAACACAATTTTCAATATAATGATGATTTGATGTTGCACTCGACCTTGAACATAAGTACTAGTACGGTCTCACAAATTTGTATCATTATACTTTGCAAGTTTTAGTGGATGCGCCCATTTTCAGAGGTAGATCATGATCATGGTAAGTTGGTAACAAATTTTCAACGTGATGATGATTTGATTTTGCACTCGGCCTTGAACAGAGGTACTAGTACGGTCTCACAATTTTTTATCATTATACTTGGACGGTGGCCAAATTCAAAATCTCATAGCGGCAAAACTTCCCGCCCACAAAATACAAAAATTTCACACGCTTCCAAATTCCCATTCTACCCCTGTGGAGATGGCAGCAAAGTCGGTTGGTGGGGGGGTCTGCCCGTCATTTTTTGGATCACCACCTCCCTAGCCCGGAAACCCTCCCAAAAAAATTCATTTCCCTCAGACCACCCACCGGAACTTCCCAAGTCCCTCTCTCCCACCTCCACGACCACCGCACCGGAACATCCCCGCCGGACTTCCCTGGCCTACCCGAGGCCTCGCGATCCTCGTCATCCGGCTGCCTGCCGGAGCCGCTTCATCGACGCCGTCATCAACCGGACCGGATCATCCCCGCCGAACCTCGAAACCATATGCTCATCCAGCAGTCTACCGCAGTCGCTTCAGCTGCGGTATCGTCCACCCCGCCGGAGCCGCTTCGCCGGATCCGTCGTCCACCGCATCGGATCTTGCTCACCGACACCGCTGTGCATGAACCGGATCTGCTTCACCGGCGCAGTGCATGATCTAAACTCTTCTACTGTCGCTTTTCTATTGCTTGCCTGCAAGTTCTTGTTTAATCTTGGGGGAACCTGTTTGTGCTAACGACGCGCCGTTACGTTTTTGCAGATGAGATGAGTAACCATGAAGTGTAATGGCCGTCTCTCCAACCCCAAGTAGCACATGTAGCGTACTTCATCACCGGATCTATCAACCCCAGGAAGATCTGCTGTGACTCCCACAGAGTGCTTCTCCTAATGTAAGTCCCTTGTTTTAGCGCCATGTTCTGGGTTCAGTTTCTTGTTTGTCTGAAGCTCTTTTAGTTCATTCCTAGCTATGACCGTAACACGTTGCTATTTTCTACTTCATTGCTAACTTTAAGCGATTGAACATTTTGGTTTGCATTCCCTGCTCTGTAGATGTAGCCATCATAACTTCTATCTTGCTCAGTCGTTGTTACAAAAATTATAGGTATTATAGTAACATCCTGCTATTATTTAGTTCATGGCCAATTTTAAGTAATTGCACATGTTGGTTCGCATTCCCTGCTCTATAGCTTTTGGCATCGTAACTTCTATATTTGGTTTACATTCCCTGCTCTGTAGATCTAGCCATCATAACTTTATCTTGCTCAGTCGTTGTTACAAAAATTATGGCCTGCTACTATGTTGTTTGTGCCAATTTTTTACTCCATGAACATGTTGGCTTGCATTCCCTGTACTACAGGTGATGCCATTGTTTTGTATCTAGTTCATTGTAAGCTAACAAAGTAAGGACTTAGTTTGGCATGCTATCACTCTGCTATCTAGCCTGTAGTACAAATAAACTTGTCATATACTACTAGATAATAATTTTGCGTGCCATCTTGTTCTTCAAAAGCTGCATTATTGACTTGTTTCTCTGACTTGGCATGACGCTCACATATGGAAAGCTGAACATATTGGTTTGCATTCCCTCTTATACAAGTTCACAGGTGATCCCACTATATTCTGTATCTGGTCCATCCTAAGCTCCAGCATTAACTATCCTCTATGTGTTGCTCATTACAAGTTTATATCCCGAAACATCTTGATTTGCATCCCCTTCACTATAAGTTCAGGAGTATTATTTAGTTCACGGGCAAAATGAAGTAATTGCACTTGGCACATGTTGGTTCACATTCCCTCCTCTTTAGCTTTTGCCATCGTAACTTCTATTTTTGGTTTACATTCCCTGCTCTGTAGATGTAGCCATCATAACTTCATCTTGCTCAGTCGTTGTTACAAAATTTATAGCCTGCTACTATGTTGTTCATGCCAATTTTGTACTCCCTGAACATGTTGGTTTGCATGGGACTCGACAGTAGTAAGTCTGCTGTTTCATTCTAACATGCTCTGTTATATTGGTTGTTGGTATGCGGCATGCACTCTTTGTTTGCTTATTGTGCGCATTACAATGATCTTGTTATAACGACGAAATGATGAGTTCCAAATTCTTTGGCAAACAATATTGTAGTGTCTTTGCCTTTCCATTGTTGCTGTCTTAACTTGTAATGTCTTTGTTTCAGATATAGGTGCTGCATGGACAACTTAAAAGATTGCCGGATCGCTTCATTGTATTGCTAGGTTTAATTACCATTCAATTTCTCTGGGTTCTGTAATATTTTTTCAATGCCTTGCAGCTGATGTAATATTTAGTTAGTTTTTATAGTTCTTTCGCGCATTTTTTCTTTGGTGCTTGTGGTAAGTGAGGCTATCCGACAGAAATCAATGCTGCGTAAATATTCTCAGTATCTAAATCACGAATTCCCATCCCTTAAACGGCCCAATTAATCGAAATCACATATGTGCCTGCCCGCAAAATCCTAAAGCGCATATTATGCCGGCATATAAACAACAACTAAACGGGCTGGCCCACTTACTTCTTGGGCCAGCCCATGTGAGTTACGGTGGACCCCACACTCTAATTGGGCTGGCCCACTTGCTTTAAGGTGGACCCCACCCACTACTGGGCCGGCCCACTAATTAGTTGGGCCAGCCCATTTGCTTTTGTGGTGGACCCCACATACTAAACGGGCCGGCCCTTCAAGAGGAAAGTGGGACCCACCTGTGTTTTTGGCCCGGCCCACTATCTTGTTGGGCCGGCCCACTTGCAGTATGGTGGACCCCGCATACTAATTGGGCCGGCCATTTAACAGGAAAGTGGGGCCCACCTGTGCTTTTGGCCCGGCCCACTATCTTGTTGGGCCAGCCCACTTGCTATATGGTGGTCCCACATGGTAAATGGGCCGGCCCTTTAATAGAAGGTGGGACCCACTGTGTTTTTTGGCCCGGCCCACTATCTTGTTGGGCCGGCCCACTTTCTACATGGTGGACCCCACATAACAAATGGCCGGCCCATTAACAGGAATGTGGGACCCACATGTGTTTTTGGCCCGGCCCACTATCTTGGTGGGCCAGCCCACTTGCTATATTGTGGACCCCACATACTAAATGGGCCGGCCCTTTAACAGGAAGGTGGGTCCCACCTGTGTTTTTGGCCCGGCCCACTATCTTGTTGGGCCGGCCCACTTGATATATGGTGGACCCCACATACTAAATGGGCCGGCCCTTTAACAGGATAGTGGGACCCACCATGTGTTTTTGGCCGGCCCACTAGCTTGTTGGGCCTTGCTATATGGTGGACCCCACACACTAAATGGGCCGGCCTTTTAACGGAAAGTGGGACCCACCTGTGTTTTGGCCGGCCCACTTGCTTCTTGGGCCGGCCCGATTCTGTAAGGGGACCCAAATGGGCCGGCCCATTTAACTTTTGACCAGTCAACATTAGAGGTTAGGCCCGGCCCACGTAACTAATGGACCAGCCCAGCTATATAGTTGACCGGTCAAACTATGTCATCTGGCCCGGCCCGCTTAAGACGTGGCAGGCCTCGTGTGGGCCTACCATCTACCACGGGGTTTCAGCCGGTTAACGCCGTTAACTGGCAGTTAACGGCGTCTGCCACGTGTCAGTTTGCATGACGTCAGCAGTCAACGGGCTCCCGGAAACACTTCCGCAACGGTCCGATTTTCCGTGGCGGAAGGGCGCCCAAGCGCGACGGACCGAAAAAATCGTCGTTGGACTTTGCCTGACGCAGTTTCGACAACAGAACCCATATCGTCGGGTTAGGCCCATAGGCGACGAAAAATGCCCCTTAGTTGACGATTTTGGGACGTTGTCTATCAGAACTTTTCTTGTAGTGCCACACGACGCGACCCCACAAACGACACGACCCCACTCGTCAGCACGGAACGGTCAACTTAACGGATTCCTTCCGTCCGAGCTCCTTCTGCGGGTTCAGACAAGGGCTTGGGGAAAACTGAGGAAAAACTAAGGAGCTGGGGAAAACTGAGTACAACTAAGTACCTGAGGGCACGAAAATAGAAATCCCTAAAGAAAAACGCTTATGGGAGACAACCCATGTTTTATTTCTGTTATTTTTGCTTTGTTGAGTCTTGGAAGTTATTGCTACTGTAATAACCTCTCCTTATCGTTTTTATTTCGTTTTTGTGCCAAGGGTAGCCTCTAATAGAAGGAAAGTAGTGTTTGGGGTATTTGCAATTCTGAAACAAATTCTGTGCTGTTCACAAAAAAAATTTCTTAAAAATCTCCACGTTATTTTGAGCTGAATTTTTTTCTTATGATATGTTAGCTAACTTTCGTTAGTTTAGCATTTTTCGATTTGAGCAACAAAACTATTTCTTTAATTTCGATCTTTGCCTGCTGGTTTTGACAGATTTCTGCCATGTTTTGCATTTGCGTCTTATGCTTCGTCTTTTTGAGTTCTTTTGTGAAAAAGAGCTTTGGGAAGAAGTAGCTACAGTAGCATATGTTAAAATGAGTGTTTGATATGTGCCATTACTGAAGCCTTGCTGGTTTGATATATTTTTATTTGCACTAATGTTGCTAATCAATTGTGCTGAGTTTTGTGTGAAGGAAGTTTTCAAGTGTAGGGAGAGAAGAATGATGTAATAAGATGAAGTATGGACAAGAGCTCAATCTTGGAGATGTCCTTGGACCCCCAAGAAATATCCAATAAGAACAAGCATCAAAGCTTGGGGATGCCCAAGGCATCCCCTCTTCATCAACAAAAAGCATCAGGTCATTTTTCAACACGCTATATTTTTATTCCTTCATGTGATATGTGTTATCCTTGGAGCGTCTTTACTTTTTGCTGTGTGTTTACTTTCAATAAAGTTGGATCCCATCATTCATGTTTACTTTGGAGTGAGACACGCTCCACCGCTTTGCATGTTTACTTTGGAGTGAGACACGCTCCGCTGTTTTGCATGTTTATTTTGGAGTGAGACACGCTCCACTGTTATGCATTTTGCGTTGGAGAGAGACACGCTCCACTTTTACATTTATTTGAGTTTCAATAGCTCTCTGGACATTTACTTGTTTTTCATATATGAGAGTTGTTTGGTTTCATTTGGTTGGCGTTGGAAGCATGAAAAATGTTTTTTTTTGGCATAGTTATTTTTGCATATCTTGCTAGATGTTATTCTCATGATGAGCTTGTTAATTATGTTTTCATTATGATTAGTCTCAAATACTGAGAGTGTTTAGTGTGCCATTGAAGGTTTCATGCATTGTTTTTAGCATACAATAGAAAAGCATAATATTGTGGTATATATTCTCCTGCGAATGTTTTTATTTGGGTCGACTTGGCACATGTTTTGCAACATGTTATGACTACATTCCAGTCAATTCTTGCCTCTATGATCATTTAGTTTGCAACTTGTGTATCACTTTATGCTTTGATTAATATATTTTGTCGTTGTGCATGATTATGGCCATTATGCTCTCTTAGTTGGTCGCACCCGGTCTTTTTCTAGCCTCCATTTGTGTGAGTATTTTATTCATGCATCCAACCACCAAAAACCAAATATGCCAAAGTGTCCACCATATCTACCTATATGTGGTATTTCATTGCCATTCCATAGTAGTTTGCTCGTGTGCTACCTTTAAAACATTCAAACAGTTCCTCGTTTTGTGACATTGTTTTTAGCTCATGAGGAAGTAAATTAAAATTGTGGTTGTCGTCTTCCATACTAGTTAAGTAACTCAAAGACTCGCGAGCTTCATCTTGCTTGTCACATAAAGAAGTATATAAAAAAAGAGCTGGTTTGACCATAACTTCCAATAGGGGAAGAAAATAGGTAAATTATAAGAAAAAGGCACTCCTCCATGGTTTGTGATTGCTTGGTCGGCACCTGAGGATTTGGTTAGCCATGGTATGTGTAAGCAAAGGTTGGGAGGAGTGTCACAATTTTATAAGTAGTATAAATGAAAAGAGGCTTCGCCCAAATATTTCGGAACCGCTCTCAAACTTGCTTAGTATGGAAGATGACAATAGCTCTTTTTACTACTCGTTGACATGAACAACCACCTCTCAAAAGTG
Source organism: Lolium multiflorum (assembly GCA_030979885.1). Taxonomy (NCBI): domain Eukaryota; kingdom Viridiplantae; phylum Streptophyta; class Magnoliopsida; order Poales; family Poaceae; genus Lolium; species Lolium multiflorum. The sequence continues at coordinate 252,443,989 of CM061748.1, forward strand.
CATTTTATACTCTTGTTGTTTCAATAAAAAGCTCTAGCACATGAGTGATCTTACTTGCCTCTCAAAGAGAGACCTTCTTTTACTTTTATGTTGAGTCTCCACCTTCTAGTTTATGCACCACTTATGAGAGCATAGTTGTCATTCTTAGTTTTATGTGCATGGTCCCAAGATTTTATTGATTGATTCATAATTATGGTATTGCTTGTTCAAACTTTTTGTTTCTAGTCATCCTTATAATCTTTTAAAGGTGTCCAAGCATTTATGTTTTGCTTCCACTTATGGGACAAGCTGAGTACCACTTTATTATGTATCTATGCTATGCTCTTGACAATCACTTTGCTTTCCATGCACGTTATACATTTTCTTTTGTTTGATTACTATTCATGTTTTAGCATGGTTATTAAGTTTCATTGTTTGATTATATCTATCATGCTTATGTTAGGATTCTATGATTCCAGCTATGTTTGCTTTTACACTTAGATTGATCAAAGTAGTGTGACAGCATGTCACCTCAAAAATTATTTGTTTGTTATCACTTACCTACTCGAGGACGAGCAGGAGTTAAGCTTGGGGATGTTGATATGTCCCAAATGTATCTATAATTTTTGATGCTCCATGCTTGTTTTGTTAGAATTCTTATATGTTTTATATGCACTTTTCCAAACTTTTTAGCATTTCCTGGGACTAACCTATTAACGCAGTGCCGCAGTGCCAGTTCCTGTTTTTCTGCTGTTTTTGTGTTTCAGAAAAGTTGTACATGAAAGTTTCTCGAATTTGAAAAAGCCCGAGTCTTATTTTTCGGGACGAAGACGGAGCAGAAGGACACGCGCAGGAGAGCTGCCACGTGGCAGTACAGTGCGCGGCCCCACCCTTGGCGCGCGCCCTTACTCGCGCCTCGACGCCTCGTTTGCTCCGCCCTTCCGCCTATTATTCCTCGTATCGGGAAAACCCCAGAGACGGGAGCCTCCATCCACGAAAAGTTCCGACGCAGCCTGATACGTCTCAAACGTATCTATAATTTCTGATGTTCCATGCTTGTTTTATGACAATACTTACATGTTTTGTTCACACTTTATATCGTTTTGATGCATTTTCGGAACTAACCTATTAACAAGATGCGAAGTGCCAGTTCCTGTTTTCTGCTGTTTTTGGTTTCAGAAATCCTAGTAAGGAAATATTCTCGGAATTGGACGAAATCAAGGCCCATGATCTTATAATTCCACGAAGCTTCCAGAACACCGGAGAGGGACCAGAGGAGAGGCCCAGGGCCACCACACATGGTGGCGCGGCCCTAAGGGGCGCCCCTGGTGTGTGGGCTCCCCTCCGACTCCGACTCTTCGCCTATAAGATGCCTCGTGACCTAAATCTTCGACACGGAAAAGCCACGATACGAGAAAAGTTCCAGAGCCGCCGCCATCGCGAAGCCAAGATTCGGGGACGAAGTCTCTGTTCCGGCACGCCGCCGGGAAGTGCCCGGAAGGCATCTCCATCGACACCACCGCCATCTCCATCAACGCTGCTGCTCCCATGATGAGGAGGGAGTAGTTCTACCCCGAGGCTAAGGGCTGTACCGGTAGCTATGTGGTTAATCTCTCTCTCTGTACTCCAATACAATGATCTCATGAATTGCTTTGCATGATTGAGATCCATATGATGAGCTTTGTATCGCTATTAGTCTATGTGCTACTCATGTGATGTTATTAAAGTAGTCTATTCCTCCTTCATGGTGTAAAGGTGACAGTGTGTGCATCGTGTAGTTCTTGGCGTAGGTTATGATCATAATCTCTTGTAGGTTATGGAGTTAATTATTACTATGATAGTATTGATGTGATCTATTCCCCCTTTCATAGTGTAATGGTGACAGTGTGTATGCTATGTTAGTACTCGGTTTAAATTGCAAAGATCTATTATGCTCTAAGGTTACTTAAATATGAATGTTGAATGTTGTGGCGCTTGTTAACTCCGGCTTGAGGGAGCTCTTGTAGCCCTACACAATGAATGGTGTTTGTCATCCAACAAAAGAGTGTATGTAGCACAAATGAGAAGAAGTTATTTATTTATTATGTGATCAATGTTGAGAGTGTCCACTAGTGAAAGTATGATCCCTAGGCCTTGTTTCCAATACTGCAAACACCGCTTACTTACTGTTCTACTGCATGTTTACTCGCTGCCATATTTATTTCAGATTGTTATTACCACTCATATTCATCTATACCACCTGTGTTTTACTATCTCTTCGCCGAACTAGTGCGCCTATACATCTGACAAGTGTATTAGGTGTGTTGGGGACACAAGAGACTTCTTGTATCTTAATTGCAGGGTTGCTTGAGAGGACTATCTTTGACCTCTACCTCCTGAGTTCGATAAACCTTGGGTGATTCACTTAAGGGAAACTTGCTGCTGTTCTACAAACCTCTGCTCTTGGAGGCCCAACACTGTCTACAGGAATAGAAGCGTGAGTAGACATCAAGCTATTTTCTGGCAGTTGCCAGGAAGGTAAGGTAACGGCACTCACCTCGGTCCCGGCAACTAAGCTATTTTTGGCGCCGTTGCCGGGGAGGTAAGGTAAAAGGTATTCACATCCTCCGACTACTAAGCTATTTCCTAGCACTGTTGCCGGTGTGTGAGTGCTCGAAGGTATCTCCTTTAGATCCTGCAATTATATCTTTTTGTTTCTTGTTTTTATTTTCACTAGTTAGGCTTAATGGAAAACAACAAAAAAATTAGAGATCTTTATGAACTTTATCTTGAATTAGGACATGATGTGTTTGAAGAGAAAATTAAAAAACCCATGGAACTTTGTTTGCAAAATAGTTGTAGCAATGTTATTAGCATGAACTCTTTGAACACTATTATTGCTAAAGCTATGGAAGAATTTAAGCTTGGGGAAGCTGGTTTTGAGGAGCATGATATTTTTAGTCCCCCAAGCATGGAGGAGAAAATTTACTTTGATGATACTTTGCCTCCCATTTATGATGATTGCAATGATGAATATGATATTTTCAGTCCACCTACTATTGAGGAGAAAGTTAATTATGATTACAATATGCCTCCTATATATGATGATTATGGTGATGAGAATAATAATGATAGCTATCTTATTGAATTTGCTCCCACTACAACTAATAAAATTGATTATGCTTATGTGGAGAGTAATAATTTTATGCATGTAGCTCATGACAAGAATGCTTTATGTGATAGTTATATTGTTGAGTTTGTTCATGATGCTACTGAAAGTTATTATGAGAGAGGGAAACATGGTTATATGCATCTTAATAATATTAAGTTTCCCCTCTTTATGTTGAGAATCTTGAAATTGCGCTTGTGTTGCTTTTCTATGCTTGCCACTTTGTTCTTCATGAATTTATTTGTGTACAAGATTCCTTTTCATAGGAAGTGGGTTAGGCTTAAATGTGTTTTGAATTTGCTTCTTGATGCTCTCTTTTGCTTCAACTCTTAATTCTTGCGAGTGTATCATTAAAATTACTGAGCCCATCTTAATGGATATAAAGAAAGAACTTCTTGGGAGATAACCCATGTGTTTATTTTACTACTGTTTTGTTGAGTCTTGGAAGTTGTTACTACTGTAGCAACCTCTTCTTATCATGTTTTTGTGCCAAGTAAAGTCTCTATGGTAAAGTTGATACTAGATTTGGATTGCTGCGCAGAAACAGAATTGCTGTCTGTCACGAATTTGCGTAGAACTCTCTGTAAAAAAATCAAAAAAATCTGCCAATTTACGTGCGTGATCCTCAAATATGTACGCAACTTTCATTAGTTTTGAGTTTTTCCGTTTGAGCAAGTTAAGTGCCTCTGTAAAATTCGTCTTTATGGACTGTTCTGTTTTGACAGATTCTGCCTTTTATTTCGCATTGCCGCTTTTGCTATGTTGAATGGGTTTCTTTGTTCCATTAACTTTCAGAAGTTTTGTGCAATGTACAGAAGTGTTAAGAATGATTATGTCACCTCTGAATGTATGAATTTTTGATTATGCACTAACCCTCTAATGAGTTTGCTTGAAGTTTGGTGTGGAGGAAGTTTTCAAGGGTCAAGAGAAGAGGATGATACAATATGATCAAGAAGAGTGAAAGGTCTAAGCTTGGGGATGCCCGGTGGTTCATCCCTGCATATTTTAAGAAGACTCAAGCATCTAAGCTTGGGGATGCCCAAGGCATCCCCTTCTTCATCGACAACTTATCAGGTCACTTCTAGTGAAACTATATTTTTATTCCGTCACATCTTATGTACTTTACTTGGAGCGTCTGTGTGCTTTTATTTTTGTTTTGTTATTTTCATTCTCTGAATAAATTCATGCTCATGTGGGAGAGAGACACGCTCCGCTTTTTCATATGGAACACTTGTGTTCTTAGTTGTGCTTTAATGTTCATGGCGAAGGCTGAAATTGCTTCGTTGATTGCTATTTGGTTGGAATCAGAAAATGCTTCATATGGTTTGGAATAACTTGATACTTGGCAATTGTTTTGAGCTCTCATTAGATCATGTTTAAGCTCTTGCATCATGTAGTTTAATCTATTAGTGGAGAACTACCGTAGAGCTTGTTAAAATTTGGTTTGCATGATTGGTCTCTCTAAGTCTAGATATTTTCTGGTAAAGTGTTTGAACAACAAGGAAGACAGTGTAGAGTCTTATAATGCTTGCAATATGTTCTTATGTAAGTTTTGCTGTACCGTTCATACTTGTGTTTGCTTCAAACAACCTTGCTAGCCTAGCCTTGTATTGAGAGGAATTCTTCTCGTGCATCCAAACACCTTGAGCCAAAACCCATGCCATTTGTGTCCACCATATCTACCTACTATGTGGTATTTTTCTGCCATTCCAAAGTAAATTACTTGAGTGCTACCTTTAAAATTTCATTCCTTTATCTTTGCAATATATAGCTCATGGGACAAATAGCTTAAAAACTATTGTGGTGATGAATATGTAGTTATGTGTCTTATTTCTTATAAGTTGCTTGTTGAGCGGTAACCATGTTTCTGGGGATGCCATCAACTTTTTACCTTTGTTGGATATCATGTGAGATGCTATGCATGTTCGTCTTGTCTGAAGTAAGGGTGATTTTCATGATCAAATGGTTTGAGTATGCATATTGTTAGAGAAGAACATTGGGCCGCTAACCAAAGCCATGTATCATGGTGGAAGTTTTCAGTTTGGACATACAACCTCAATCTCTTATGAGAATATTATCTGTTGTTGAATGCTTATGCATTAAAAGAGGAGTCCATTATCTGTTGTCTATGTTGTCCGATATGGATGTACTAAGTTGAGATCTGTTAAAAACGAGAAATCAAATGCAATTGATCTCCTAGGACCTTTGTACAGGCGGCATAGAGGTACCCCTTTGTGACACTTGGTTGAAACATATGTCATGCAATGATAATCCGTGTTAATCCAAGCTAATTAGGACAAGGTGCGAGCACTATTAGTACTCTATGCATGAGTTGCAACTTGTAGGAAGTATTATGCATAGCACATATGAATTATTACTACCGTTGACAAAATTGTTTCTATGTTTTCAAAATAAAAGCTCTAGCACAAAAATAGTAATCCATGCTTCCCTCTGCGAAGGGCCATTCTTTTACTTTATGTTGAGTCAGTTTACCTACTTCTTTCTATCTTAGAAGCAAACACTTGTGTTAACTGTGTGCATTGATTCTTACATGTTTACCTATTGCACTTGTTATATTACTCTATGTTGACAAATATCCATGAGATATACATGTTATTGTGTTGCTTCAATGCATTCTACTTTGAATTTATTGCTTATGAGTTAGCTCTTATGAAAGTCTTGTTGATACTTGTCTTGAAAGTACTATTCATGAAGAGTTTTGCTATATGATTCATTTGTTTAGTCATTATCTCTTTGATAGCAATCTATTGCTTTGAATCATACCATTCACCTCATATGCTTTACAATAATGTTGATCAAGATTATGATGGTAGCATGTCACTTTAGAAATTATTGTTGTTATCGTTTACCTACTCGAGGGCGAGTAGGAACTAAGCTTGGGGATGCTTGATACGTCTCAAACGTATCTATAATTTGATGTTCCATGCTTGTTTTATGACAATACTTACATGTTTTGTTCACACTTTATATCGTTTTGATGCATTTTCCGGAACTAACCTATTAACAAGATGCCGAAGTGCTAGTTCCTGTTTTCTGTTGTTTTTGGTTCCAGAAATCCTAGTAAGGAAATATTCTCGGAATTGGATGAAATCAAGGCCCATGATCTTATAATTCCACGAAGCTTCCAGAACACCGGAGAGGGACCAGAGGAGAGGCCCAGGGCCACCACACATGGTGGCGGCGCGGCCCCAGGGGGGGGGGCGCCCCCCTGGTGTGTGGGCTCCCCAGACCCCTTCCGACTCCGACTCTTCGCCTATAAGATGCCTCGTGACCTAAATCTTCGACACGGAAAAGCCCCGATACGAAAAGTTCCAGAGCCGCCGCCATCGCAAGCCAATATTCGGGGGACAGAAGTCTCTGTTCCGCACGCCGCCCGGACGGGGAAGTGCCCCAAGGCATCTCCATCGACACCACCGCCATCTCCATCACGCTGCTGCTCCATGATGAGGAGGTAGTTCTCCCCGAGGCTAAGGGCTGTACCGTAGCTATGTGGTTAATCTCTCTCTCTGTACTCCAATACAATGATCTCATGAATTGCTTTGCATGATTGAGATCCATATGATGAGCTTTGTATCGCTATTAGTCTATGTGCTACTCATGTGATGTTATTAAAGTAGTCTATTCCTCCTTCATGGTGTAAAGGTGACAGTGTGTGCATCGTGTAGTTCTTGGCGTAGGTTATGATCATAATCTCTTGTAGGTTATGGAGTTAATTATTACTATGATAGTATTGATGTGATCTATTCCCCCTTTCATAGTGTAATGGTGACAGTGTGTATGCTATGTTAGTACTCGGTTTAAATTGCAAAGATCTATTATGCTCTAAGGTTACTTAAATATGAATGCTGAATGTTGTGGCGCTTGTTAACTCCGGCTTGAGGGAGCTCTTGTAGCCCTACACAATGAATGGTGTTTGTCATCCAACAAAAGAGTGTATGTAGCACAAATGAGAGAAGTTATTTATTTATTATGTGATCAATGTTGAGAGTGTCCACTAGTGAAAGTATGATCCCTAGGCCTTGTTTCCAATACTGCAAACACCGCTTACTTACTGTTCTACTGCATGTTTACTCGCTGCCATATTTATTTCAGATTGTTATTACCACTCATATTCATCTATACCACCTGTGTTTTACTATCTCTTCGCCGAACTAGTGCACCTATACATCTTACAAGTGTATTAGGTGTGTTGGGGACACAAGAGACTTCTTGTATCTTAATTGGGGTTGAGAGGACTATCTTTGACCTCTACCTCCCTAAGTTCGATAAACCTTGGGTGATTCACTTAAGGGAAACTTGTTGCTGTTCTACAAACCTCTGCTCTTGGAGGCCCAACACTGTCTACAGGAATAGAAGCATGAGTAGACATCAAGCTATTTTCTGGCGCCGTTGCCGGGGAGGTAAGGTAACGGCACTCACACTCCGGTCCCCGACAACTAAGCTATTTTCTAGCGCTGTTGCCGGGGAGGTAAGGTAAAAGGTATTCACATCCTCCGACTACTAAGCTATTTCCTAGCACTGTTGCCGGTGTGTGAGTGCTCGAAGGTATCTTCTTTAGATTCTGCAATTATATCTTTTTGTTTCTTGTTTTTATTTTCACTAGTTAGGCTTAATGGAAAACAACAAAAAAATTAGAGATCTTTATGAACTTTATCTTGAATTAGGACATGATGTGTTTGAAGAGAAAATTAAAAAACCCATGGAACTTTGTTTGCAAAATAGTTGTAGCAATGTTATTAGCATGAACTCTTTGAACACCATTATTGCTAAAGCTATGGAAGAATTTAAGCTTGGGGAAGCTGGTTTTGAGGAGCATGATATTTTTAGTCCCCCAAGCATGGAGGAGAAAATTTACTTTGATGATACTTTGCCTCCCATTTATGATGCTTGCAATGATGAATATGATATTTTCAGTCCACCTACTATTGAGGAGAAAATTAATTATGATTACAATATGCCTCCTATATATGATGATTATGGTGATGAGAATAATAATGATAGCTATCTTATTGAATTTGCTCCCACTACAACTAATAAAATTGATTATGCTTATGTGGAGAGTAATTTTTTTATGCAGCTCATGACAAGAATGCTTTATGTGATAGTTATATTGTTGAGTTTGTTCATGATGCTACTGAAAGTTATTATGAGAGAGGGAAACATGGTTATATGCATCTTAATAATATTAAGTTTCCCCTCTTTATGTTGAGAATCTTGAAATTGCGCTTGTGTTGCTTTTCTATGCTTGCCACTTTGTTCTTCATGAATTTATTTGTGTACAAGATTCCTTTTCATAGGAAGTGGGTTAGGCTTAAATGTGTTTTGAATTTGCTTCTTGATGCTCTCTTTTGCTTCAACTCTTAATTCTTGCGAGAGTATCATTAAAATTACTGAGCCCATCTTAATGGCTATAAAGAAAGAACTTCTTGGGAGATAACCCATGTGTTTATTTTACTACTATTTTGTTGAGTCTTGGAAGTTGTTACTACTGTAGCAACCTCTCCTTATCATGTTTTTGTGCCAAGTAAAGTCTCTATGGTAAAGTTGATACTAGATTTGGATTGCTGCGCAGAAACAGAATTGCTGTCTGTCTGTAGCAGAAACCATGTTTTCCTCTCTCATAATAATTTCCAGTAGCATCATGAACAAACTCAACAATATAACTATCACATGAAACATTCTTATCATGAGCTACATGCATAAAATTATTACTCTCCACATAAGCATAGTCATTACTATTAATTGTAGTGGGAGCAAATTCAATAAGATAGCTATCATTATTATTCTCATCACCATAATCATCATATATAGGAGGCATATTGTAATCATAATTAATTTTCTCCTCAATAGTAGGTGGACTGAAAATATGATAGTCATCATTGTAATCATCATATATAGGAGGTAAAGTATCATCAAAGTAAATTTTCTCCTCCATGCTTGGGGGACTAAAAATATCATGCTCCTCAAAACCAGCTTCCCCAAGCTTAAATTCTTCCATAGCATTAGCAATAATAGTGTTCAAAGAGTTCATGCTAATAACATTGCTACAACTATTTTGCAAACAAAGTTCCATGGGTTTTCTAATTCTCTCTTCAAACACATCATGTCCTAATTCAATATAAAGTTATAAAGATCTCTAATTTTGTTGTTGTTCCTTAGTGAAAATAAAAACAAGAGACAAAAAGATAAAATTAGAATCTAAAGGAGATAGCTTCGAGCACTCACACACCGGCAACAGTGCTAGGAAATAGCTTAGTAGTCAGAGGATGTGAATACCTTTTACCTTACCTCCCCAACGGCGCCAGAAAATAGCTTGATGTCTACGCACGCTTCTATTCTTGTAGGCAGTGTTGGGCCTCCAAGAGCAGAGGTTTGTAGAACAGCAGCAAGTTTCCCTTAAGTGAATCACCCAAGGTTTATCGAACTCAGGAGGTAGAGGTCAAAGATATTCCTCTCAAGCAACCTGCAATTAAGATACAAGAAGTCTCTTGTGTCCCCAACACACCTAATACACTTGTCGAGATGTATAGGTGCACTAGTTGCGAAGAGATAAACACAAGTGGTATAGATGGTGGTAAACGGTAATTGCGATCTGAAACAAATATTGCAGGAAATAAAGATGCAGTAAAACAGTAAAGAAGCGATGTTTGCAGTATTTGGAAACAAGGCCTAGGGATCATACTTTCACTAGTGGCCACTCTCAACATTGCAATCATAATTGAATATAAATATAAGCACTTCATCATACTACTCTCCTGTTGGATAAAGAACTCAAATTCATTGGGCAAGTGTGCAAAAGCACACCTCAAAGGCGTATTCCCAAGTACTAATAAACACCCCACACTCACCGTGAGCATTCATAGGAGGTACTAACACACCACAATTCATAAGGGATTTACACACGGCGCACACACTGTACCATTACACCGAGGTCACAGTAACCCCAAAGTTCACATAATAAAACACTTGAATAGCATATGACATCTAGATTGTAAAGCCTATGATCACATAAATGAATAAATAAATGCTACTCTCAAACACTCTCTTGTTGGATAACAAACACCATTCATTGTGTAGGGCTACAAAAGCTCCCTCAAGCCGGAGTAAACAAGCTCCACAACGTCATAAAGGAATCACACGATGCACACACTATCACCATTACACCGTGAGAGTGAATCCGGAGTTCATATTTAAAGTAACCTCTAGAGTGCATAATAGACAAGAGTAACATGTACATATTCATAAAGATCACACCATGGGGAGAGATGAACCACATAGCTACCTAGAGCCCTCAGCCTCGGAGAACTACTCCTCCTCATCATGGGAGTCATGGCGATGAAGATGGCGGTGGTGTCGATGGAGATGGATTCCGGGGGCACTTCCACGTCCCGGCGGCGTGCCGAACAGAGACTTCTGTCCCCCGAACTTGGCTTGGCGATGGCGGCTCGGACTCTTATGGAATATGACTTGACGATTTAGGGTTTTCGCGACTAGAAGAATATATAGGCGGAAGGGTGGCGTCGGAGGGGTCCCGAGGCCCACACCATAGGGGGCGCGCCCCCCCTTGGCCGCGCCGCCAGGTGGGGTGGCCACCTCGTGGCCCCTCTCCGTCTCTCCTTCGGTGTTCTGGAACCCTCCGTGGAAAATAAGGCCTTGGGCTTTTGTTTCGTCAATTCCGAGAATATTTCCTATGTAGAATTTGAAACCAAAAATACAGAAAACAGGAACTGACATCGACATCTTGTTAATGGGTTAGTTCCGGAAAATGCATAAAAATGATATAAAGTGTGAACAAAACATGTAGGTATTGTCATAAAACTAGCATGGAACATCAGAAATTATAGATACGTTGGAGACGTATCATCCACCCTCCTCTTGGCCCTCCTCGCAGCTTCGGCGCGCTCGCGCTCCGCCTCCTGCGGCGTCATGGCACGCTTTCCCCACGACCCGAGCTCCCACACAACGCGCTCGGCGCGTTCGACCACGTCCGTGCCTCGAGGCGGCCGGCGTCCCGGGCCTCGTGGTTCGCCTGCTGGCGACGCCGGTGCTCTTGGCGGCCGAGCTCCGCCTCCCCAGCCTCCTCGTGGGCGCGCCGGTCGGGCGAGGGCAGCTGGAGGAGACGGCGGGCTGCTTGCTGAGCGACGAGCTCGTTCTTCCGGCCAATGAGTGATGGGGTTCGTTGCATGGAAAACAAATTTCTACCGCAAACAAACAAAACCAAGATCCAATCTAGGAAAAACGCCAGATCTAATCTACTAGATTGAAGCAACGAGACGGATTGGATCTACATACCCTTGTAGATCGCTAAGCGAAAACGAGATTGAATCTCGTGGTGGATGTAGTCGATCACTTGCCGCTTGCAAAAGCGCGTAGAAGAGATCTTGACGGTGCCACAATCGGGCAGCACCTCCGTACTCGGTCACACGTTCGGCTCGATGAAGACACCTCCTCCTTGTTCCAGCAAGCGGGGAGATGTGGTAGATGGGATCTAGTCCAGCAGCACGACGGCGTGGTGGTGGTGGAGAGTTTGCGCGGATAGGGCTTCGCCTATTCGCGTTGGGTGGAAGAAACTAGGCAAAAGTTGGAGCAAACGGAGCAAACGACCGCGACCCAAAAAATCTAATTTCTTTTGCGCCGGACGGCGTGCTCTTTTTATAGGCGTTTGAGGCGGTGGCTGAAAACGTGCCTGCCAAACCGATCTAATCGGCCCCATGCAGAGACGCGCGGGCCAAGGAACGATCAGCCGATCGACCAAGGCAGCGACGCGCCTGCCTGGGTGATTTGCACGCCCACGGCAAGGACTCTTCCTTGGCCAAGCCCACGTGCATCCTCTCCTCCTTTTTTTTTCTTTTTGCTTTTTGCTTTGCCTCTTTTAGATATAGTCTGCCAAATGCCAATAGGGATTTTTTAGTTAGCCCATTAGCAAAAAACGTGACAGGCTACTTTTAGCCTCATATTTATTTCTCCTAAATAAATATATATTAATATTTACTAATTCAATTAATTAATAAATCATTAATCATCTTCCCGGAACAATTCCGTAACTCTCCAAAACTATTTCTTTAATCCCGAAACTACCCCTAGCAACATCGCAACCTTAAGTGTGTCACCCTACGGTTCGAGAATATATGACCGAGACGCCTCTCCGATCAATAATCATCAGCGGGACCTGGAGATCCGTAATGACTCCTACATATTCAACGATGAACAATGTGATCGAATGAACCATTAACATACGGTACCAATTCCCTTTGTCACGCGATACCTTACTTGTCCGAGGTTCGATCATCGGTATCTTCATACCTGGTTCAACCTCGTCTCCGACAAGTACTCTTTACTCGTACCATGGTATGTGGTCTCTTATGAACTATTCATATGCTTGCAAGCCATTTAGACGACATTCCACCGAGAGGGCCCGAGTATATCTATCCGTCATCGGGATGGACAAATCCCACTGTTGATCCATATGCCTCAAGCTCATACTTTCCGGATACCTAATCCCACCTTTATAACCACCCATTTACGCATGGCGTTTGATGTAATCAAAGTACCCTTCCGGCATAAGTGATTTACATGATCTCATGGTCGAAAGGACTTGGTAACTATGTATCGAAAGCTTATAGCAAATGAACTTAATGACGTGATCTCATGCTACGCTTAATTGGGTGTGTCCATTACATCATTCACATAATGACATAACCTTGTAATTAATAACATCCAATGTTCATGATCATGAAACTATGATCATCTATTAATCAACAAGCTAGTTATACAAGAGGCTTACTAGGGACTCCTTGTTGTTTACATAACACACATGTATCAATATTTCGTTTAATACAATTATAGCATGGTATATAAACATTTATCATAAACACAAAGATATATAATAACCAATTTATTATTGCCTCTTGGGCATATCTCCAACAGTCTCCCACTTGCACTAGAGTCAATAATCTAGATTACATTGTAATGTACCTAACACCCATGGCATTCTGGTGTTGGTCATGCTTTGCCCTAGGGAGAGCTTTAGTCAACGGATCTGCTACATTCAGATCAGTGTGTACTTTGCAAATCTTTACTTCTCCATCTTCGATGTACTCGCGAATCGAATGGAAACGCAGCTTGATATGCTTCAGCTTCTTGTGTGACCTTGGTTCTTGTGCATTGGCGATGGCACCCATGTTGTCACAATAAATGACTAGTGGGTCCAATGCACTAGGAACCACACCAAGCTCAACAATGAACCTCTTCATCCATACCGCTTCTGATGAAGCCTCCGAAGCCGCTATGTATTCCGATTCTGTTGAAGACTTCGCCACCGTGCACTGCTTGGAGCTGCACCAGCTTACTGCAGCACCATTCAATATAAACACGTACCCAGACTGAGACTTAGAGTCATCAGGATCAGTGTTCCAACTTGCATCGGTGTAACTGGTTACAACGAGCTCTTGGTCACCTCCATAACAAAGAAACATATCCTTAGTTCTTTTCAAGTACTTCAGGATATTCTTGACCGCTGTCCAGTGTTCCATTCCCGGATCACTTTGATATCTGCTAGTCAAACTAACGGCATGCGCTATATCCGGTCTAGTACACAACATGGCATACATGATAGAGCCTTCTGCCGAGGCATAGGGGATCTGATTCATCCTCTCTCTTTCTTCTGCCGGACCTTGAGTCTTACTCAAGACCTTGCTGGTAACATAGGTAAGAACCCTTTCTTACTTTCATCCATTCTAAACTTCTTTAGAATCTTGTCCAGGTATGTACTCTGGAAAGCCCTATTAGGCGTCTTGATCTATCTCTATAAATCTTGATGCCTAAAATGTATGCTGCTTCACCAGGTCTTTCATTGAAATACACTTATTCAAATAACCTTTTACACTGCTTAAAAGTTCTATATCATTCCCAATCAATAATATGTCATCTACATATAATATCAGAGAATGCTACTGAGCTCCCACTCACTTTCTTGTAAATACAGGCCTCTCCATGACCTGTATAAACCCGAAGTCTTTGATCACCTTATCAAAGCGTCGGTTCCAACTACGGATGCTTGCTTCAGTCCATAAATGGAACGCTGAAGTTTGCATACCATGTTAGCATTTTTAGGATCGACAAAACCTTTGGGTTGTACCATATACAACTCTTCCTCAATGTCACCATTAAGGAACGCCATTTTGACATCCATCTGCCAAATCTCATAATCGAAAAATGCAGCTATTGCTAACAAAATCCTCACAGATTTTAGCTTCGCTACAGGTGAGAAAGTCTCATCATAGTCAACACCTTGAATTTGTCGGAAACCCTTTGCGCAAGTCGAGCTTTATAGACAGTAACATTACCATCATCTGTTTTTTCTTGAAGATCCATTTATTCTCAACAACCTTGCGCTATCAGGTAGATCTACCAAAGTCCACACTTTGTTATCATACATGGATCCCATTTGATTTCATGGCTTCTTGCCATTTGTTGGAATCTGGGCTCATCATTGCTTCTTCATACGTCGCAGGGTCCTCATCATTGTTGTCCACAATCATGAGATTTAGACAAGGATCATACCAATCAGGAGTGAATGCGTTCCTTGTCGACTGCGGTTCAACTATCGCTCAAAGTTTCATGATCATTATCATTAGCTACTCTGTTGCGGTCGGGCGGCCAGGAACATCGCGCTACTCTGATCAACGAGAGAAGGTTCAGTAACCTCGTCGAGTTCTACTTTTCTTCCAGTCACTTCTTTAGTGAGAAACTCTTTCTCAAGAAAGGTTCCGTTCTTAGCAACAAAGATTTTGCCTTCGGTCTGTGATAGAAAGTATACCCTATAGTTTCCTTAGGGTATCCTATGAAGACGAATTTCTCCGCTTTGGGTTCTAGCTTGTCCGGTTGTAACCTTTTACACAGAGCCGCCTTCCAAACTTTAGAACGGCGCTTAGGTTTCTTATTAAACCATAATTCATACGGTGTCGTTGCAACGGATTTCGATGGTGCCCTATTTAAAGTGAATGCATGTCTCTAAGCATAACCCCAAAGATAACGGCAAATCAGTAAGAGACATCATAGAACGAACCATATCTAAGAGAGTTCGATTACGACGTTCGGATACACCATTTATTTGTGGTGTTCCAGTAGTAATCAGCTGTGAAAGTATTCCGCATTTCTTTGCATGCCAAACTCATAACTCAGATATTCGCCTCCGCGATCAGAACGCTAAACTTGATCTTCTTGTTACGTTGATTTTCTACTTCACTTTGGAATTCCTTGAACTTCTCAAAATCGGATTTATGCTTCATGAAATAGATATACCCATATCTACTCAGATCATCTGTGAAGGTTAGAACATAACGATAACCACCGCGCGAGGCTACACTCATTGGTCCACACATCGGTATGTATGATTTCCAACAAGTCTGTAGCTCGCTCCATAATACCAGAGATGGAGTCTTAGTCATTTTTCCCATTAGACATGCTTCGCATCTGTCAAGTGACTGAAAGTCAAGTGACTCAAGTAGTCCATCAGAATGGAGTTTCTTCATGCGTTTCACTCCAATATGACCAAGACGACAGTGCCACATATAAGTAGAATTATCATTCAATTTAATTCGTTTAGCATCAATGTTATGAACATGTGTATCGCTACTATCGAGATTTAATAGAAATAAACCATTCTTCTCGGCGCATGACCATAAAAGATATTATTCATAAAAATAGAACAACCATTATTCTCAGACTTGAATGAATAACCGTCTTGCATTAAACATGATCCAGATATAATGTTCATGCTCAACGCAGGCACCAAATAACAATTATTAAGGTCTAAAACTAATCCCGATGGTAGATGTAGAGGAGCGTGCCGACAGCGATCACATCGACCTTGGATCCATTTCCAACGCGCATCGTCACCTCGTCCCTCGCTAGGCTTCGTTTATTCCGTAGTTCCTGTTTCGAGTTACAAATGTGAGCAACCGAACCAGTATCAAATACCCAGGCACTAGTACGAGAAACAGTGAGATAAACATCTATAACATGTATATCGATATACCTTTCTTCTTCTTGACAAGGCCACTCTTCAGATCAGCCAAGTACTTAGCAATTCCGCTTCCAGTGCCCCTTCCCATTGCAGTAATAGCAGTCAGGTATCAGGTTTAGGGCCACCCTTAGGCTTCTCAGGAGGCGCGGCAGCTTTCTTGCCGCCCTTCTTGAGGTCCTTCTTAGGTTTACCTGCTTCTTGAACTTGGTGGTCTTATTGACCATCAACACTTGGTGCTCTTTCTGTATCTCAACCTCGGCAGATTTCAGCATGGAGAAGAGTTCAGGTAACTCCTTGTTCATGTTCTGCATATTGTAGTTCATCACGAAGTTCTTGTAACTTGGTGGCAGTGATTGAAGAACACGATGAATACCCAGCTGGTTAGGGATCACAATCCCCAAGTCAACGAGCTTCCTCGCATGTCCGGACATAGCGAACATGTGCTCACTAAAGGAGCTGCCCTCTTCCATCATGCAGCCAAAGAACTGCTTCGAGGCCTCATAGCTCTCACGCCGCATGAGTTTCAAAGATAACTTTGAGCTCACGCATCATATCACAAGGGTCGTGGTGCTCAAAACGCTTTTGGAGCTCTGCCTCTAAACGCATAGGATGGACTGAACTTGAGAGTACACTTTAGCCCGAGCTTGAAAACATTCTTTTCTTCCTCGGATACTACAGGAGGTGGTGTGAACCTAGCGGTGCATCAAGCACATATTGCAGTTTCCGCCATTGAGGAAGATCCTCACATGACGGAACCAGTCGGTGAAGTTGCTACCATTGCTTTTAAGCTTTTCTTTCTCTAGGAACTGGTTAAAATTGATTGATGGGGACGCCATGATCTACAACAATTATTTGCAATAGTTTAGACTAAGTTTATGACAAATTGAGTTCAAATTTTAATTTAACAAAATTAAAACTAGGTGAACTCCCACTCAAAACAATATCCCTCACATTGTCTTAGTGATTACATGAACCAAATCCACTACACCAAGTCCGATCATCACGAACAAGATGTAATTTCAATGGCGAACACCCAAGTGTTCATCATATCAATCATATGACTCATGCTCTACCTTTCGGTATCCCGTGTTCCGAGACCATGTCAGTACATGCTAGGCTCGTCAAGGCAACCTTAGTACCCGCGTGTACAAAACTGGCTTGTACCCATTGTATGCACATGTAGAATCTATCACACCCGATCATCACGAGATGCTTCGAAACGACAAGTCTTAGCAACGGTGCATACTAAGGATGAACACTTTATTATCTTGATATTTAGTGAGAGGGATCATCTTATAATGCTACCGCGATCTAAGCAAAATAAGATACATAATAGGATTAACATCACATGCAATTCATATGTGATATGATATGGCCCCTTTTGTCTTTGCGCCTTTGATCTTCATCTCCAAAGCACGGACATGATCCTCCATCATCAAAGAGCATGATCTCCATCATCGTCGGCGAAGCACCAAGGTCAATGGCGCCGTCTTCATGATTGTCCTCCATGTAGCAACTATTACAACCTCTTTGAAATACTACTCAACATGAAATTTAAAGACAACCATAAGGCTCCTGCCCGGTTGCCACAATACAATAATGATCATCTCATACATATTCATCATCACATTATGGCCATATCACATCACCAAACCCTGCAAAAACAAGTTAGACGGTTCTAATTTGGTTTGCATATTTTACGTGGTTTAGGGTTTTAGCATAAGATCCAATCTACCTACGAACATGAACCACAACGGTGATACTAATGTTGTCAATAGAAAGAGTAAGTTGGATCTTTACTATAGTAGGAGAGACAGACACCCGCAAAGCCACTTATGCAATACAAGTTGCATGTCGAGCGTGGAGCAAATCTCATGAACGCGGTCATGTAAAGTTAGCCCGAGCCGCTTCATCCCACTATGCCACAAAGATGCAAAGTACTCGAACTAAAGACAACAAAGCATCAACGCCCACAAAACAATTGTGTTCTACTCGTGCAACCAATCTATGCATAGACACGGCTCTGATACCACGGATGGGTTCGTTGCATGGAAAACAAAAATTTTCTACCGCAAACAAACAAAACCAAGATCCAATCTAGGAAAAACGCCAGATCTAATCTACTAGATTGAAGCAACGAGACGGATTGGATCTACATACCCTTGTAGATCGCTAAGCGGAAACGAGATTGAATCTCGTGGTGGATGTAGTCGATCACTTGCCGCTGCAAGCGCGTAGAAGATCTTGATCTTGACGGTGCCACAATCGGGCAGCACCTCCGTACTTCGGTCACACGTACAGCTCGATGAAGACACCTCCTCCTTGTTCCAGCAAGCGGGGAGATGTGGTAGATGGGATCTAGTCCAGCAGCACGACGGCGTGGTGGTGGTGGAGAGTTTGCGCGGATAGGGCTTCGCCTATTCGCGTTGGGTGAAAGAAACTAGGCAAAAGTTGGAGCAAACGGAGCAAACGACCGCGACCCAAAAAATCTAATTTCTTTTGCGCCGGACGGCGTGCTCTTTTTATAGGCGTTTGAGGCGGTGGCTGAAAACGTGTGCCAAACCGATCTAATCGGCCCCATGCAGAGACGCGCGGGCCAAGGAACGATCAGCCGATCGACCAAGGCAGCGACGCGCCTGCCTGGGTGATTTGCACGCCCACGGCAAGGACTCTTCCTTGGCCAAGCCCACGTGCATCCTCTCCTCCTTTTTTTTTCTTTTTGCTTTTTGCTTTGCCTCTTTTAGATATAGTCTGCCAAATGCCAATAGGGATTTCTTAGTTAGCCCATTAGCAAAAAACGTGACAGGCTACTTTTAGCCTCATATTTATTTCTCCTAAATAAATATATATTAATATTTACTAATTCAATTAATTAATAAATCATTAATCATCTTCTCGGAACAATTCCGTAACTCTCCAAAACTATTTCTTTAATCCCGAAACTACCCCTAGCAACATCGCAACCTTAAGTGTGTCACCCTACGGTTCGAAATACAGGACCCGAGCGCCTCTCCGATCAATAATCATCAGCGGGACCGGAGATCCGTAATGACTCCTACATATTCAACGATGAACAATGTGATCGAATGAACCATTAACATACGGTACCGATTCCCTTTGTCACGCGATACCTTACTTGTCCGTGTTCGATCATCGGTATCTTCATACTGTTCAACCTCGTCTCCGACAAGTACTCTTTACTCGTACCTTGGTATGTGGTCTCTTATGAACTATTCATATGCTTGCAAGCCATTTAGACGACATTCCACCGAGAGGGCCCAGAGTATATCTATCCGTCATCGGGATGGACAAATCCCACTGTTGATCCATATGCCTCAAGCTCATACTTTCCGGATACCTAATCCCACCTTTATAACCACCCATTTACGCAGTGGCGTTTGATGTAATCAAAGTACCCTTCATAAGTGATTTACATGATCTCATGGTCGAAAGGACTTGGTAACTATGTATCGAAAGCTTATAGCAAATGAACTTAATGACGTGATCTCATGCTACGCTTAATTGGGTGTGTCCATTACATCATTCACATAATGACATAACCTTGTAATTAATAACATCCAATGTTCATGATCATGAAACTATGATCATCTATTAATCAACAAGCTAGTTATACAAGAGGCTTACTAGGGACTCCTTGTTGTTTACATAACACACATGTATCAATGTTTCGTTTAATACAATTATAGCATGGTATATAAACATTTATCATAAACACAAAGATATATAATAACCAATTTATTATTGCCTCTTGGGCATATCTCCAACAATGAGGTCGCCTAAACGACGGCGACCGGCCCGTATGGAGGCCTCGTGCTCCGTCGTCTCGCGCGTGAGCTCGGCGAGACTCTCCTCGATGGCGACGTTGAGCTTCGCCATCTCGCGGTCGTGGACGGCCTCCTCCCCGTCGGCGGCCGCGACGGCATCCGCCTCATCCTCGGCGGTGGGGTCGGCCCCTCCTTGGCCTCATACCAGCCGTCGTAGGCCTGGTACCAGCCGTCCGACGCCTCTGCAGCCGCGTCCTCTGCCTTCTTCGCCGCCCCCTCGGCGCGACGTGGATCGCCTCGTCGTCGGCGACCCACCGCACGTCCTGCCGCTCCTCCTCTCCGTCCCGCGGGAACCTAGCGTGGGCGGCGAGAGAGCTTGGCCCACGTGGTGCAGGGTGCGCGGCATGTGGAGGAGAGGAGGAGAGCGCCGAGAAGAGGGGGAGAGGGCACGGGCGAGTGAGTATGCGAGGCCGCGCCGTCGTCTTTATGGCCGACACCGGCGAAACTTGGGCGCGAGCGCGCGGGGGTACCTAGTGCGCGCGGGAACTTTCCCGCGCGTTCTCCCGCCCGCCAGTGCTGTCCCGTCGAGGCCTGCCATGGCGCAACGCCGCCCAGGGAAGACGAACCACGTGACGGGTTCATGGGTCGCCGCGTTGGACGCAGCGTGTCACCCAAACGGACACGTGGACGCGGGACGCTATCCGCGTGTCCGTGCAGCCACCTAAACGACCCAAAACATACGACCCAACACTCCGTTTGGGTACAGCGTTGGAGATGCCCTAAGATCTTTACTTGGCATCTCTATAATTTGGCCTCCATTGCTTTGCAATGGATATTTTTGCCGCGCTTTACTTGGTACTTTAACAATTTGCCCTCTAAGAGCAAGTCCAGCAGGCTCCTTACATTTCTCCCCCTATATCTTCATGTAGGGGTTCCCCTAAAAAGATTCCACCCCTAAATTTTATCTATCTCCAGCAGCTCCCCTATGCAATCTCCCCTATATCACATTCTTATATATTTTTCTACAACAGTTTGACAAACAACAAAGGCAATAGCAATTAGGCTCTGGACTAGTACATCAATCTGCCGTAGCCTCTCTCTCTCTCTCTCAAATTGACATAAAATCCAGTCGCCTCCCGACCAGCAGCTCTCTCTCCTTCTTCCCGTCCGTGGCTACTCCTCGCCGCTGCATGCGCCGCGTCCTCTCCTCCTCCTCCCTCCGGCGAAGCTCCCATCCCAGCCTGCATCTCGCGCGACAGCGCCTGCTTGCCCTGCCTCGATCTGGAGCTCGATTTCTTGCGAAATCGAAGAGAAAAAGGGGCAGGGACGAACCTGGTAGAGCTCTTGGTGGCGGGAGGAAGCTTCCAGGAGCCAGCAGTTGGTCCCATCGACGGATTGGGGGCGCCTCCACCGCCCCGATGTGTAGGGGGAGAAGCGGGTCTCGGTAGGGGACGCGGATTCATGGGGGCGGCTGTAGGGGACCTGCTGGAGGCCCTTTCTTCCATCTCTCACCCCTATATTTCCTATCGGGGAGGTTATGGGGTACCTGCTGGACTTGCTCTAACTAACTCTAAGGAGGTTTTAGCAGGTAGCACCACTTGTTGGGGCTTCTTTTGCAGGAAACCATAACAACTAGAATTTTTTGCACCAAACACCAGTATTTGTTGTAAACGTTGCACAGAACACATAAATCACCATTAACAGCCTTGATAGCCATTAGTTAATTGGGCCCACACTTGTCATTTCATAATCTGCCCCCGGGCAAAGGTCAAGGGTGGCGTGTGACGATGTGGGGATCGTGGTGGCCGACGATGCGACGGGGCTCGGGTAGATCGAGGCCGCGCTGATTGCCTGGATCGATAGACTGAATGGACGACGATGAGTAGGTGATGCACGCTAGCGGTGGTGGATGTCAGTGCAAAGCAGGACATCGACGGGGAGGTTAGCACTATCATAGGAAGTGTAGGGACGTCGTCTGGACGAGGGAAACGGCGGCGGAGCGCATGGGATGCGGCGGGGATGGCCGGGGGGTGCGCGGATGCTCGGGGAGGCGGTGGCGGATACATGAGCACTGGGGGGATGCCGAGGAATGGGAATCGAACGAGCTGGCGGAAGCTGCGGAGGAGATCGGCAAGGCGGCGGCATTCGGCTGGAGTCGGGGAACAAAGACTGTTGCATTAATTTTGGCACTGTGTTCCGATTCCTTTTTTTTCGAAATGGGGAAATATCACCCCCAGCTTTGCAGCCAAAGGATGCACACGACTTTTTTTATTAGATTATTCACAAAACCTTACAGGAAGGTAACAACGCTTAACGTCGCCATCGCCTGTCATGACCAGGGTCGGAGCACGATTTTCACCGGCAGCCAGACATCTCCAACTCGCCAAGTGGAGTGACGAGACAAGCAAAGACGATTCCTTTGACAAGGTAACGACGCCAAGCGACGCCGCCATCGTCCGCCAAGCCCGAGAGAGAAGCACGGTTTTCATCGGCTGCCCGTCATCCTAAACTCGTCGTCGACTGGATCTTCACCGCCGGAGATCTGTGTGGGATCCCAAGATCCCTTTAGATCCCAACGAGGCCGTCCACCTCCGGGGAGGAGGTCGCCGCCGCCATGCCCGGGGCCGCCGCCCCGGCTCTCATGTGATGCGCACGGAGCATCCCGTCGCGCGGAGGAGAAGGCGCAGCAGCCGGCCGCCTCCAGGACCCAAGGGCCAAGATCCGGCCACGTCACCACCGCCGCCGCCTCGCCTTCCGGCCGCCGACGCCGCGCACCACCACCACCACAAGATAGAGATCAGGAGCGCCGCCCCACCCCCCATGATCGTGACCATCTGAAACCCCCGTCGCCGCCATGCCACGCGGGCTTTGCCCGACGACACCTCCGGAGGCGGCGGCGAGGGGAGGGAGGGGCTGGAGGGGGCGGAAGGCGAGGTCCCTTCTCTGCCCGCGTGCCCCTCCCTGCGGACGCTTGCCGCCATGGTGCCACCCGCTCACCATGGCCGGAGCTGTGGTGCTGCTGCTGACCATGATTGAACTCATCTGTTCATCTATGTCCAGCAAAGAGCTTGTGAAATCCATGTTGCATGCCGCCTTGATTATGAAAGTGGGCCTAATGCGGTTAATTCCCCGTTAAGACTCCCAATTGAAGTATTTGTGTTTTGTGCAAATCGTTACCCTAAACATTGGTGTTTGGTGCAAAGAAATATCATTGTTGTGGTTCTGTGGAAAAGAAGCCCCAACAGTTGGTGTGATGCTATTTTCTTTTTCGAGGGTACGCCAATGGCGTACCAAATCTTTATAGAAGAAAGCAAGGTGTCATATACAAGAGGCCTGCTAAACGTCTGCGAACAGCGAAAGCGGCAACTCCACACACACACACACATACACGCTAGGCCTATTCTCTCGCAAATTGGTACTCCTCTCCTCTTTTGGCAAGCTTCCAAAGGCCGAATTCCTCCTTGATATGAATCAACATCTGGGCGGTTGAGAATTGCAGGTTAGTGTTTCCAAACACTCTAGCGTTGCGTTGTTTCCAGATCTGCCACGCGATGAGGATCACCAGCGTGTCGAAACTCTTTCTGTCCTTTCTCCTCACCAGATCTCTTGCCGAAGACCACCAAGACTCCAAGGTACTGTCCCTGTTAGGCTCCACAATGTTCAGCCCTGCAGCCGTGATACAACCGAACCACACCTGACGGGCATACGGACAACGCATGAGCACGTGATCCAGGTTGTCCTCATCCTGAAGGCACCAGTAGCAAGACGCCGATTGATCTTGAAGTCCATGTCTGTGCCTTCTATCTGAAGTCCAAAGACGATATCTCAAAGCAAGCCACACAAAAATTTTGCATTTTGGTGGTGCGAATGAGTGCCAGATGGGTTTATACATGCTGAACTCTTCCTGCCCCAAACAAAGCATCCTGTAGGTGTCCTTGGCTGAGTAGACACCCTTGATCGATCCAGGCCAGGTGAATCTGTCCGGCCTACTAGCATCCCTGTCAACTAGCTCGATCTCATCCCAGAGCCTGATGCATTGTGCCCATCCTTCAACTGACAGCTCCGGACCAAGGTCACGAAGCCAACTGTTATCAAGGAGCGCGTCCGCCACAGTCCTCAAATTCTTCCTTCTAGTGTTCACCGAGTCAAAGGCCAGTGGCGCAATATCCTCCACACCGCGACCGCGAATCCATCTGTCGAGCCAAAAGAGGATCTTGGATCCGTCTCCTACCTCCAGCTTAGCGAGACTACGAAAAACAGCACGCGCCTTGGGATCCTGGGTCAGGCTTAGACCCTGCCAGGGACGGCTGTCATCTGTCCGGCGCAGCCACTCCCAACGAACTCGCAGCGCTAAACCTTGGAGCCTAAGGTCCTTGACTCCAAGTCCTCCAAATCTCTTGGGTTTGCTGATGTTATCCCATGCGACAAGGCATTGGCCTCCGTTCGCCCTATTCTTGCCGACCCAGAAAAACCCTCTGAGGTGCTTTTCCACCTCCTCTAGGAGCCAGCAGGGTGGGTCCTCGACAATGATGTGATGAATCGGCCTTGCCAACATGACAGAGTTGATCAGGGTCAGGCGACCTGCCCGTGCAATGAGACCACGTTGCCAGGCCGGGAGTGTGTGAATCACCGCGTCCAACATCGGCTGCCATTCAGTTTTAGTTAGAGGTCTCAGGGCGAGTTGCAAGCCAAGATACTTGATCGGGAAGTCTTGGCTTCTACAGCCAATGATGGCTTTGGCTCTGTTTAGCTCCTCATCGGAACCTCTGATCATAGTGGCCGTAGTCTTCGTATAGTTCACCCTAAGGCCCGACGCTTCCCCGAAAGCCTCCATGATTTGTCTGATCGTAGAGAGTTCCTCTTCCACCGGTTTGCAAAAGAGCACAACATCGTCAGCGTAGATCGAGACTCTCTGCAGCGCCGTGGTTCCAGCCAGACTACTTAAGAGATTGTCCTCTGTGGCTTTGATTACCAACGCGGTTAGCACTTCCATACCAATGACGAACAGCATGGGCGAGGTGGGATCTCCCTGCCTTAAACCTCTGTTATGTCTGAATCTTCTGCCTGGCACTCCATTAACCGTGACTCTGGTGTTGGCGGTCTGCAGCAAAATGCCAATCCAACGCAAGAACAGATCTCCAAAGCCCATGTGACGGAGCACTTCAAAAAGGAAACTCCAAGACATGGTGTCAAAGGCCCGGGAAAGATCTAACTTGAGCAGGAGCCCCGTCTGTCTCCGGGTATTGATCCTCCTCGCCACCTGCCTGACGAGCATGAAGTTGTCGTGGAGACATCTTCCTCTAATAAACGATGACTGATTAGCGCTCACCACATCTCCAAGTCTCAGCCGAAGGCGATTGGCCACCAGTTTAGAGAAAAGCTTCGCGAAACTGTGAACTAGGCTTATTGGCCTGAAATCAGAAATCTCCATCGCATCTGGCTTCTTAGGAATGAGCGTGATGAGTGCCCTATTGAGCCTAGCGAAGCCTCTTCCGTCACCCACTCCAAGCTTATATATGCACGTCATAATGTCAGATTTAATCACCGGCCAAGCACGGACATAGAATGCAGCACTGAACCCATCAGGCCCGGGGGCCCTGTCCGCCGGCATCCCTTTGATGGTATCCCAGACTTCTTGCTCCGTGAACATCTCCTCCAATTCCTGTAAATCAGCAGCCTGAACACCAACAACTCCCAGGTCGATCGTGTGCTGCCTTGTGTTGATCGATCCAAGGAGCTCCTCATAGGCATTCGAGAACGCGTCCACCTTGCGGTCTTGGTCCGTAATGATCTCGTCTCCAACACGGAGCGAGGGAATGAAATTCTTTGTCCGGCGTCCATTGGCGATCGAGTGAAACAGATTGGTGTTCGCGTCCCCCTCGCGCAGCCATCTCACACGCGATCTCTGTCGTGCCATGGTTCTTTCGAAAGAGGCAAGGCCCAGGACCCGTTGCTTCAACATGGCACGTAGCCATTTTTCTCCCTCCGACAGCGCTCTTCTCTCCTGAGCCGCATCCAGATGAAAGATCAGCGAGTTGGCAATCGCAAGCTGGAGCTTGATGTTGCCGGTCTTCTTTTGCCCCCAGGCCTGCAAGGATGCCGCCGCATTGCGGAACAGCGCGTCCAGTCTCTTGAAAGGATCAGTGATCTCCTGGTCGCAGTGCCACGCCTCTTTGACGGCGTCGTCAAAGCCTTCCAGCTTCAGCCAATACATTTCGAACCGAAATCTCCTGCTAGGCCGGAAGGAAGCGCCAAGGGAAAGATGGAGAGGCGCGTGATCCGAGACCGAGGAAGAGAGGGCCTGGAGCAGCGCATCAACGTTCTGCAGATCCCAGTCTACGGAAACCAAGCAACGGTCGATTCTGGACATGGTAGGGGGGGTTCTCTCATTGCTCCAAGTGAAAGTTCTGCCGTGCATGTACAGATCTTTGAGCTCAAGTTGCATGGCAAATCTCCTGAATCTGGTCATCATGGCTCTATCCAGATTAGAGTTGTTTTTCTCCGAGGCGAACATGATCATGTTGAAATCGCCAATAATCATCCAGGGCCCTGTTGACGCGTAAACCCGCCGGCAACGCTAACACCGTAGAGTCGGAATGACTTAGGGCTGCGGCCCCGGCCCCTCGAAACGGCGGCAAGCCTCCTCGTCGATGCGGGTCGCAAGGGCGTGCCACCCGACCTATACCTGGGTAAGGTGTGGATGATGCCTCGCTTAGTTTCCTGCGGGGCACACACGTACACGTTAAATACGAGCCTCGATCGGCTCTCAGGTTGTCCGTGAATCGGCTCATGGAGCCGATCCACCCATGATTCGTCCAAGGTGGCCGAACATATGGTGGTCCTGCTTGATCAAGATAAAGCATATGAGATCTACGACGATCTAGGGTTTTCACCGCATAATCGGATCATCCTACTCACGATTGGGCCTCGCGCTCACGCACGGTAAACGTAAGCCAGCCCTAGACAAGGCCTAAAACCAACACTAGGTTGATCCTCGAACGTCCTGTCTAGGGGCAGCAAACTACACCCTGCATGCCGCTGGATCCTCCAACCCTTTGTAAGGCCTAACTATTGCAGATATTAAACTAATCCTTGATGAATCAAGGAGCGACCATAACGGATCAGATCTACTAAATAAAGATCAAGCGGGGTGCCGCCCCGCACCCATGATGAGGCACAAGGACGGCTAGACGCGCAAGGGTTGCACTACGCGAGCATATGATGCTAAGAACGATGCTAACCCTAACGCGTCTACGATAACCACGTTGCTCGCCATCAAAAGGCTTCATACGAGCAACGCATGAACAACTAGAGGCTTGTGCTGCCTAGATCGCGAGATGCGATCTAGGCAGCATGATGCTTACCGGAGGAACCCTCGAGACGAAGGAGTTGGCGATGCGCCGAGATTGGTTTGTGTTGAACGTTGGTTGTTGTTTATTCCATAAACCCTAGGTACATATTTATAGTCCAGGGACTTTCTAATGTGGGCGTGCACTAAACCGTGCACGAGACAAACTCTAATCTCAACCTACTATATAAAGATACACGGGCTAACTAGCCCAAACTGATAAACAAGGCCGATTCACACATCTCTCTACGCATATATCTTCAAGTCCATCTTGATCGCGCCCACCTCTGACTTGGTCAAATTCCGGTGATAACACATGCCCCCTGGTTTTGGAAATGACATTTCCAAAATCATTACGCCTTCCTTCGTCGGGTCATGTGGCGAGCAGAACCGTCGCAGAGTTCTTCATCATGATAACTTGCCTCCTCAACTTCTCGCACGATTTGACGGTTTTAGCACCACCTCCTCGAAACTGCCGTGGCATTGAATTTCTACCATGCCCTCTTTTATTTAACCGCCCCAAACAATTCTCCTCTGCACCTCCTTCGCATTAGCACCCAAAAACCCTCCTGCGCCACCATGTCCTCCTCCTTCCTCCCCATCGGATCTTTCCACCCAGTCCTCTTCGTCGCGAGCCGACGGCGGAGCACAACCGGCGGAGGTCCATGCGGCCAACATCCGCCGCCATTGCGGCCGGGGAGGAGTCAGACCATGACTTCTCCCTCTGGTCAGAGGATGACGTGTCCTTGACTGATGGGGAGAGCGATCTTCGCTTCCTCGCCGACAAGGAAGCAGTGGAAGAACGCGAGGATGACCGCTTCCCCTGGGATGGGGCCACCTCCGAGGAGGTGAAGGAGGAGGAGGAGGATGACGGCGACGACGGCTCCCCGGCGAGCCGCCGGCCAGCGCCACCGCCCTGGCCGGGAATCGAGTGACTTCGACGGCGACGACGACGACAGCGACGCGAAGATGAGGACAATGAAGGTCTCGCCGCTGGCCGGCAGCAACCGGCCAGAACAGCACCGGCCGACGATGACGGCGACGACGAGGGCAACAACGGCCCGTAGATAGGGCCCCTAGTATAGGACCCGTAGAAGTAGGCGGGGCAATGTATCCCCTTTGAGGGCAATCAGCTCCATGTAAGAAATCTCTCTTATTAATGAAGAACTTTTCCCCAACTTGATTTGCCGATTTCCTCTCCCGACCTTGCCGATTTGCCCCCTTTGCCAATGCGTAATAAGCCGATAGCATCGCATCGGCCCTTTAACTCGCTCTTCTCCTCTTCAACCGATGACTTTCGAATCGCGAAATGCGTGATCTTCAGAAAACCTTTAAACTTTTCCAACCAAACCCAATAATCCTCTTCAATACTCATCATTTGTGAAGAAGGTTGTAAATGAAGGACCAGCCGATGGTATCCCAATCGGCTTTTAAACAAAGTAAAACAGAGCATCCATCAGGCCTGCTGCCCCGCGAGCCTTACTCGAGGCGAGACTGTCAAAGAGAATGTGCCAAAGCCGATCCCCTTTCTTCCTCAGACAGCCGGAACTTGGTTCAGGAATCGGCTCGAAGCAACGGAAGGCACCACCGCTGGCCTGAATTTGGTGAAGACTCGATAAACACCGCATAATGCCGCTAGAGTCGATGTCCATGCATCGGCTTCTTATATCCTTAAGTCGATGTCTGCTGCATCGGCTCGGCTGTGCTCAAAATTTTTTGAATTTTTTAGGCCGATTTGTGTGTCGGCCCCCATATTTGATAGTATTATCTCACATCCTCGTGTTTTATCCATCTAGGTGCCCCCCGAGCCGATTCTGTCAAGAGAATTGATGGTATCGGCTCTTCAGTAGTCCCTGTTGGGTCAAACGTTGATCCCAAAGAATGGATGGTGAGGATAATTTTGGCCGATCGCTGGAATCGGCCTCCACGTTGCTTGCTCGTGAAGGTTTTGTAATATTCCTTCAAGTTTCGGGCCGATCGCAAGGATCGGCCTCGCCATGTTGCTTATTGACGTAGTCTTGCTACTCGTCCATGTCGGCGGATAAAACCAGCCCAATCTCGACCTTAGTACGTTGGTGCGCTTGCTGTTATCCATGTCGGGTGCACGTGTAACGTGGAGCACTACACCCCGCCGGACGGATGAACACCATGTTTGTGCCGCCGATGTATCATCATCGGCTCTCTTGCTTGGGGCGCCACTCTTTTCTTTGCGGCAGCCCTCCTCATCCAGTCCTCTGGACTTTTGCACGCATCAGGTCGTGCCTTCCTCGCCGTATGCAAGTACATCCTTTCGGCTTCCTCGGACCGCGCAATCGCTGCGTTTTTGTGTATGGCTGAGACCGTCAGGGCACCACCTTGGACGGTGGCACCTGCCTTCTTCGTATTCTCCTTCGTCTTCTGAATCCTCGAGATCTTCCAACCGAGGGGTCTCGGCACGTGCCGTTTTGCGGTGGGAGAGGCCCTAGGCGCTCGAACACAGATACATTGGCCTCCTTCTTTTTCGGTTGCATTACGGCGGTTGCCGATTGTTGGTAATCGGCTCATTCCTGAATCCCAAGTCCGAAGGGGCGTGCTAATGCTGTCCGTATCGTCCCGCTCCTGCCGTGGCGCTCCGCCGCTCCTCATCATGATTATGCCGGCGATGTCTTCCGTCGTTTATGGTCATCCGACCTCTTTCATCATTGTTATCGTATCGCGGCGTTGGTCATATCGACTAACATACTTGTTGAGGAGGTGATCGGAGAGGGGTCGTTGGTATCTTATGTTCTTCACTTCCCCCTCTGTGACGTAGCGCTTGCCATCTTGACGGGCCGATCGCATGGAGCGGCCCCTCGGTGTCCTTGCTCGAGAGCACTGTCCTCATCCCCGTCCTTCTCGTGGTGTCCAAGCTCTACCATACTGATGTTGGCTGAGAAATCAGGCTGGCACCCTCCAAGGTGGGTGAACTCCACCATGTTGACGGAGGGAAGGGTGTGTGTCGACCTTCATGGCGTCGGTTAAAAATTAATCGCCCATTTTCTATCGCCACTTGGATCTGCTGACGCCACACCCTGCAGTCGTTGGTTGTGTGGGTGAACGTGTTATGCCACTTGCAGTATGGCTTTCCGTTCAGCTCTTGCACCGTAGGAAACTTGTGGCCTTCGGGTACCTTTATGTGCTTCTCCGCGAGTAAGAGGTCGAAAATCTGCTCGGTTTTCGTCACGTCGAAGTCGAACCTCTCGAGCCCTGGTGGCTTTACCCATTTGCAGGTTCCTGGGCCTGCAGCTCGAGTCCACTCAGCTACTGCGACCTCTCGCTCTCCCGTAGGACCTTCATCTTCGCTGCGTCAACCATGGTAACCACGCGCTTGAATTTATCTTGGTAGATATCCGGGTGGCGTTGCTCATATGCGACAACTTCTGCACCATGTGTGCTAATGAAGGATAGTCCGCCCGGGAGGCCACTTCCTTGATCGATGATGATAGACCCACCACCGCCAATTCGACTGCTTCTTTTTCGCTTACATGAACCGAATAGCATCGGTTCCTAACGGTCCCTGAAGCGCTGAATGTATTGATACCGTTTCTCCGCGCTTCGTGAGCTAGATCGGCAATGCCGACCTCGGAAGCCTCGAGTGATGTTGCTCATGGAACCGTTCTTCCACTGCTTCCAGTCTGGATTGAGTTCGGTGGCAGCGACGTGTACCATCCGAAAGCCGATCCCGTGAGGGACGTGAGAAGTACCTCACGCGCAGCTCGTCCGGGAGATCATGCCCGAGCCAAATATCGGCTCACATGCTCGATGGAGCTGGAGCCATCTGATCCGCTGAACTTTGTGAAGTCCGGGAGCCGATATTTGGGTGGTAGCGGGATCATTGTACTCATTGGGGTACGGCTTGGTATAGCCGACCGCCTTTCTCTTCGGCATCATGCCGAACCGATCTTTCAGATCGTACAAATTTGATCCGCGGTGATGGCTGCGGGTGCCGAACCCTGAAGATTCGTCGGAGTGGCGTACTTAACCAGCCATGCCTGTTTCTCTGGTTGCCAACAGGAGCTGGGCTCGGGGAGTTTCGTCGGGGTGGCGTATTTAGCTAGCCACGTTGCTTCTCGTGGTCTGCCTCCGACGTTCCTCGTTGCCCCGTGTCCCGCGCTATAGCCACACTGGTTCGAGGGTGCCAGTGTTTGCCCGGCACGCATGCACATGCGTATCCGTGCGGGATCTCCTTGGGCGCGTCCTGTAGGAACTGGTAGTCACCGGGGTCACCACCAATCTTGTAGACGACAAAGCCGATGAGTTCGGCGCTTGGTAATGCCAATGGCGGCGGGGACGGAATGGAGCAGCGCTTCCCTTGGTGAGTCCCTAGGGCTGGACGAGAGTACGATGGCTCATGATCTCTGGATCACGCGCAGCGACCGCTCCAACGTATTCACCAGGCTCGGAATGGCGGTGCAGCGAATGAGCCACCATGAAGTTGATCTCCGACGGCGACCTGGTGCGTTCTTCGGACGGGTGGACAGGTCCACTCCATCAAGCGCGCCTTCGTGTGAACCCCTTCCATCCGATGCCATGGGAGCGGGTCCTGTGGAAAGAGCCGGCTTCGAGGGCAGACTTGATCTCGTCGTACTTCTTCTTGAGCTCGCAGTGAGATCCCCGTACGTGACCGGAGTTTCTTCTTCGATGAAGACGGGGTGTCTTTCGCCATCTCTGATGTAGATGGCGAGATGGTTGTCGTTGAAGATGTGTCCCACCGGGCGTGCCAATGTGTTGTCGAAACCCACTGGCAACCAGGCCAACACCGTAGAGCCGGGAATGACTAGGGCTGCGGGCGGCCCGTCCCTCAGAGCGACGGCCCGCAAAGCCTCTGGTCGCGCGCCGATGCGGGTCGCAGGCGTGCCACCCGACCTATACCTGGTCGAAGGTGTGGATGATGCCTCGCTTAGTTTCCTGCAGGGCACACACGTACACGTTAAATACGAGCCTCGATCGGCTCTCAGGTTGTCTGTGAATCGGCTCATGGAGCCGATCCACCCATGATTCGTCCAAGGTGGCCGAACATATGGTGGTCCTGCTTGATCAAGATAAAGCATATGAGATCTACGACGATCTAGGGTTTTCACCGCATAATCGGATCATCCTACTCACGATTGGGCCTCGCGCTCACGCACGGTAAACGTAAGCCAGCCCTAGACAAGGCCTAAAAACCAACACTAGGTTGATCCTCGGAACGTCCCGTCTAGGGGCAGCAAACTACACCCGCATGCCGCTGGATCCTCCAACCCTTTGTAAGGCCTAACTATTGCAGATATTAAACTAATCCTTGATGAATCAAGGAGCGACCATAACGGATCAGATCTACTAAATAAAGATCAAGCGGTGCCGCCCCTGCACCCATGATGAGGCACAAGGACGGCTAGACGCGCAAGGGTTGCACTACGCGAGCATATGATGCTAAGAACGATGCTAACCCTAACGCGTCTACGATAACTACGTTGCTCGCCATCAAAAAGGCTTCGACGAGCAACGCATGAACAACTAGGCAGGCTCGTGCTGCCTAGATCGCGAGATGCGATCTAGGCAGCATGATGCTTACCGGAGGAACCCTCGAGACGAAGGAGTTGGCGATGCGCCGAGATTGGTTTGTGTTGAACGTTGGTTGTTGTTTATTCCATAAACCCTAGGTACATATTTATAGTCCGGGGACTTTCTAATGTGGGCGTGCACTAAACCGTGCACGAGACAAACTCTAATCTCTACGTGACCTACTATATAAAGATACACGGGCTAACTAGCCCAACCTGATAAACAAGGCCGATTCACACATCTCTCTACGCATATATCTTCAAGTCCATCTTGATCGCGGCCCACCTCTGACTTGGTCAAATTCTGGTGATAACAGGCCCCGGGCAGTGCGTGCGGCGCTCCTCTAGCTCCGCAAGGAAAGTCAATTTTTCATCCCTGCGCTGTGGCCCATAAACTGTGGTAATCCACCACACATTGCCATCTTTGGTAGTAACCTCTCCCGTGATCGCGTAAGAGTCGAAGTGCACGTTGGCGATATCGATAACGGTGGAATCCCATGCAAGGAGAATCCCTCCTCTGGTGTCGATGGCTGGGATGTAGACGTATCCGTCGAAAGACGGACCGAGACATTGCATTACAACGAAATCATCAACAACATCGAGTTTGGTTTCCTGAAAACACACAATATTTACGTGCAAAGATGCAACGAAGTTCCTCACAGCACTCCTCTTCGCCGGGTCGTTGAGACCACGCACGTTCCAATCGAGTATGGTAGGACTAATATCCATCTGCATCGAGATACACTCCGTGGACGCTCAAGCGCTTACAGCGCTCGCACCTCCCTCTGAATCGGCGCCTCCTCCTGCAAGTTCTTGGGCATCACCTTCCCAAAGATGGAGGCCATCACTCGCAGATGTTTGTTGCTCAGCGGCGAGTCAAACAACTTCTTCAGCGACAGGAGGTCCTCGTTGGACACCGAGAGATCCTCCGGTGTGATCCCCAGTGCCTTGAGAAGCGCCGTATCCGCCGCCGACACCTTCTTGCTCAATTTACCGGGTGCTGCCACCGGCGCCGCCGCAGCCCTTCTCGTAATTCTCCTCGGCGTGAATGGCTCTGCTTCAGCGTTGAGCTTTCTGGCTGATTCAATCTCCCGTAGGAGTGGAGGTGCCAACATCTTGAGAACTCTTGCGCAAAAGGCCTTGATCCTGTCTGCCTCGACCACAGCTTGAGCGTCAGACAGTTGCGTCTCCAGCTCACCACGAGGGGGAAGCGGTTCATCTGGCCGCAGCTCTTTCGCGGACTAGAACCACGTGAAAAGTCACCTCTGCCCCTCAATCCTATCTTGTTGACCAAATTCACAAACTCACGCGACCTGCACAGGTCGATTTCTTCCATGGCGCTGGTGATGCACCCACCGCCACACATCCCGCTGCCGGCCAACTGCACCACTCTCTCCCCTAAACCGCCCGGATCCTCCTCCCGCCATCCATGGCTTCCCGTCCGGACCGCCCAAAGCGAGCAGCGCCGACAGCGTGGGACAAGCGGAGCGGCGTTTCTTCCCCAGATGCTGCCATCAGGAAGACCGCGTGTTTCCCTTTCTCATTTCCGTCGGCGGCCGGGCCCTTGGGCTACGCCGCCGCGGGTTAGTTCTCTCCCTCTTGGCTCTCAACTGGAGTTCCTACAGCGGCAACAAGTCGGATTTGGAAATCCGAATCTCTTCCACATTGTGGCCGCTACAAAAGAAATTCGGGCGATGCTCGTATCGTTCTTGGATTCGGACTGCATCTCCTACTCGGATCAGAAGTGATGCATCGGCTGGTTCAGCTACCCTAATAACTGCAGCCAGGAGGAGCCTGCCTGTCGTCGGTGTGCTTCACCTGAGATCAGATAACACCTGTGGTTGGTGCGCAGAAGCAATTCGTCTTCCTAAAGACCTGGTTTTGCAGTTGCTCTCGTGAAGCCGTGAAGGCATCTAGCTTAGCCAGGATATGATCTCGAGCCATTATGTTGAGAACTTTGCGTAAGCTCCTATCTCTTTCTTCCTGTTCGCTAAAGGAAATTCAGAGAAACTCACCGCTTATGGAAACTGAGATTGTGGTCAGAAATTCTCCGGAGATTCCACAGGATGTATTGCTGGATATCTTTGCCCTCCTGGAGATCCCTGACCTCATGCGTGCGGGATCTGTCTGCTCCTCCTGGCACTCTGCGTATACCACCATATGCAACCAGCTTGAACTGTACAAAAAGCCTCAGACCCCTTGCCTCCTCTACACGTCCGAGTCTGCTGGTGAGAACGTAGCTTGTCTCTACAGCCTCGCAGAAAAGCGAGTCTACAATTTTACTCTTCCAGATCCGCCTATCCGCAGTAGGTATCTGGTTGGGTCCTCACATGGCTGGCTTGTTACTGCTGATGAGAAGTCTGAGCTACACCTTGTCAACGTGGCCACTGGTCAACAGATTGCTCTCCCGTCAGTAATCACCAATGAGAGTGTGAAGCCGATCTTTGACAACGCAGGCAGAATTGACAAGTATGAGTTGTGGGACCCAATGCACGACATTGACTTAGACTTTCAATATATTGGTCACGATATGACAATCCATGCTCTCGATGAGCTTCGTGACGTCTTCTACCACCAATCTTTCATATTTCCTGATCCGTCCACAGGAAGCTACATTGTAGTTCTCATTCACGGTCTATCACTTCAGCTTTCGTTTGCAAGGGTAGGAGATTGCAAGTGGACCTTGCTGCCGCCAGGTTGGGACTACCAACAATGCATCTACACGGATGGTCTGCTGTACGCATTCACGAGATTCGGAAGAGTCGACACTTTTGATCTCACCAGTCCTACCTTCACAATGAATACAATTGCAGATTGCATGAAGAATTATATCCCTGAGTGCATGTATGTTGTTGAGACTCCGTGCGGCGATCTGCTGCAAGTTCGCAGGGATTTTGAAATCATAGATACGGATGACAACAAGCTCATATGCGAGACCAAGAAAATATTGCTATATAAAGTTGATATGGCAGCAAAAGAGCTTTTGGAAATGAAGGACTTGCATGATCAGGTGTTGTTTCTTGGGTATAACCAGTCGCAATCCCTTAGTGCTAAAGAATTTCCCCAGTTGAAGCCAAATTGTGTCTATTTCACAGATAGTGAGTCATGTGTTTCGAAATATAAGAATTATTGCCGGGATATAGGTGTTCTCAACTTGGAAAATGACACCAGGGAAGAAATTTTACCCCAGCTTTGGTGCAGCTGGCCGAACCCCATATGGTTAACACCTAGTCTCGCAAGGATGAATTGGAGTTGCACAAATACTCAGATAGATAACTTGTTGTAATTTTATAGCCCATTTCTATGATGTCATTTGAACCTGTCCGGTAGGTTCATGTCGACCTAACTTTTCCAATCCTTTGGGCACAAGCTATGACAACGGAGGCATGTTCCGTTTATCTTTTCTCCAAACCTTAGTTGGCATATTTTTTTGACTTTTCTTTTCTGAACTGTCCAATACGTTTTCATTTAGAGTACATCTGTCTACACTACTAACCATTTGCAGTACATTTTACCCTTTTAGTTTTCCTCTTCTTAAGATATAATCCTTGTAATAGTCAGGTTCCATTTAATTTTAATTTGATAGTGTAGCTGAAAAGGCCGACAAACTAGCATGTAGACCTGAACTCCAAGATTTTTAAAGGGGAAGATTTACTTCATCCAAATTACATTATAACATTAGTTTCTTACTGATACATTTTCTTAAAGTATGTTCAATAAATAAAGAACAGAAGTGGAAATATCTTTTGTGTTTTCCTATGTGTTACTGTAGAACAATCCTACTCTCTTGTCTCCATCTATACACAGGCATATCTGGCAGATTTCTCTGATATCTTGTCCCTATTCTTACCAGTAAGGGACATTTTTATTCATTTGATGCTTTAAAGCGCTTGAATCTTTTATTAGATTATATTTTTTGTATTTTATTAACCACAGAAGATCGAGGCCATTTTGATTTTTTACCCGAGCCAATTTGCTTCCATGTTTCATTATTTATGCCTCTACCACTGTTCCATATTAAGATACTGTGGATGAACAGTGCTTCTTTATCCTACCAGCAAAGTTTTTGTTTTATAGAGCTCGTTATCCTGAAGTGCAGCCTTTTGTCACAAGTCGGAGTTTCGTGCAAATTTTAATGATGCCCTGCAGTGTTCCTTGCTCTTGCCATGTGTTTTGTTCTTATTTTATGCTCTATATAAATTATGTATTCATTAAAATTTAATGAACATATTCTGAATGCGGACTCAGGCTCACTGGGAAAGTTGATATTTATAATGCATATGTATTTGATACTCCCTCAGGTTCACAAAAGATTGCCACTTTGGACTATAACATGGCCTTCAAGATGCAACTCTGACCACTAGTTTCCTACTCTAATATATAAAACCCAAGAAAATTAGAAAATTCTAGAAATTGTTTTGATGATAAATGTATGCATGTAAATTTCAATTCTCCAATCTAAAGATCTAAAACAGGATTTTCCGTCAATTTTTCAAAAGTTTGAATGAAATAATGCTGAAACCGCCACTTATTCTGAAAGTGTGATCTGGCCTCTGTTTCTCAATGAATCCTATTTGTTTTCCTGAAAACAAGATCTCCATCCGCTAAAATTTCAAGCGATTTTGCAAGGTAAAAATGTCATTGTACTGTTCAAAATTTTTAAATTCTGCTTAGAAAGTTCTTCCTTTAAAATCTGTATAAATGAGTAGTGGATCCGCACCACTTACCCATGTACTAATATTCATCTCCTGTACAAGTTAACATTCAGAATGTCGACGGCAACTTTCCACTGTAAAGCAAGGCATCTTAAACGGCAATTTCACTATTCATGTCTCAACCTATTGTGTCCCTGTAGTTTCTACATTAAAAGTTCCACAAGAATTTCCATACAACTACAAACTTTTGAAGTCTTATGTGATGTTTATGCAATGCTATGACCTGTCAACAAATCTAATTTTGAATATGGTTAATGATATTTTTGGGTGTGTGCATCTGTGTATTGATTGTTTACCAATTTGGGCTCCTTTTTTTTTGTCTTGGATATTATGAGGGCTGGATGAGTGTCAGCGAGACTCCATGACTTGCAGTTCTATTTCTCCTTTCTGTGCACAATGGTTACCATTTGAATATTATGTTAAGCAGATGATGAGCGGATTAGCTTGAGTTTTGCTCTCTAGGTCAGTCAGTATTTGTGGCCTTCTCCTCCGGCGCTCAAAGGCGTCGACATTCTGAAAGTGTGATCTGGCCTCTGTTTCTCAATGAATCCTATTTGTTTTCCTGAAGACAAGATCTCCATCCGCTAAAATTTCAAGCGATTTTGCAAGGTAAAAATGTCATTGTACTGTTCAAACTTTTTAAATTCTGCTTAGAAAGTTTTTCCTTTAAAATCTGTATAAATGAGTAGTGGATCCGCACCACTTACCCATGTACTAATATTCATCTCCTGTACAAGTTAACATTCAGAATGTCGACGGCAACTTTTCACTGTAAAGCAAGGCATCTTAAACGGCAATTTCACTATTCATGTCTCAACCTATTGTGTCCCTGTAGTTTCTACATTAAAAGTTCCACAAGAATTTTCATACAACTACAAACTTTTGAAGTCTTATGTGATGTTTATGCAATGCTATGACCTGTCAACAAATCTAATTTTGAATATGGTTAATGATATTTTTGGGTGTGTGCATCTGTGTATTGATTGTTTACCAATTTGGGCTCCTTTTTTTTTGTCTTGGATATTATGAGGGCTGGATGAGTGTCAGCGAGACTCCATGACTTGCAGTTATATTTCTCCTTTCTGTGCACAATGGTTACCATTTGAGTATTATGTTAAGCAGATGATGAGCGGATTAGCTTGAGTTTTGCTCTCTAGGTCAGTCAGTATTTGTGGCCTTCTCCTCCGGCGCTCAAAGGCGTCGACATTCTGAAAGTGTGATCTGGCCTCTGTTTCTCAATGAATCCTATTTGTTTTCCTGAAGACAAGATCTCCATCCGCTAAACTTTCAATCGATTTTGCAAGGTAAAAATGTCATTGTACTGTTCAAACTTTTTAAATTCTGCTTAGAAAGTTCTTCCTTTAAAATCTGTATAAATGAGTAGTGGATCCGCACCACTTACCCATGTACTAATATTCATCTCCTGTACAAGTTAACATTCAGAATGTAAACAGAAAAGTGGATCCTACATGGTACTAAGGTGGTCATTATCTAAGAACATATATATGGACCTAAGATTGATAATCCTTGAACAACCTTCTTAAGTTTGCATGATACCAGCGACCACAGCATGAGCACTATACTATACGGCATACAAATTTAGTGCCAAAATATCAAAAATTCATATCTTGCATTTTCTCTAAGGAGATGGCGACTGCAACTATTCATATCTTGCATTTTCTCTAAGTATATGGCGCATGCTCCTAACTCATTTTGTAATATATTCTATGTGCCCTGCAGTTTGTTGGTGTGTTGAATCTAAGTAATGGCTATTCGGTTTGAGGTGCTTCTGTGCACGAATGCTTGGACCTTTCGAAGATGGCACAAGGAGGACCTGGATAATCATCAGAAGAAAATGAAGCTCAAGCACCAAGAGAAGATCATCGCGCAGCTGGGAACGGAGCAACAGAAAGGCGTGATCGCAAACTGAATGGCAAGTTCAGCGGTCCGGATTGGACCACGTGAGGTGAAGCAACGGAGGAGATAGCTGCCAGTTATCGGAGGCGTCGACAGCTGGAGGTGGGCCCACGTTCTGGAGATTTAACTTTTGGAAGCCAAATTGTAATCGAGCGTTGGCTCTGATCTCCTTCCTCCCTTGCTCCTCTCAACCCAGACTACTGCTTCTATCCTCCTTCCCTTTCTTGGATTTGAATCTTGTATCTGAATTCGGGGTGTTTCCCAATGGATTGATGAGGTTATAGATCGGGTGCGTATCACAGAAGGTCAAGTTACAAGAATTCTGTTGAGACAGCAATTTCACTGTCAAGCAAGGCATCTTAAACAACAATTTCACTATTCATGTCTCAATCTATTGTGTCCCTGTAGTTTCTACATTAAAAGTTCCACAAGAATTTCCATACAACTAGAAACTTTTGAAGTCTTACTCCCTCTGTTCCATAATGTAGTATGTTATGGCAAACTAAAAATATACTAATATTATGGAATAGAGGATGTACTTCATATCCTCTAGACCTTAACTGAACAGCACCCCAGAACATGTGCAGTCATGTGTCATTTTGCTGAATTCCTACCAGCATATATGGAAAATTTCTAGAGGATGAATTGTGTATACAACTGGTGTATAAACTGTTTTTGTCAACTTTGCTCTGACGGCACAATAGTGAGATACTCTGATTTTCATCATGAATGAAAGAGCCAAAGCCAAAATGTACCAATAACCTCGATTGCGTACTCTAGAACGGGTGGAACTATACCAAATTCAGAGCCCAAACCCAGCATTCACACGCCTCTGTTTACTACATGAACTGACTAATTGCAGTGATTATACAAACAACCATAACCTAAGCTTTAAGCCAAGACTGAACAATGGTTGCGCAGTTGATACTCCTGTCCAAACTGACTGAAGACCAGGTCGACATTTTCTACATGTTGTGGCAGAGAATCTGGTGCATGCCGATGTCCCTCTTGTTCCTTCCTGTGACCCAGCAACCTGTTCTCTTGCACACGTGCTCCCTCTTGATATTGTGAGCATCTTTTAGATGCCGGGTGGCCTAAACAGAAGATAAAAGGATTAGATTCATTTCATATTGTGCTATTAGTTCACAGAATATAACGGGGAGAGAGAGAGAGAGAGACATCATTCTCTGTATTGGCAATTTCAGGAACTTTCCTCCTCTGCTCCAAAAAGCAAATGAGGCACAGAGTTGTACCCTTGCCCTTGCCCCTGCCCCTGAGCTCCTTATTTTTGATCCAATACTTGAGGTGCAACTCCTCTTCCTCTTCTCTTTCATTATCTTCCTTCTGAGCTACTTCTTGTCCTTCAGGTTCAAACAATTTCTTGATACCGAATCCATTGTCTTCTTGGTCTTCACTTTCGTCACCCTAAAAAAAATATTATTGATTCAGAACTTGCATGTGTGCAGTGAGTGTTTTGGTTCACATTTTTATTTTGTTCTTTTGGCCAATTGTTTTGTGTGCTATATCAATTGGATACTTGTCCAAATCGCACCTAGCTACTAGAGTAATCTCATCTGGCTAGAAGATACCAGATTACCAGTAAAGAGTTCCAATAATCTTTTTATTGCAAGATTTAGTTCTTTGAGAAGGTTATACTATCATAATGTTCGATACAAATGACTTTTAGTTGGATACTTCACAGTTAGGGCCTAAATTTTAATTTCCTGCGAGCCCTGGCTGGCTCTAAACCTTTACTTGTGAACTGAAAGCCGTGAAACCCCAAGTACCTAAACTGAACAGAGTATTCAAAATTCAACAAATCAAACAAATCATCAAAAGTTTCTAGATTGTGCAGAGTACTCAAGGTTGACCAGAACATGCAAACCATGATGAGGGATTGTGAAATTCCACGATTCTGAACTGAACAAGATCGAACAGAGAATCTAAAACAGAATGATGAGGGATTGTACCTGAAGCACAGAAACAGGCGGCCGAGTCGGCCTGGCGGGAGGCGAAGCAGGGCGCGCAGGCGTCGGGCGAGGTAGGCGCGGCGGCGGGGGGACAGGAGTCCAGCGCGCCCGCGGTTTCTTTGGCTTGAGCCACCCATTGGAGGGGTCGGGGTCGGGGCAGACGGCACCCACCCTTGGCTTGGGCGTGGGGACGGCGTCCAACGCGCTGGCCGGCCTTGGCTTGTCGACGGTGGCATTGGGCGCGCGCTGTTGCTCGACGATCGTCGGCCTGAGGGCGTCGTGCTCGATG
Organism: Lolium multiflorum; assembly: GCA_030979885.1. Classification (NCBI taxonomy): domain Eukaryota; kingdom Viridiplantae; phylum Streptophyta; class Magnoliopsida; order Poales; family Poaceae; genus Lolium; species Lolium multiflorum. The sequence continues at coordinate 252,485,749 of CM061748.1, forward strand.
ACGATCGGCTCGAGGGCGAGTTCTTGGGCCGCCCGCTCGGGACGTCCGCCTTGCCGTTTCTTGGGCGCGTCTTGTTGCCGGCCTTCCGTGTCGGTCTCGGTGACGACGGCGGGCGCGGGAGCGTCTGGTGTGAGCTCGTGAGGAGCGACGAAGACAGCCGCGGGCTCGATCAGCCCGTCGGGCGTGGGCTCGTGAGCAGCGACGAAGACAGCCGCGGGCTCGATCAGCCCGTCGGGCTGCTGGGACGAAGATGGGTTCGCCGCCGTGGGCTTCTTGTTGCGCGGCCTGCGGCGCCGCTTGCTTGCCCTGTTCTTGGTCTGGTTGGCGTCGATGACGAGCTCGGACGCCGACTGGTGCGCGGGGACGAGTGGCGGGGAAGAGGAGTCGAGTGTGAGCTCTTGGGGGATTTCCCCTTTCTTGGCTTCTCCCCGGTTCTTGGTTTCCGCCACCTTGGCCGGCGCGAAGTGCCGCCGGAGATGCTGGAGAAGTCGCCGCAGCCAGTTGGCCCAACCCTCCGGTGGCTCTTGGGTGGCCGCGGATCCTTCGCCGTCTTCCAGCCTTTTCCCTTGGCCCCGGTTCTTGGTTTCCGCCGCCATGGCCCGCGCGAGGTGCCGCTCGAGAAGTCGGCGCAGCCAGTTGGCCCAACCCTCCGGTGGCTCGCCATTAGCCATCTTGGCGGAGAAACGGGAGGAGAGGAAGAGAATTGAGGAGGAGCGGGGTTCTTGGTTTCTTGCAGGGGGACGAGCGAGGAGGGAGGACAGAAGGGACAGGGTGGAGCTGGAGCGGGAGAGAAGAAGGACGGGACGGTTTATAAAATCTCTTCGGGTGCTGGGCTTTGGCCCAGTCGTTTTTTTTTGGCTTTTTTTTTTTTTTTTTTTGTTGCTGCCAGTACATATGGTCGTCTCTCCGGGCTCCGGCGACGGCGACGGCGACGGCCGTGGCAGCAGGTGCGCGGCGCGCGAGTTCCAAATTGTTGTTTAATTTCGTGTGTTATACGGACACGTGGGCAGCGACCAAACCCGAAACACACCAGCTGAGCTGACTGGGTGACTAGTTTGGTCCGACCGAGCCAGCACCAGCCCGACCGAACCGAACCACCACTCCGACCGAACCCTAGCCTAGCGCCGCCTCCCTCCAGCTCGAGCGCGTCACCTCGCCCCCGGTGGCTGCTAGCGCCGCCGGTCCGTTGCCCTCTCCTGCCGACGACACACGCGGTGGCGGTGGGCCCTGTCCCCAAAAAAGGGCGGGGGTCCTCTGCCCGCGGCACGCGCGGGAGAGACCGGAGGCCAGGGCGGCGGCCCCTGGTGGTTGGAGATGCGGTGCTGCGGTCAGCCGCGCCAGCAGCGCTCTTGGGCGGCTGGCCCGCGGGCGCCGGGGCAGAGGCCTCGAGATTCATGGCTACGGCAGCGGTGCACCTCGACGGCGCGGCTCTGGTTTGGTGGAGGCGGTGGCCGGCGGTGTTCAGCGGCTGCAGGTGTGGTGGCTCCTAGCACTCAGCGTGGCTCTGCAGTCTGCACTCAGTGTGGAGGCGTCATATTTTGGAGTGTTGGTCGATGTCTTCGGGTACTGTTGGTGTGCTAGTGCTGCTGTTTTGTTCTTGCGCCCTGCCTCCCCCCATTATTTCCTTTGGTATTGCTAGTTCATTGCCATTCTTACTCCATGTTAAGTGTTAACTTGACTTCAATTTATTGGACCTGTCCAAGATTGCAGAGAAACTAGCATCCAGACAGTATAAATATTTGATGCGTGACAGGAGTGAAGGATACTTCATTCATGAGACAAGATATGCAAGGGAATGCATAACTCAAAGTTGAAGGTACATGGCTTCACTATCTTTGAAATGGATGCTCTCCTTTTATTGTCTTACTGCATTTGAAGGTTTGCCCTGTTAGAATGAGTTTGCCTCAGCTATGCTTGTAGTACTAGTACCTTATCTGAATTGGTGTGCCTAACTCTCGTTTTGGGTCAAATGATCAACTAAATAGCAGGATACAACATCAACCTTCAAGTGATAGTGTGCACATTTGAGTTTTTTATGTTAGCTCTTAACTTGATCAAGCGAGATGCGAAGAACTGAACATGTTTTCCTATGCTGTTTGACATAAGTTATGGTTAGCAAAGCATTTGGTATCATGTGTAAGTTCTTATGTGCATGTCTCATTTCTCAGTAGGCTGTGTGATGTATTAATCAATTACGTGACCAACAGTTCCTTCCTTTTGCTTATTCTAGCTCATTTTCTTGCCGGCTTGGCACCGACAGGAATATATGTTATCCTGCACAACCCAAACTTGACAGAAAATAGTTTCTATGTCAGCTAAACATCAGAGGTACACGACTGGAACATTAACCTTCAGGTATAGTTTTCTTTTCCTGGGATGTTGTACCTGACGGTTATTTTACTGTCGAGTCGTGGTGCACAGGCTTAGTCCTTTTTATCGTGCCACATTTGTAGACTCATATCAGACGACCGCACCTCTTGACATTTGTAACATGCGTGCTAGTTATGAAATATGACTTCAGATATAGATACTTCTATGAACCAAACCTACTACTTGAGCTAATTGTTCAAGTTTCAATGAAGTAGAGTAGATTTTTGTATCTCTCTGACTGTATTTGAAAAGAATTATTCGTGCATACTGCCTGCAACTCAAACTTACTGCTTGCTGTTTTAGAACTACTCTCTTGCCTCAGTTGCAGTACACTACTGTTTTTGATGTATAAAAGGGTTCTCATAGTTGAAATCTCCCGAATGATTCTTGTAAGATATATATTTTGTGATATTAACATCGAACATAGCTTGTGCAATCTGTGGGTTAAGCCTGAACTGAATTTATGGTTTACAAACAGAAGCATTTGTATGCAACTCCGTAAAATTCTATTATACCCTATATAAAGTTCAATCAATCTACCGCAACCAGATTTGTTTGGGAACTGTTCATGGGCTAATTTCCGTGCTTTTCATCCATACATTAAACGCCACGTCCACAGTTAGTTTGTTTTACCGCTTGGTCTGACTGCTGGTTAGATTTGTTTTGCGCATTTTAAGGATGAGCACGGATGGGCAGGTGACCGGTTACCGGTAAGAGCGGACTTGCTTCCTTTTTTGTTGAGGCCTTAGTCAAAGCGGCAGGGTCAAAGCGGTGCCCATGATCTCCACGATAGAATGTTTGCCGTCGCTTTGCCCCGTCTCTCTTCTTCTCTCTCTCATCTGCTCTCTACCTCCCGATTGCCTCCCTCCAGGTTCTCCACTAGGGCAGGCAGCCTCTTCTACCTCTCTGGCCGTCGGACCGAGCTTGCTCCGTCGGCGCGCACATCCTCTCCTGCGAACCACGGGGATGGCCGCGTTGGCTCCAATAGGCGCGACATCGGGGGAACGAGAGAAGGGTGCCAACATCATCCACTACGGCAAGTCCGGCCTCCCTCTTCTTCGCCTCCTCTGGTTTTGCTGTGTCGTCGTGTTCTTCGAGATGTTACTGCTGAGCCATCTCCTTCTTGTGGTGGTTCCCCTACTGGTACGTGTCCACGCCGGGTAGGCCTCTAGGGTTTGCGGGCGAGGCCGCGGGCCCGCGGTCGACCGATTGGCCCTGTGTTTGTGTTTCCCATGTGTGTGGGAGGTGCTTTCATCCACCTCTACTGCTGATATGTGGTAGCGCTAGTGATTTTTTTTTAATATTTTCTTTTGTACTTATGCAGGAGCTGGCTATGGTGGATTGGACGGGATGGTAACCCTTCCGTTGGTGATGTTCTTGTGGGGATATTGGCTCTACAGGCTGATGATTCTGCGTCCCGTGTGTTTGGTGAAGGGATTTCATCCAATTTCTTCCTTAGAAAATTTAAGCTTTCCATAGCTCCGAAGGCGTCGAAACAGGCAAGGTAAATTCCTCCTTAATCAGTTATACATCTTTTCCCTCCTTTGTTCCGTTCTCTTCCCTCTACTCCAGAACCTTTCTTCATACATTTTTCACAGGAAATGGTATTTCTTCGTTGATCCAGCCGTTCACTTCTTGACCTTCAGTATAACATCCACTATTTAGTACTGAATACCCTCACATACATGCAGACTCCACTCGATTATTCATCTTTTCCTTCCTCTGCTTTGTTATCTTCTCTATTTTAGTTCCTTTTGTCCACATTTTTCGACTAGAAATTTAATCCCTTTGTGAATTTAATCGTTTGTTTTTAATCTTTGGTATGCCCCAAAATACTGTACACTGAATACTTTCAGTCACATGCAGGTCAGAGGAAGAAAGACATCCATATTTTACTGTTCAAAGAAATATCGCCTCAATCTTATCAATGAAAGGTCCTTCTGTGTGTTCCCCATATCTGAGAATGTAGAGATCAGAAAACTCGACAAAACATGGGTTAGACTTCAGCGTGGCTGATCAACAGGTATTTATTCAGAATCTTGAGTATTACATCTATTGTTTCCAATTTATTTATTAGCAAGTGCACCTCACTGCCACAACTTATTGAAGCTTCTCCTTTTGTTTATATTATTTTTCCTTCCGTTGTTATCAAGAAACCACTATTATCATGTTGATCCAGCAATGTTTTAAATCTGTACTTCTCCTTTTGTATCAATTTTTTTAGCTTCCGATGTTATGATGAAATAATTGTCAGAAAAGCTAATCTTGCAACATTCTCAACCTCCTGAATCATTCCTTTTTTTAGATCTTAGACTAACCACCATAAACAAGTTACTCTCATTTTTGCACCTTTCCGAAAATTCCTGATAACTTTTGCTTGAAAGTAATATTAAGATTTTGTTTTCATCCCAGGGAAACAACAATGGAAAGATGCATAACAATAGATCGTATTGATCAGTTCAAGGAGTAACTAAATGAAGCCTCAGTCTACACCTTGGAATTTTTGATTGCTGCTGACGCACTGAAAACTACAAGAGGACAGAACATCTATTCAGAATTAAGATTACTGGACAAACGAAAGTGCATGAAGTTGTTCTACAGACTAACAATTTTCCTCTGGTTGCGTATAACGCAAAACTGTTTGTCGTTCTGAAGGAAACAATGCAGTTCTATCAGGTGCTCCCTCCATACCAAGTTTGATCCACTGTCTTGCTTAAATGAGGCAATTGGGCATTTTGCTTATTTAGATATTTGAGTATTTCATCTTACTCTCTCAGTTGCTTCAGTATGTAAGTGCTTCCTTTCAAAAGTCTTCAATTTGTCGACAACTTCATGGCCAGTGCATTTCCAAACTAATATGTTAGGTCTTAGGTGGAGATATTGTCCATCGAGAACTTTGATCATTTTCCTTGGTGCAGTTCTGTTGTGGTTGGTTAGCTGATTATAGTTCCGCGATGCTAGGCCATATATTTTGCTTAGAGGCTGTCTGCACTTGCAATGTTCAGAGAATATGTCTTCAGATCTTCCAGTTCTGCTTTTCTTTAGTGCTCAATTGATAGGATTCATTGAGCTACTGCATACTTTTCAGGTGACGATGATGAAGTGGCATAGCAATACATATCAAGTCCAGCCAGCATCTGAAAACAAAAAAGATAACTGATTTAAACAAACCACATAAATAAATGTTCGCATATTCACCTTTTCTATTTCATGTGGATAAATGGACAGACTGCTAATTTATTTCGAGCCTGTAGTTAAAGGAATTGAAAATTGTATAGAAAAAGAAATTATTATTTTGGTCTAACAAGTAGCAGATGAAATCACGGCATAATAATTTTTTTGCACAAAAACGTTAGGAGCATAGAGGCGTTGTTCTGAAATAATTTCTGTAGTGATACACGCCACCATTCTTTTAGCATACCGTGGAATTTGTAAGGGCAATCAAATTACATTACTATGTTATATGCTACATGATGATATAAGAATACTATTGTAGAGACTGCATATATGGAACATGGGGGCATGTGAACCCACTTTTTGAAAAGTTCCGTTTGTGATGTCAAAACATGTTTTAAAAATCGAAACACAAAATGATTTCCCAGATAATCTCAAATATGTGCCCTGGACATGAGTTTCGTGACGAAAAAATCTTTTATTTTGTCTCGGCAAAAAAGTGAAATTTTGCAGGGCTATATAGCAGTATATATGTGACGTATTTTGTCTTTTTTAGATTCTGAAATAAAAAGTGGTTTCTCCGTGAAAACTTTCTACGCACACATGGAACATGCGTACGTACCCGGTTATTTTTATTTCAGAATTTTTTAACATTTGGAAAATGAACCCAGGTTCAAACCGGACTTTTCCTAGGCCTTATGTTAACTCTATGGTACCATTCCAGAGCAAAAAATTCATGTTTACTGCTTAGATATCTGAATAAAGTTCTGCAAGCAGGTGTTCTGAACTTAATCAGGGGGAGAGGAACCTGAATTTGATTTGCTTAGATCACTTTCTATGGCAGATCCAATTCTTACAAGGACGGAAGAAGCTTTGCGATGGTCAGTTCCCTACCTGGAAGAGCTAGCTGAAGATTTCATGTAGTTTATGAACTCCTATTCTTAGAGCTGGAGGCTCGAAACATCTGTGTCGGTATATGCCGTAGCAGTTCAGACTTATAAGCTTTCGTTTGCCGTTCTTTTATAATGGTTGCCATGACAATTGACGAGAGTATGATTGTTACCTGTAGATATGGAGCATGATTTGTCCTGTTTGCTTGTGCATAGAGGATGTTTTTGCACATCTGCATTGATTTAGCGCTTTTGCTAACTAAAATGCCCACCCTAATTTCTCCATCATCTACTCCTTAGTTATTTACAATCGACATAATGTAATTTAATTAATATCTTTTACCTTTTTTCAGGCTAATGAGAGCCCTGACCCAAAAATAAAACGACAAGAGGCATTCAGTCAAGCCTCAGGTTTGACGACAACAAAATTATGCTCAGTCAAGCCTCAAAATATGCCATACCGAAGACCTATGTGCCCAAAATAATAAATCGGGTATGTATCTTTGTTGCCCTATAGTAGTTAAGTACACAAATGGATGCCAAGTCATAATTATGAACGCTCCCTTAATAATTCTCATGGACCCAGCATTTACATGTGTCGACATGTCGTTCTTGCATCTATTACTTTAGTAGACAAAGGTGTCAAATTCTATCTGTCTGGCTCGGGATACATATAGGCCGAAATAGTCTTCAAAACTGCATGTATATATTCTGAAATAGCTGAAATCAGTTGTGGGTATAAATGTACTTTGTCTCATCTCTTCAACAACCATTGGTGATTATTCCCATCTCCCTAATTGCCTGCCGTATTGCCCCACTCAGAATGGAGTCGGCACGCTCTAGATATATGGCTCTGAGGTAGAGAAGGTGCTCTGCTTGACTGGAAATCTACTTTCGGATGGTGGTGTCTGAAGAATTGATGTTTGATTACGCACCTCTACTTATATACTGTAGTTTGCTTCTGCGTCAGTTTTCTGGGCTGAGAAGTTTGAGTTCTGTAATGGTTTTGCCTGGGTGTCTGGGCTTGCTCCTGCGTGGGCACTTATGTTCTACAATATGTAATCGGTCTAAAAATGCTATAATTGGTGTGTTTTTTTTTTTACTTTTGAACTACAGCTGGTTTGTGAGACATTGTTACCTCTTATATTTCAAGTTTTCTTTAATAATACAGTACCATATTTTATCCTTGCACATCACAGCCACTCTACGGGCGCGGCGTGCCGCCACGCCATTGCTTCCTAGTTCTATTAATTGCAAACAAAATTTGAGTACTTGCATCATTATGTTATCTCCTGGATGAGCTTGTGAGATGGTCAGTTTACTAATTTACAGTTTTTAATCAGAATTTTGTGACAATTCTGTGATATACATGGCGTACACATGTGTATGTACTGGTGTTTCTCCTTTGCGTGCACAATATACCAAGTTCCTTCAGTTTTGTATTACTGGACCTAACCAGATTGTCTTTTTGTTCTGTTGTTACGTAACCCGGACTGATCACCAGCAGAAGTCGGAACTAAGATCTTCGACACTTGGTGCAGGCATACATGCTTGGATGGAGAACTAACCTGAATACCTGATGCATTGGTTCTATAGCGAGTTATGTGTGTTAAGTTGCTACTCTTTTGCGCGAGAGCTGTCCCATGTGTCCGTGTTTGTATCTAAGGGTTATGTGTGTTAAGTTGCTACTCTTTTGCACGAGAGCTTTCCCATGTGTCCGTGTATGTATCTAAGAGTTATGTGTGTTAAGTTGCTACTCTTTTGCGCGAGAGCTGTCCCATGTGTCCTGTATGTATCCAACAGATTCTGTGTTGGATCAGATTAATGATGGCATGTGTGTTGTCTGTCAGGTACCACATTCGATTTAGTTCTTTCGAAACTGACATATTTACCCGAAGTTGTGGTCTGAAACAGGGTGATCCATTTGAGCCCCTACCTATTTTTACTTTATGCGGAAGGGTTTTCAGCCCTTCTAACACATGCTGAAGAGCAAGGAAATTTAATTGGAGTTGAAGTGTGCCGCAATGCACCATCTGTGTCTCATTTGCTATTTGCGGATGATTCATTCATTATTCATTCTCATGCAAGCGGATGATGCTAATGCCACATGTCTGAAAAATATTCTTGATTTATATTGTGCATCGTTGGGGCAGATTGTGAGTGATGGAATCACGTATTTTCTTTAGTCCGAATACACCACTAGGAGAGTGGAAGTTTGCACAAGACTGAATATAGTAACAGAGGCTCTCTCAGATAGATATCTTGGGCTCCCTCTGTTGGTTGGTGCCGAAAGAAGTGACTCTTTCCAATATTTAGTGGATAGAGTGTGTGAAAGATTACAAGGGTGGAAAGAAAAGATTTTGTCCATGGGTAGCAAGGAAGTGCTACTCAAGGCTGTAGCTCAATCTTTATCAGTATTAGCAATGTCTGTATTTAGTATCCCGAAGAACATTTCTAAAGGGATTACGGATGCGATAGCACAATATTGGTGGGGAGATGTGATGTTAACAACAAGATGCACTGGTTTGCTTGGTGGAAATTGTGTACACGAAGAGGGAAGGTGGACTTAGATTTCGAGATCCACATTGCTTTGATCTCTTTGTTCAAGGGTTTAGGGTTTAGGATGAGTATTATCCTCATGGAAAAATTCTTAATGCTCAAGTTAAAAGTGGTTCCTCTTTTACATGGCAGAGTATTGTTGCCGGTTTGCAATGTTTAAAGAGGGGAGCAATATGGAGAGTTGGTGATGGTAGTCAAATTGACATTTGGCAGGATCAGTGGCTTCCCTTGTGTCCAAATGGAAAAGTATTGACACCTAGGGGTGCTAATTTGTACTCAAAAGTACAGGACCTTATTGATCCAATATCGGGTGCATGGAACGAGGAGCTCATCAGATCAATATTCTGGCCAAGAGATGCACAGCAAATTTTATCTATCCCCTTAAGCCTATACGGTGGAGCAGGAGACTGTGTTGCCTGGAGATATACAAAGAATGGGTGTTTTACTGTTCGATCTGCTTACCACATGGAACAAGATCATCACTTTGGCAGGAAACCGTGAGAGGGGATGGTAGGGGAAGATCAGGATTGAACCCTGTTTGGAACTATTTATGGAGAAGTGCTGTCCTAGCAAAATTAAAGATTTTTGCATGGAAAATCATTGCATGGAGTTCTCCCATATCTCGGCGTATTGGCAAACAGACATATACCCACATCGGCTCAGTGCCCAATATGCAAGATACTGTGAAGATGTAAAACACACCTTATTTCAATGTGAAAAGGCAAGATAAGTATGGAGATCTGTATGATTAGAGAAATTGATGGTTGAAGCAATAGATACAGCCAGAGCGGGAAGTGCAATTTTTGAATATACGATCTGCTACAGTAATTTCATACAGTTACAGATTTCTGAACCTGACTTATATTTGGTGGATGCGAAGAAATGTGGTGAATGGTGAAAAGGAGCAGCGGATAACTGATGCAGCTATGTATATTAGAGTACTAACTGCAAATTTTACCAGATCATTGAAAAAAGGGATCCAAGAGAAGACTAGTTCCTGGCAGGAACCACCTGAAAATTTCGTTTCAGTAAATATTGATGCTGCCTTGGACTTATTGACTATGATACAAGGAGTGGAGCTACAGGTGTAGTAATTCGGGATAGTCTGGGGAAGTTCATGGCTGCAAGCAGTCGAAGAGTGAGTTTTGCATTTGATCCAGCTACTACTGAAGCCTTGGCATTGCGTGACGGAATTGCCCTAGCAAATCAGATTGGGGTTTACAGATTAATTATACAGTCTGACTGCAAGGATGTTGTGGACACAATGGTGGAAGGTTGAGGTTCAGCGTCAGTTGCCTGTGCAATATATCACGATATATCTGTTCAAGCATATTGCTTTGTCAAAATTTGCTACGTTTATTGTCCTAGGGATTCAAATGTGGCAGCCCATACTTTAGCTAAAGAATCAGGAGATCAATCTGTTGTGTGGGTAGATGATCCACCTAGTTTTATTGTTCAAGCTTTGATAAAGGATGTAACTACTATTTAATTGTTCAATAAAGCTTCCATGGTGGCTTTTCCTCGAAAAAAAAGAAGAGATTCTGTGTTAACTTCCTACTCTTTTGGGTGAGAGTTGTCCCATATGTTCGTGTATATATCTAACTGGCTGTGAAATGTGAATGGAAATAGATCATTTTCAGGTAGAAAAAAGACCTGGTCTTGCCCTTCTAAACCAATAGTGAATTTTGGTGAGACATGGTCCCATGGAGAAAATATTACTCCCTCCCATCTCTTTTAATTGACTCAAGTTTAGTACGAAGTATATAATATACACTCCGAAACAAACCTTGACCCGACGAAACATCATGTATCAATCTAAAACATGGGGAATAGCATCTGAAATAATTACTGGAGTATATGATCACACCATGTGGTTGAGCTTCCCCTCCTCCCCCCCCCATGAGGCGACCGGGGAGCCCCCACCTTTCCCGTCTCAGAACCCTCCCTCCTCTCCTTCCCCCGCCGCCGCCGGCCAAAGGCTAGGCGGTGCTGGCGGCTGCGGTTTCCCCTTTCCCGTGCGCTTGGAGGGCTCAACGAGGCGAGTCCCTTCCTTACGGTGGGGAGGCTCGCCGGCTCCGTTCTGGGTTGGCGCTACTCCGGCCATTGGGAGTCGTGTGGGTGGCGGTCGCTGCGTGGTTGGGGCTTCGCGCGCGGTCCTGCCTTGCCACCGCCGGCCGCGTTCTTGGGGCTGCCTAGGGTTTGGTTCTTGGCCGCCTACGGTTAAGTTTTGGGCCCGGCATGGCTCCCTCCATGCATGGTCGCGGCGAGGTGGGCGGTTGCGTCGGGGTTGCCTGGGCGGCGCCCTGACTGCCGGTGTGTGGGTGGTGGCAGGCAAATCTGGGCCCACGGGCCTAGATATGGGTCAGGCGGGCCTGGTTGCCCCGCTTCCCCTGTCGGCCATGGTTGGGTGGCTGGAGTCCATTTCTGACACCATGCCCGGTCCGTTGGCAACCGTGCTCGCTCTGAGCTAGTTGCTCGGGTGCTGGTGACCTTCCCGCTCAGCGATGTCGGTGCCCTGTTGGCCCTCGTGCAGTTCTGGCTTCTTTCTGGTTGATGCCCTTGCTAGCTTTCTGGGATGGGGTCCCTGGGCTGGTGCGTGCTTGCCGGGTAGGCTGCATGCTCAGTACTGCATGTACTCTCGTGCTTGCTGCGGTATGTTCTCCCTCTGACTAGTTTGGTTGTGCTACTGCCTACTGTAGGTGCTTGTCCACTGGCAATGGTGTGGTCGTCGCGGTGCCACCGAACTAGCATTGTGGACGTTTAGTTCGGGTCTGGCCTGGCCTGGCCTTGCCAGCCAGCTCTTGTGTTCCTCTATGGACGAGTCTAGTTGGGGCTAGTTCACAGTGCGGTTTCGGTCGGTGGAGCGGTGGTGATTTCTACTATGTTCGCTATGCGTCCTTGCGATGGAGAGCGGATTTTGGATCAGGTTTGAATCTCAGCGAAAGTCGTGCACGGCCTTGGTCCATGCTGGTGACAGCCTCACCCGCGGGTGTCGTTCCCTTGTTGAAGGCGTCCCGATGATGGCCCTACTGTTTGAGATGATGAACTCCATCCCTCCGCCTCAACCTGCTTCCCCTGGGGGCCTCGCTTCGTGCTACCCTCTCTGGTAGTGTCTTGTGGATCACCCTGTGACCTCTCGCTGGTGTCGCATCCCTCTCGCAACATTGGCCTGGCTACTTTTACACGGATCTTATGCGGTAGCTGACGTCCTCGCTCTTGCCTTGGGGGGCTTTGCTAGGTTGGGGTCTGGTCGTAACTCCTGCCGGTGTGCCTATTCCAAATGCCAGGGGAATATGATGTGTTTTTGGTTTGGTCCTAGCCCGAGCTCCAAGGGTGGTGGTTCTCGGGTCTGGGTGAAAACTTTGCAGGACCTCGTCTCTACCGACGACGATGACGATTTATTGCGCCATTCACCTTCTTGGACGCGTCGCCACAAGACCCCCCTCCTTTGGTTCCTCGTTCTATGCTAGGTGGCCGGTCCGTCGTTGAGTTCCCCTTGGGTTGCAGTCTTGGTGCGGTCAGGGCCGTACCTGAGAAAACGGAGGCCCTGTGCGGAATAAGAAATTCAGAGCCCTCAACATAAAAAAAATAAGTATGGTTATATATATTTCCTTATTCCCGAAAAGGATGTATTAAAATTTTAAATTTGAATATATCTAACCAATATGAAGTGTATGGATACCTTAATTTAGACAAATCTCCAACATACTTGTCGGAATGGAGAAAGAATTATATATATATCATGTTGGTGGCACGATTTTTTTGGAAGAACTGCATCTTTTTTTTTTGGTTGCTTACCACGCTTTTCATGTTGTGGAAGAACTGCATCTTATCACTGAGCAATCTGAGAATTTAAAAATGCTTGTTCTTTAGTCCTTCTAGCATTTCTTGAGTCGAAATATTCAATTAGTTTATTATAGAAAAGCTCTCTGAAATGGATCTATTCTAGGGAAATCGTGGCAGAGTTAATTGTCGCTGAAAGATGAACTGAATTGGTTGCGCTCTGTGCTGGAAGAGAAAAAAAAAAGATATAGAGAGAGTAAAGAGGCGTGGGTGACTTAAAGAGCCTTTGAAGTTAATGCGGTTGTAGGTTTCCTAAGCAGTAATGCGCGCCTTTTTTAATCAGTACATCTTTCAACAAATTGATTAAGGGTCAACTATACAAAACCGGTCATTAGCAGTACAAATTACTAGCTTAACATAATTTGGAGGCCCTCTACATTTGGAGGCCCTGTGCAGTCGCACACTCTGCACATGTGTGCGGTACGGGCCTGGGTGCGGTGGAGGTTTGTTGGTGTGGACACGGTCGTGATTTCTCCGGTGCAACAGAAGACAAGGCTCCCTCTTCATGGGTCAAGCTAGCGCTTTGGCTTGACATTTTTTATGTTGTCTTTTGTTGTGGTTTTCCGGCCTGTGCTTAGCGCGTGTGTGGTTTGTAACTCATGGTTTAACTTCTAGTCGGTTGATAGCTTCTTAATTCAAAGCCGGGCTCATTTCAAACCTTCCATAAAAAAATCTAAAACCTGGCAAATTTCAGTGGATCTAAAACATCTTAGTAAAAACATCCAGATCACCTTCATCCGTGTCGTGTACACTCTATGTCTCTGGATGTTTCGGAGTTACCTTGTATAATTTCTTCAGTGTGTAAAAACTTAATTATGTAAAGCACAAATGTACTGACTTCTTTGAAACTCTACCTCTATTGTCATACAACGCACAATTTCTCTTCGAATTACAATCAACAGAAGGGAATATAGATATCTGATAAAAACAAACGTAGGATGAGAATATCACTATTTATACTCCAACAAATATCCAAATCAAAAGAAAATCGAGACGGCCTAGTTCTCTCTAGATGGGTCGAGGACATGCCCGGCAAACACAACTGCGCCGGTCGCCTCCTCCACTATGAAGTAAGCAAACGGATGGTCAGCGACAAAATCCACTTGAGGAGGTGGCGGCCGTGGTCTCATCGAGCATCTAACCCTTATGCTCATCATCGTGACAGCCGCAGCTTCGGTGCCTTCCTCGTTTACCTCGATGATCGCCTTATGAATGACATCACTCAGGACCAATGGCAAGCCAGATTCATAAGGCTTGGTCACTGAAGGGCAACTGAAGCCCCAGCTTTTTGAGAATGGTGACGATGCTGTTTTCGAAGGACAACTTAAACTTTGGGAACCGAAACTCGTCGACTTCGACCTTCTTCTTCGGCAGGTGCTCGTGCAGGAAGTCGGGCTGGGATGCTATCATGTCAACCAGGATCGGCAAGCCGTCGCGGGAATCAGGGAGTAAGATGCACATAGAGTACACATTGGTGCCCGTATTTTTTCGCCCCTTAAAACGCGATTAGAGGGCCCTGTATTCGCTTTTCGCCGGCCGAAAACTCGTCCGAGCTAGCAGACCCCGTATCCCCACCCCGTAAAACAGAATATTCTTGCATCAACTGTTCGTGGCCGAGGGCGTGGTTCCACGGGGAGGATAGGTCGGTACCTCGGCAAAATAGTCTTGCATCAGCTGTTCGTGGCCGAGGGCGCGGTTCCGCGGAATGCACATACGCCCCATCACGGATCCCTTACGCTGATCCAACAGGTTGACGCGGTCCTCCAGTTGCTTCATGCCGAACATGAGCAGCATCATCTCCGTCTCGTCGTCGTTGAGCAACTCGTCGATGTCCGAATCATCGGAATCCGATGAGGACCAATCGGTCGTCGCGTCCAAATCCGCCATGTGCACATCCTCCGACGCCATCTACCACGGTATAGCATACATCAGCCGCGAACACGGCCATTTTATCGGCGAGAACGAACAACAACACGGCGGAATACTCACCGGCGAAAACAGCGGAGAAGACCACCGCGGCGGGGGTGCGGCGGCGCGCGCGGAGGGACGCGGATCTTCGGTGGAGGTGCGGCGGAGGTGCGGCGGGCGTCGACGCAGCTCGGCGCGGCTCGGCGGGCGGCGGAGGGGCGCGGATCTGGCAGATTCCGGCGGCGGCGCGCAGGGGAAAACGGGTGGGGGGAACTGAAATGTCTGCGCGCGCTTTCGGAAATGGGATACAAGTAGGGGGCGAAAGCCCGCCCCGTAATCGAAAACAGCAAAAATCGATGCGGGGACCGGTTTTACGGGGTGTGCTAGACGGCCGGTAGAGCCGAAACCCGTATAACGGCGGTCTGTTAGACATGCTCTTACCATCAGAGAACTCCTTCGCATAGCCTGTCAATACTCCGCAGGTCAGCACAATGGAATGCATTAGTGTGGTGGGGACTGGGGAGTAGTAATTAAGATTTTCGAGAAATATGGATGGTCGGACGTCTAAGCGCATCCATTGCGGCTATAGGAGGGAAAGATCAATATGTACCGTGGTCAGACAGATTACCTTGCGCTTGTGCCATCTGGTACCGGAGTTTGAGCACCTTGAATCCGTCGTGCACCGCGATGAACTGGGACGACCGGCTCTTCATGAATGGCACGTCGTCGACGGTGCCGCCGTCCAGCCGGTAGAAAAGCTTGTTGGTTGTGCGCTTCTTGTCGAAGGGCCTTTCCCACTTGCCCTTGACGCGGGTGAGCGGGGTGATTGATCGCGGACCGAAGACGGATCCGATCAGATTGCTCGTGGCTTGTGCGACCCACGCGTTGATCTGCCCCGTGCTTCCTCCGGGTGGTTGATGAAGTCGACGGTGCTGGCCTCTGCCTTGTACGTGCCGGCGACGACCTCCAGGAAGGCTGGTTTCAGAGGACGCGTGAGCTCGCTCCAGATGCCGCACGCGAACGCGACGCGCGGACCACCGGAGTCGGATTGGTCCTTGAGCGCGTCCGCCGTCACACGGGCGACGATCTCCTCGAGCTGGCCGCGTCATCGGGCGCCGACGACGCCGCGCCGAGGATCTCGTCCAGGGTGGATCCCCGAGCGCCGGCGGCCACGAGCGCGAGCGCGGCGTAGATGGATAGCGGCGAGAACACCAGGTTGTTTTCAGCGTTCTCCTCGGCCAGGGACCTTGCGAGACCGGCAGAGAGCGCCGCCAGGCCGACAAGGTCAGCCTGCGCCATCGGGTTCCTCGTCGCTTCCATCGCTGACTCTCGAGACACAGAAAATCTCGTGGAGAAAAGAGTAGGTGACGCACTTTTTTTTTTGACAATCAATACCACATATATTTCATAGCAACAAATAGTACATGGTAGAGATATATGAACTGACTCCAACGATTACAACGATTACAAAATAAAGTAGATAACGAACCATAGACCTGTAGATAGATAACGATTACAATCGAGGTCTTCAATTTCTTTCTTCTTCCAGAACACAATCTTGTACTCTTCTAAAGGCAGCCAAAGATAGATAACGAACCATATACCTGTAGATATCGACGAAAGTTCTCCTATAATTTTTTGAGCCGCAATGCCAAGGCTGCGTGCACACGCAACCATTAAAGCAGTCATACAACATCGGCAAGAGTACCAACACCAGTATGTCAGGGAATAATAACCGACTAGCTTTGTCGTCGTCGATGGAGAGCCGAGTACGAATCACCATTGTCGAGGACGTAGCAGCCGGGACAAAAACTGCGAGGATAATCCTCCTCGCGGCAACAACGACAAAAGATCCAAAATCGATCTGGCGAAGCAAGATCCGAAGGCCCATACCTAGAAAATTATGATTGTTCAACACCACCATTGACGCCGGGAAGAAAATCTCATCGCCGAACGATAGGCCGAAGATCACTTATTGCAGACGATGGCATCTCCATTGAGGGGAAACCAGCAAGAAGGCGGCTACCAAAATCCTAACATAATCTAATGAAAACAATAATTTTATTCGAAACTCCAAACATAGATCGGGTTCCCCACTCCTCCTGACGCCGGCGAAGCCGACCGGAGGAGGGTGATAACGCGTGAAGCACACGTTCGTTGGGAACCCCAAGAGGAAGGTGTGATGCGTACAGCAGCAAGTTTTCCCTCAGAAAGAAACCGAGGTTATCGAACCAGTAGGAGCCAAGAAGCACGTGAAGGTTGTTGGTGGAGGAGTGTAGTGCGGCGCAACACCAGTGAAACCGGCGCCAACGTGGAACCTGCACAACACAATCAAGATACTTTGCCCCAATGTAACAGTGAGGTTGTCAATCTCACCGGCTTGCTGAAAACAAAAGATTAAGCGTATCGAGTGGAAAATGGTGTTTGTTTGCAAGGAACAGTAAGAACAATGATTGCAGTAGATTGTATTCAGATGTAAAAGAATGGACCGGGGTCCACAGTTCACTAGTGGTGTCTCTCCAATAAGATAACTAACATGCTGGGTGAATAAATTACAGGAGCAATCTGCCAATTGGGCTTTAATCCTGGAGGCTCGAGAGCTTTTGAAGATCTACCAAGACATCCATGTTCTAAAAGTAGACCGTGTGAACAACGGAGTAGCCCATGTGTTAGCTCAGTTAGGCAAATCAGGTTTATCAGATATTGTCTTTGATTCAACTCCTGACTGCGTTCGGGATTTGGTCAATTTAGACTGTAGGAACACTATGTAAACTCTCAGGGCAGCAAGTTTCTTACGCACTCTTTTCCTTACCAGGGTACCGAAGGGGACTGGAAGGTTTTTAATGAGGCGGCTTGCTGCTCTTTATCTTGTGTTCTTAATTAAAAAAAAAATTACAGGTGGGCAATTGACAAATAAAGATTCAATACATATCAATGATGATTACTATGAGATTTAATCAGGGCATTACGACAAAGTACATAGACCGCTATCCAGCATGCATCTATGCCTAAATAATCCACCTTCGGGTTAGCATCCACACCCCTCCAGTATTAAGTTGTAAACAACAGATAATTGCATTAAGTATGGTGCGTAATGTAATCAACACAAATATTCTTAGACAAAGCATCGATGTTTAATCCCTAGTAGCAACAGCACATCCACAACCTTAGAACTTTCTGTCACTGTCCCAGATTAAATGGAGGCATGAACCCACTATCGAGCATAAATACTCCCTCTTGGAGTTACAAGTATCAACTTGCCGAGCCTCTACTAGCAACGGAGAGCATGCAAGAACATAAACAACACATATATGATAGATTGATAATCAACTTGACATAATATTCTAGATTCATCGGATCCCACCAAACACAACATGTAGCATTACAAATAGATGATCTTGATCATGTTAGGCAGCTCACAAGATCTAAACAATGATAGCACAAGCGGAGAAGACAACCATCTAGCTACTGCTATGGACCCATAGTCCAAGGATGAACTACTCACGCATCAATCCGGAGGCGGGCATGATGATGTAGAGCCCTCGGTGATGATTCCCCTCAGGAAGGCGGGGCGATCTCCTGAATCCCGAGATGGGATTGGCGGCGGCGGCGTCTGGAAGGTTTTTCGTATCGTGGCTCTCGGTACAGGGGTTTTGAAAGGCTTTAAGTAGGCGGAAGGGCGAAGTCGGAGGGTCACGGGGCCCCACACGCTAGGGCCGTGCGGGCCCCTTAGGCCGCGCCGCCCTAGTGTGGCGGCGCCCGTGGCCCCACTTCGTTCTTCTGGAAGCTTCGTGGAAAAATAAGACCGGGCGTTGATTTCGTCCAATTCCGAGAATATTTCCTTTGTAGGATTTCTGAAACCAAAACAGCAACAACTTGCGCTTCGGCATCTTGTTAATAGGTTAGTGCCGGAAAATGTATAATAATGTTGTAAAGTATGTATAAAACATTCAAGTATTCTCATAAAAGTTGCATGAAACATAAGAAATTATAGATACGTTTGAGACGTATCAAGCATCCCAAGCTTAGTACTCGGCCTCGAGTAGGTAAACGATAACACAAATAATTTCTGAATTGACATGCTACCAACATAACCTTGAACAACATTATTGTAAAGCATATGAGATGAATGGAGTGATCTGAAGCAAAAGATTGCTAACAAAAGATGATGACTAAACAAATGAATCATATAGCAAAACTTTTCATGAATAGTACTTTCAAGACAAGCATCAATAAGACTTGCATAAGAGCTAACTCATAAGCAATAAATTCAAAGTAGAATGCATTGAAGCAACACAAAGGATGATTAAGTTTCAGCAATTGCTTTCAACTTGTAACATGTATATCTCATGGGTAATTGTCAACATAAAGTAATATAACAAGTGCAATAGATAAACATGTAAGAATCAATGCACACAGTTAGCACAAGTGTTTGCTTCTAAGATAGAAAGAAGTAGGTAGACTGTTGATACGTCCAATTTGCATCACTATTTTGTATCATAATTTGCTGTTATTCATTGATATATCTCATATTGGGACACAATACTTATGTTATTTCATCTATTTTGCATGTTTCATCATTATTGGAGGATCAAGCACCGGGGCCAGGATTCTGCTGGAAAAAGCATCGTCAGAACGCAATATTTCGGAAGATCAACTGTGGAAGGAAATTACACGTAAATTCCTATTTTCCAGATGACGGAGGGAGCCGAAGGGGGAGCAGAGAGGGCTCAAGTGGGGCCAGACCACAGGCCGGCGCGGCCCATGGCCTGGCCGCGCCACCTGGTGTGGGGGCCCCCCCTCCTTTTCTTCGCGTACTCTTCGTCCCGAAAACCTAAGCCACGAGAGGGTACCTCACGGAGAGTTACAGCCGCCTGCGGGGCGGAGAACACCAGAGAGAAAGAGCTCTCCGGCGGGCGGAATCCGGGGAAATTTCCCGGAGGAAATCGACGCCATCGCCATCGTCATCGAGCTGGACATCATCTCCATCATCATCATCATCATCTCCACCATCTACACCACCATCACCACCGCTGCACCTCGTCACCGCTGTAACTATTTGGGTTGGATCTTGATTGTTTGATAGGGCAAACTCTCCCGGTGTTAATTTCTACTTGTTGTAGATGCTATTGAGTGAAACCATTGAACCAAGGTTTATGTTCAGATTGTTATTCATCATCATATCACCTCTGATTGTATTCCATATGATATCTTGTGAGTAGTTCGTTTAGTTCTTGAGGACATGGGTGAAGTCTAAATGCTAGTAGTGAATTATGGTTGAGTAATATTCAATGTTATGATATTTAAGTTGTGGTGTCATTCTTCTAGTGGTGTCGTGTGAACGTCGACTATTGTATCGGTCTCGTCTCAGATTAATATTGGGGATAAAGTCCTATTGTGGCATGATAGAAGGATCATCAAAAGAGAGTTTAATATTGGGGATAAAGTCCTATTGTATCGGTCTCGTCTCAGATTCTTTGCAGGGAAATTACTCTCGAAATGGGAAGGACCATATGTTGTTGAGGAGGTGTATCGTTCAGGAGCAATTAAAATTAGCTCTCTCCAAGGCAATGCTACACAAGTGGTGAATGGACAAAGACTCAAGCATTATATCTCGAGGTGATTCTTATAATGTTGATGTTGATATTATTCAAGTGGAAACACCGGAGGCTTTCATTAAAGGACAAATTGACAGTCAGAACTCGACTTTGAATAGGTAACAGAGGTAATAAAAAGTCCGCGTTTACCTTTCCGAACAATATTTTTGCTGTTTTTGGAAAATATGAAAAATTACGGAATCGAAACGGAGTGGAAAAGACGCGAGGGCCCGTCACCATAGGCCGGCGCGGGCCCCACTGGCCGCGCCGACCTATGGGGACGCCCCTCGTCGTCCCTTTCCCTCGTTTTCGGCCTGGAACCTTCCTTTTATCGTAAAAATATTTGCTATATAATCCCCGGACCCCTGGAGATCCGTATATCGTTTTCTCGTCGTGTTTTGTTTCGAGCTGTTTTCTGCCAGATTTGTCTTGATCTAGAAGCACCATGGTCTCCAACAACAAGGACAAGGGGCCTTGGAAGGAAGAGATGGATGAAAGGATCAATAAGGAGAAGGAGAAGATAGCATTAGCAAAAGGAGAGTGGGAAACTACGAAGAGTAAGCCAATCTTGGTGGGATCGGTTAACACTGGACGTTCTTTTTCTCATAACTTGCAGGGAGCTCTTCCGCCTGCTCTGGACCTCGACTCTTTCCCTTGTGTGGAGGAAGCAATACGGGTTGCTGATGAGTTTTGTGATCAATATCGTGCTCTCAAAAGGGAAGTGGAGATACTTCAGGAGGAGAACCAGCGACTTCGCAGAATGCTGGAATATTACTCAATTTCCAGCACAAGGCCGTCACCGCCACATTCGGATAACAATGAGTCTCTTCAAGTTTTGGTGCAGAATTGCAAAACTGAGAAGCTGAAGCTGAAGGAGATCCTTATGAAGCGCGAGAAGAAGCCATCATCATCATCACCGAAGGAGTAATTCATCATCGGTATTGGCATCCCCTTGGTTTGTTCCAAGCTTGGGGGAGTGCCGCGGTATCACATTATCACTACCTTTATCTTTTATTATCAAGTAGTGTCATATCATGAGTAGGGAAGTTATCATATGGAATAGTATGCAATGTGGAAGTATCTCTCTTAGTTGGTTATCTATGTATCCGTTGGTGTGAGTTATCGTTATGGAATATTAATGAGAAGTCTTATCATTTACTTTTTGCACACCTTATTTTAGTTTGCAATCTCCATTATTTGATTACTCTTGACATGAGTATTGATATCACTTTGGGAGCATCAAGTAAATCTATTTGGCTTTGGCAAACTTAGCATTGGTCAGTAGCAACAACCCCGATGTTTAAATAGAAGAGAGAAATACATTTAGATATATTACTCTATTATCTCTATGCTAATGAGTTTAGTATTCTGAAGTAAAATTGCTTGTGCTTATGAGAAAGATGCATGATTGTTCTATCATATGTATATTTGTTTGTTTCCCTCAACCTTTATGCTTGCTATCAAACCTTGCTAGCCAAAGACCTGTATCGAGAGGGAATGCTTCTCATACATCCATAACCTTAGACCAAACCTATGCCATTTGTGTCCACCATACCTACCTACTACATGGTATTTTCTGCCATTCCAAGTAAATACTTCATGTGCTACCTTTAAATAATTCAAACTATACTACTCCTTATTTGTGTCAATGTTTTATAGCTCATGAGGAAGTATGTGGTGTTTTATCTTTCAATCTTGTTGGGCGGACTTTCACCAATGGACTAGTGGCACATCCGCTTATCCAATAATTTTGCAATAAGAGCTGGCAACGGGGTTCCCAGCCCCAATTAATAACTTTCATTAATAATTCTCTTCACATGTTTTGCCCTGATTTATCAGTAAGCAACTTAATTTTGCAATAGACACTCCTCCATGGTATGTGAATGTTGGAAGGCACCCGAGGATTCGGTTAGCCATGGATTGAGAAAGCCAAGGGGGGGAGTGTCATCCATAATAAAACTAAAATACATGTGTAAACAAAAGAGAAGGGGATGATCTACCTTGCTGGTAGAGATGCCGTCCCTCATGGGAGCCGCTCTTGGAAGGTTCGTTTGGCAAGGGGTTAGAGTGCCCGCTACCATTCGTTGACAACAACAAACACCGCTCAAAATCTTACTTTTATGCTCTTTATATGATTTCAAAACTTGAAAAGCTCTAGCACATGATTTAATCCCTGCTTCCCTCTGCGAAGGGCCTATCTTTTACTTTTATGTTGAGTCAGTAAACCTATTTCCCTCTATCTCAAGCAAGCAATTGAGTTGTTGTGAACCAACCATTTATGCTATGATTCAGTTAATCATGTCTTTTATACTTTCTTGTTTAGTACAAATTTTATCTGAATGAATATGACTTTGAAGTTATCAATGATTATGAGGAGATGGTTATGATTAAATATGAAAGCCTAGCTATAAATTCTAATATGAAAGCTTTGCTTAGAAGTACAATCCGTTAGTAGTTCTCTGACCAAGAACAAAGTTTGCCATCACCAACTATGATTTCTTATGCACCTTTACTTGTGATTTCTCTTTACTTATTTCAAGATGAGTTATATGAGGAAGTTGTTTACTAGAATGTCTTGTGTGAATGAATATGATGGTTCTTGTCCGTATTTTATTTATCGACTCTTCACTCCATAAACATGTGGTCTTGTTTATCGAGCTCAGTTTCGCTTGGGGACAAGCGAGGTCTAAGCTTGGGGGAGTTGATACGTCCAATTTGCATCACTATTTTGTATCATAATTTGCTGTTATTCATTGATATATCTCATATTGGGACACAATACTTATGTATTTCATCTATTTTGCATGTTTCATCATTATTGGAGGATCAAGCACCGGGGCCAGGATTCTGCTGGAAAAAGCATCGTCAGAACGCAATATTTCGGAAGATCAACTGTGGAAGGAAATTACACGTAAATTCCTATTTTTCCAGATGACGGAGGGAGAAGGGGGAGCAGAGAGGGCTCAAGGTGGGGCCAGACAGGGCGGCGCGGCCCATGGCCTGGCCGCGCCACCTTGTGGTGTGGGGGCCCCACAGCCCCTTTCGCCTCCTTTTCTTCGCGTACTCCTTCGTCCCGAAAACTTAAGCCACGAGGGTACCTCACGGAGAGGTACAGCCGCTGCGGGGCGGAGAACACCGAGAGAGAAAAGAGCTCTCGGCGGGCAGGAATCCGCTGGGAAATTCCCTCCCGGAGGGAAATCGACGCCATCGCCATCGTCATCGAGCTGGACATCATCT
Source organism: Lolium multiflorum (assembly GCA_030979885.1). Lineage (NCBI taxonomy): Eukaryota > Viridiplantae > Streptophyta > Magnoliopsida > Poales > Poaceae > Lolium > Lolium multiflorum. Next base: position 252,509,327 of record CM061748.1, read on the forward strand.
CCATCATCATCATCATCATCATCTCCACCATCTACACCGCCATCACCACCGCTGCACCTCGTCACCGCTGTAACGATTTGGGTTGGATCTTGATTGTTTGATAGGGGAAACTCTCCCGGTGTTAATTTCTACTTGTTGTAGATGCTATTGAGTGAAACCATTGAACCAAGGTTTATGTTCAGATTGTTATTCATCATCATATCACCTCTGATTGTATTCCATATGATGTCTTGTGAGTAGTTCGTTTAGTTCTTGAGGACATGGGTGAAGTCTAAATGCTAGTAGTGAATTATGGTTGAGTAATATTCAATGTTATGATATTTAAGTTGTGGTGTCATTCTTCTAGTGGTGTCGTGTGAACGTCGACTACACGATACTTCACCATTTATGGGCCTAGGGAGTGCATCTTGTATTCGGTTGCTAATTGCGGGGTTGAGTGACAGAAACCTGAGCCCCCGTTAGTATATCGATGCAAGAGGGATCACAGGATCTCAGAGTTTAAGGCTGTGGTTAGATTTATCTTAATTACTTTCTTGTAGTTGCGGATGCTTGCAAGGGGTATAATCACAAGTATGTATTAGTCCTAGGAAGGGCGGTGCATTAGCATAGGTTCACCCACACAACACTTATCAAAACAATGAAGATTACTTAGCCACATGAAGCGAAAGCACTAGACTAAAATCCCCGTGTGTCCTCAAGAACGTTTGGTCATTATAAGTAAACAAACCGGCTTGTCCTTTGTGCTAAAAAGGATTGGGCCACTCGCTGCAATTATTTCTCTCGCATTTTACTTACTCATACCTTATTCATCTATTACATCAAAACCCCTTGAATACTTGTTTGTGAGCATTTACAGTGAATCCTTCATCGAAACTGCTGTCAACACCTTCTGCTCCTCGTTTGGATCGACATTCTTACTTATCGAAGATACTACGATACACCCCCTATACTTGTGGGTCATCAACTGACTCAACATAAAGTAAAAGAATGGCCCTTCGCAGAGGGAAGCATGGATTACTATTTTTGTGCTAGAGCTTTTATTTTGAAAACATAGAAACAATTTTGTCAACGGTAGTAACAATTCATATGTGCTATGCATAATACTTCCTACAAGTTGCAAGTCTCATGCATAGAGTACTAATAGTGCTCGCACCTTGTCCTAATCAGCTCGGATAACACGGATTATCATTGCATGACATATGTTTCAACCAAGTGTCACAAAGGGGTACCTCTATGCCGCCTGTACAAAGGTCTAAGGAGAAAGCACGCATTGGATTTCTCGCTTTTGATTATTCTCAACTTAGACATCCATACCGGGACAACATAGACAACAGATAATGCACTCCTCTTTTAATGCTTAAGCATTCAACAACAGATAATATTCTCATAAGAGATTGAGGTTGTATGTCCAAACTGAAACTTCCACCATGATACATGGCTTTGGTTAGCGGCCCAATGTTCCTCTCTAACACATGCATACTCAAACCATTTGATCATGAAATCACACTTACTTTAGACAAGACGAACATGCATAGCATCTCACATGATATCCAACAAAGGTAAAAGTTGATGGCGTCCAGAAACATGGGGATGCTGATACGTCTCAACGTATCGATAATTTCTTATGTTCCATGCCACTTTATTGATGATACCTACATGTTTTATGCACATTATATGTCATATTTATGCATTTTCTGGAACTAACCTATTAACAAGATGCCGAAGAGCCAGTTGCTGTTTTTTGTTTTTGGTTTCAGAAATCCTAGTAAAGAAATATTCTCGGAATTGGACGAAACTTTCGCCCAGGGTCCTATTTTTGCACGAAGCTTCCAGAAGACCAAGACCTAACGAAGTGGGGCCACGAGAGGCCAGGAGGGTGGCCGGCGCGGCCAGAGCCCGGCCGCGCCGACCTAGCCTCGGGCCCTCGTGTGGCCCCCGCGTTGACCCTCCGCCTACTTAAAGCTTCCGTCGCGAAACCCCCGATGCAGAGGCCACGATACGGAAAACCTTACAGAGACGCCGCCGCGAATCCCATCTCGGGGGATTCGGAGATCGCCTCCGGCACCCTGCCGGAGAGGGGATTCATCTCCCGGAGGACTCTACACCGCCATGGTCGCCTCGGAGTGATGAGTGAGTAATTCACCCCTGGACCATGGGTCCATAGCGTAGCTAGATGGTCGTCTTCTCCTTGTTGTGCTTCATTGTTGGATCTTGTGAGCTGCCTAACATGATCAAGATCATCTATCTGTAATACTATATGTTGTGTTTGTCGGGATCCGATGGATAGAGAGTACTATGATTATGGTGATTATCAATCTATTGTTCATGTGTTGTTTATGATCTTGCATGCTCTCCGTTATTAGTAGAGGCTCTGGCCAAGTTTTTACTCTTAACTCCAAGAGGGAGTATTTATGCTCGATAGTGGGTTTATGCCTCCATTGAATCTGGGACAGAAAGTTCTAAGGTTGTGGATGTGCTGTTGCCACTAGGGATAAAACATTGATGCTATGTCTAAGGATGTAGTTGTTGATTACATTACGCACCATACTTAATGCAATTGTCTGTTGCTTTGCAACTTAATACTGGAGGGGGTTCGGATGATAACCTGAAGGTGGACTTTTTAGGCATAGATGCAGTTGGATGGCGGTCTATGTACTTTGTCGTAATGCCCAATTAAATCTCACTATATTTATCATATCATGTATATGCATTGTTATGCCTTTCTCTATTTGTCAATTGCCCGACTGTAATTTGTTCACCCAACATGCTTTTATCTTATGGGAGAGACACCTCTAGTGAGCTGTGGACCCCGGTCCTATTCTTTACATAGCATACAATCTACTGCAATTGTGTTTACTGTTTTCTTTGCAAACATCTTCCACTCGATACGTTTAATCCTTTGTTACAGCAAGCCGGTGAGATTGACAACCTCACTGTTTCGTTGGGACAAAGTACTTGGGTGTGTTGTGCGGTTCCGCGTTGGCGCCGGAATCCCTGGTGTTGCGCCGCATCACATTTCGCGACCATCAACCTTCAACGTGCTTCTTGGCTCCTACTGGTTCGATTAAACCTTGGTTTCATACTGAGGAAACTTGCTTCTATACGCATCATACCTTCCACTTGGGGTTCCCAACGGACGTGTGCATCTACGCGTATCAAGCTAAATTTCTGGCGCCGTTGCCGGGGAGATCAAGACACGCTGCAAGGGAGTCTCCACTTCTCAATCTCTTTACTTTGTTTTTGTCTTGCTTTATTTTATTTACTACTTTGTTTGCTGCACTAAATCAAAATACAAAAAAATTAGTTGCTAGTTTTACTTTATTTACTGTCTTGCTCTCTATATCGAAAACACAAAAAAATTAGTTACTTGCATTTACTCTATCTAGTTTGCTTTATTGTCCTGCACTCTATATTTAAAATACAAAAAAATTTAGTTACTTTTATTACCATGTCTAGCTCTGAACCTGTTACTTCTTCACCTGAGGACTTAGTTTTTACTTTCAAGCAAGGGGATGAGGAGAGTTTTAAGGATGCTTGGTCTAGAATTTTTACTTCTTATTGTAAAACTGAACCTCAAATGACTCTAAGTTTGCTCCTTAGTAATTTTTATTTTGGTCTTATGGTTCGCTATAGATATGCTTTGGACACTTTAGTAGGAGGAGATTTCCTTCATTGTAATGGGGATCAAGCTTTTAATGCCATAAAGAAATTGGTTGCATCACATGATTCAGCTAATAACTTTGATTCAGCCCTTATTAGCATTTATAATAGATTGAACAATCTCGAGATAAGTACATCTCGCTTAAATGACAATTATCACTGTGTTCGTAATCGTCTTGAACAAGTCTTAGAGAATCCTAAACCTTCATTATGGGACCCTTCTGTTAAAATTGTTATCGGTGATCGAACTCTTCATGCCTGTGATATTATGTATGAATTTTGCCTTATGCCTGAAAACATTTATAAATCTTTGAAACTTTGGGGACTCGATGAAGGGGGAGAAGAAATAGCTCACATTGATAACTCTATTATAATTCCTAAGGGAATAGTTGCAGGTGTGCATACAACCATTCATGGAAGAACAATATCCATTGATTATCTTATTATTGAAACAGGAAAAATCATACTCGGAAGATCCTTGCTGAAACTATTGGGAGCAGTCATTGATGTGGGAGAAGGCACTATGAAATTCACCTCTATACCAGGGGGAAATCATATATTTCCTAAACCAAAAGGAAAGAAAAACAATAAGAAAGGTAGGGATGAAGCCCAAGGTAAGGTTGACACACCGTCTCTCGATGTTACTTGATTTGCACTTTCTGCGCCTAGCTGAAAGGCGTTAAAGAAAAGCGCTTATGGGAGACAACCCATGTTTTTACCTACAGCAATTTTTTGTTTTATTGAGTCTTGGAAGTTGTTTACTACTGTAGCAACCTCTCCTTATCAAGTTTTTGTGCCAAGTAAAGTTTTATGTCAAAGTTGATGTTATATTTGGGATCGCTGCGCAGAAACAGCATTGCTGTCTGTCACGAATCTGGGCACAATTCTCTGTAGAAAAGTCGAAAAAATCTGCCAATTTACGAGCGTGATCCTCAGATATGTACGCAACTTTCATTAGTTTTTAGTTTTTCCATTTGAGCAAGTCTGGTGCCATTTCTAAATTCGTCTTTACGGACTGTTCTGTTTTTGACAGATTCTGCCTTTTATTTCGCATTGCCTCTTTTGCTATGTTGGATTTATTTCTTTGATCCACTAATGTCCAGTAGCATTATGCAATGTCCAGAAGTGAAAATAATGATTGTGTCACCTCTGAATGAGTGAATTATTAATTGTGCACTAACCCTCTAATGAGTTTGCTTGAAGTTTGGTGTGAAGGAAGTTTTCAAGGGTCAAGAGAGGAGAATGATATACTATGATCAAGAGGAGTGAAAGCTCTAAGCTTGGGGATGCCCCGTGGTTCACCCCTGCATATTTTAAGAAGACTCAAGCGTCTAAGCTTGGGGATGCCCAAGGCATCCCCTTCTTCATCGACAACATCATCGGGTTCCTCCCCTGAAACTACATTTTTATTCAATCACATCTTGTGTTCTTTACTTGGAGCGTCGGTTTGTTTTTGTTTTTGTTTTTGTTTGAATAAGATGGATCCTAGCATTCACTTTGTGGGGAGAGACACGCTCCGCTGTTGCATATGGACACATGTGTCCTTAGGCTTTACTCATAATGTTCAAGGCGAAGTTTCTTCTTCGTTAAATTGTTATATGGTTGGAATTGGAAAATGCTACATGTAGTAATTCTAAAATGTCTTGGATAATGTGATACTTGGCAATTGTTGTGCTCATGTTTAAGCTCTTGCATCATATGCTTTGCACCCATTAATGAAGAAATACATAGAGCTTGCTAAAATTTGATTTGCATATTTGGTTTCTCTAAGGTCTAGATAATATCTAGTATTGAGTTTTGAACAACAAGGAAGACGGTGTAGAGTCTTATAATGTTTACAATGTGTCTTTTATGTGAGTTTTGCTGTACATGTTCATCCTTGAGTTTGCTTCAAATAACCTTGCTAGCCTAAACCTTGTATCGAGAGGAATACTTCTCATGCATCCAAAATCCTTGAGCCAACTACTATGCCATTTGTGTCCACCATACCTACCCACTACATGGTATTTCTCCGCCATTCCAAAGTAAATTGCTTGAGTGCTACCTTTAAAATTCCATCATTCACCTTTGCAATATATAGCTCATGGGACAAAATAGCCTTAAAAACTATCGTAGTATTGAATATGTACTTATGCACTTTATATTTTATTAAGTTGCATGTTGTGCGATAACCATGCTTCTGGGGAACGCCATCAACTATTGTTGAATATCATGTGAGTTGCTATGCATGTCCGTCTGAAGGTCTATCATTTTAGTGGTTGGAGCATGCAAAATTGTTAGAGAAGAACATTGGGCCGCTAACTAAAGCCATGAACCATGGTGGAAGTTTCAGTTTTGGACATATATCCTCAATCTCATATGAGAATAATAACTTTGCTACATGCTTATGCATTTAAGAGGAGTCCATTATCTGTTGTCCATGTTGTCCCGGTATGGATGTCTAAGTTGAGAATAATCAAAAGCGAGAAATCCGAAATGCGAGCATTCTCCTTAGACCTTTGTACAGGCGGCATGGAGGTACCCCTTTGTGACACTTGGTTGAAACATGGCATGCGAAGACCCGGTAGTCCAAGTTAAGTAGGACGAGGTGCGGGCACTATTAGTATACTATGCGTGAGGCTTGCAACTTGTAAGATATAATTTTCATAACTCATATGCTTTATTACTACCGTTGACAAAATTGTTTCACGTTTTCAAAATAAAAGCTCTAGCACAAATACAGCAATCGATGCTTTCCTCTTTGAAGGACCTTTCTTTTACTTTTATTGTTGAGTCAGTTTACCTATCTCCTTCCACCTTAAGAAGCAAACACTTGTGTGAACTGTGCATTGATTCCTACATACTAGCATATTGCACTTGTTATACTACTTTATGTTGACAATATCCATGAGATATACATGTTATAAGTTGAAAGCAACCGCTGAAACTTAATCTTCCTATGTGTTGCTTCAACACCTTTACTTTGATTTATTGCTTTATGAGTTAACTCTTATGCAAGACTTATTGATGCTTGTCTTGAAGTACTATTCATGAAAAGTCTTTGTCATATGATTCACTTGTTTACTCATGTCATTACCTTTGCTTTGATCGCTGCATTCATTACATATGTTTACAAATAGTATGATCAAGATTATGATGGCATGTCACTTCAGAAATTATCTTTGTTATCGTTTTACGCTCGGGACGAGCAGCTTGGCTGATGATGTCTCCAACGTATCGATAATTTCTTATGTTCCATGCCACTTTATTGATGATACCTACATGTTTTATGCGCATTATATGTCATATTTATGCATTTTCTGGAACTAACCTATTAACAAGATGCCGAAGAGCAGTTCTGTTTTTCTGTTTTTGGTTTCAGAAATCCTAGTAAAGAAATATTCTCGGAATTGGACGAAACTTTCGCCCAGGGTCCTATTTTGCACGAAGCTTCCAGAAGACCGAAGACCTAACGAAGTGGGGCCACGAGGAGGCCAGGAGGGTGGCGGCGCGGCCCGGCCTGGCGCGCCGACCTAGCCTCGGGCCCTCGTGTGGCCCCGCGTTGACCCTCCGCCTACTTAAAGCTTGTCGCGAAACCCCCGATGCCGAGAGCCACGATACGGAAAACCTTAGAGACGCCGCCGCCGCGAATCCCATCTCGGGATTACGGAGATCGCCTCCGGCACCCTGCCGGAGAGGGGATTCATCTCCCGGAGGACTCTACACCGCCATGGTCGCCTCCGGAGTGATGAGTGAGTAGTTCACCCTGGACCATGGGTCCATAGCAGTAGCTAGATGGTCATCTTCTCCTTGTTGTGCTTCATTGTTGGATCTTGTGAGCTGCCTAACATGATCAAGATCATCTATCGTAATACTATATGTTGTGTTTGTCGGGATCCGATGGATAGAGAGTACTATGATTATGGTGATTATCAATCTATTGTTCATGTGTTGTTTATGATCTTGCATGCTCTCCGTTATTAGTAGAGGCTCTGGCCAAGTTTTTACTCTTAACTCCAAGAGGGAGTATTTATGCTCGATAGTGGGTTCATGCCTCCATTGAATGTGGGACAGAAAGTTCTAAGGTTGTGGATGTGCTGTTGCCACTAGGGATAAAACATTGATGCTATGTCTAAGGATGTAGTTGTTGATTACATTACGCACCATACTTAATGCAATTGTCTGTTGCTTTGCAACTTAATACTGGAGGGGTTCGGATGATAACTGAAGGTGGACTTTTTAGGCATAGATGCAGTTGGATGGCGGTCTATGTACTTTGTCGTAATGCCCAATTAAATCTCACTATATTTATCATATCATGTATATGCATTGTTATGCCTTTCTCTATTTGTCAATTGCCCGACTGTAATTTGTTCACCCAACATGCTTTTATCTTATGGGAGAGACACCTCTAGTGAACTGTGGACCCCGGTCCTATTCTTTACATAGCATACAATCTCTGCAATTGTGTTTACTGTTTTCTTTGCAAACATCTTCCACTCGATACGTTTAATCCTTTGTTACAGCAAGCCGGTGAGATTGACAACCTCACTGTTTCGTTGGGACAAAGTACTTGGGTTGTGTTGTGCAGGTTCCGCGTTGGCGCCGGAATCCCTGGTGTTGCGCCGCATCACATTTCGCGACCATCAACCTTCAACGTGCTTCTTGGCTCCTACTGGTTCGATTAAACCTTGGTTTCATACTGAGGGAAACTTGCTTCTATACGCATCATACCTTCCACTTGGGGTTCCCAACGGACATGTGCATCTACGCGTATCAGTTACCGCTCAACAAGCAACTTATAAGAACTAAGACACATAACTACATATTCATCACCACGATAGTTTTTAAGCTATTTGCCCCATGAGCTATATATTGCAAAGATAAAAGAATGAAATTTTAAAGGTAGCACTCAAGTAATTTACTTTGGAATGGCAGAAAAATACCACATAGTAGGTAGATATGGTGGACACAAATGGCATGGGTTTTGGCTCAAGGTGTTTGGATGCACGAGAAGCATTTCCTCTCAGTACAAGGTTTGGGCTAGCAAGGTTGTTCGAAGCAAACACAAGTATGAATAGGTACATCAAAACTTACACAAGAACATATTGCAAGCATTATAAGACTCTACACTGTCTTCCTTGTTGTTCAAACACTTTACCAGAAAATATCTAGACTTAGAGAGACCAATCATGCAAACCAAATTTTAACAAGCTCTACGGTAGTTTACCATTAATAGATTAAAATACATGATGCAAGAGCTTAAACATGATCTAATGAGAGCTCAAAACAATTGCCCAGTTATTCCAAACCATATGAAGCATTTTCTGATTCCAACCAAATAGCAATCAACGAAGCAATTTCAGCCTTCGCCATGAACATTAAAGCACAATTAAGAACACAAGTGTTCCATATGAAAAAGCGGAGCGTAATATCTCCAATATAAGGATGGTGGGATCCAACTTTATTCAAACCAAAAAAAGCAAACATACGCTCCAAGTAAAGAACATAAGATGTGACGGAATAAAAATATAGTTTCACTAGAAGTGACTGATAAGTTGTCGATGAAGAAGGGGATGCCTTGGGCATCCCCAAGCTTAGATGCTTGAGTCTTCTTAAAATATGCAGGGATGAACCACCGGGGCATCCCCAAGCTTAGACCTTTCACTCTTCTTGATCATATTGTATCATCCTCTTCTCTTGACCCTTGAAAACTTCCTCCACACCAAACTTCAAGCAAACTCATTAGAGGGTTAGTGCATAATCAAAAATTCACATATTCAGAGGTGACATAATCATTCTTAACACTTCTGGACATTGCACAAAGCTTCTGAAAGTTAATGGAACAAAGAAACTCACTCAACATAGCAAAAGCGGCAATGCGAAATAAAAGGCAGAATCTGTCAAAACAGAACAGTCTGTAAAGACGAATTTTATAGAGGCACTTGACTTGATCAAACGGAAAAACTCAAAACTAATGAAAGTTGCGTACATATCTTTGGATCACGCACGTAAATTGGCAGATTTTTTTGATTTTTTTAAAGAGAGTTCTGCGCGAAATCGTGACAGACCGCAATTCTGTTTCTGCGCAGCAATCCAAATCTAGCATCAACTTTACCATATAGACTTTACTTGGCACAAAAACATGATAAGGAGAGGTTGCTACAGTAGTAACAACTTCCAAGACTCAACAATACAGTAGTAAAATAAAAACATGGGTTATCTCCCAAGAAGTGCTTTTCTTTAACGCCTTTCAGCTAGGCGCAGAAAGTGCAAATCAAGTAACATCAAGAGAAGAAGCATCAACATCATAATTTGTTCTAATAATAGAATCAAAAGGCAACTTCATTCTCTTTCTAGGGAAGTGTTCCATACCTTTCTTGAGAGGAAATTGATACTTAATATTTCCTTCTTTCATATCAATAACAGCACCAACAGTTCGAAGAAAGGGTCTTCCCAAGATAATAGGACAAGATGCATTGCATTCAATAACCAAGACAAAAAATCAACGGGGACAAGGTTATTGGTAACCGTAATGCAAACATTATCAATCCTCCCCAAAGGTTTTTTTTTTAGAATTATCAGCAAGATTAACATCCAAATAACAATTTTTCAATGGTGGCAAGTCAAGCATATCATAAATTTTCTTAGGCATAGAAATACTTGCACCAAGATCACATAAATCATTACATTAAAAATAATTGAATTTCATCTTAATGATGGGCTCCCAACCATCTTCTAATTTCCTAGGTATAGAGGCTTCAAGTTTTAATTTCTCTTCTCTAGCTTTAATGAGAGCATTTGTAATATGTTTTGTAAAGGCTAAATTTATAGCACTAGCATTAGGACTTCTAGCAAGTTTTTGTAAGAACTTTATAACTTCAGTAATATGACAATCATCAAAATCTAAATCATTATGTTCTACAGTAATGGAATCATTGTCCCCAATATTTTGAATTTTTTTAGCAGTTTTATCACAAGCAGTTTCTGCAGTTTCAGGCAATTTTGCACGCTTTGCACTAGGAGTAGACACATTGCCAACACCAATTATTTTACCATTGATAGTAGGAGGTGTAGCAACATGTGTAGAATCATCATTACTAGTGGTGGTAATAGTCCAAACTTTAGCTACATTATTCTCTTTAGCAAATTTTTCTTTTTCTTCTCTATCCCACCTAGCATGCAATTCAGCCAACATTTTTATATTATCATTAATTCAAACTTGGATGACATTTGCTGTAGCAGAATTTTTTTTATCATTATCCTCAGGTTTAGCAGCCATTTTATTAATTAAAGAAGATTGTGATTCAGACATATATGAGATTCGATTTTCAGCATTTGTAAGTTTAGTTTGTAAACCAGAAATTTTCACATTCAAATTTTTAAGTTGATTTCCTATATTTTTCAACAAGGCAGATTGTTCATTCATAGTTTTAGTAAACAATTGATTTTGCTCATATTGCGATTGCATAAAGCTCTTAGTAGTTCTTTCAATTTCCAATATCTTTTCCTCATTAGGCAAAACAGATCTACCATAAGAATTACCATAACCACTACCATTATTAGAAGGATATGACCTATAGTTGTTGTTACCATAATTATTCCTATAAGCATTGTTGTTGAAATTATTATTCTTAATGAAATTCACATCAACATTTTGTTCTTGAGCAACCAATGAAGCTAAAGGAACATTATTAGGATCAATATGAGATCTACCATTTGCAAGCATAGACATAATAGCATCAATCTTATCACCCAAAGAAGAGGTTTCTTCAACAGAATTTACCTTCTTACCTTGAGGAGTTCTTTCAGTGTGCCATTCAGAGTAATTGATCATCATATCATCAAGAAGCTTAGTCGCGGCGCCCAAGGTGATGGACATAAAAGTACCTCCAGCAGCTGAATCCAATAGGTTCCTCGAGGAAAAATTCAATCCTGCATAAAAGGTTTGGATGATCATCCAAGTAGTCAGTCCATGGGTAGGGCAATTCTTTACCAAAGATTTCATTCTCTCCCATGCTTGAGCAACATGTTCATTATCAAATTGTTTAAAGTTCATAATGCTACTTCTCAAAGATATAATCTTAGCAGGAGGATAATATTTACCAATAAAAGCATCTTTACATTTAGTCCATGAATCAATAGTATTTTTAGGCAAAGAAAGCAATCAATATTTAGCTCTTCCTCTTAACGAGAAAGGAAACAATTTCAGTTTTATAATATCACCATCTATATCCTTATACTTTTGCATTTCAAAAAGTTCAACAAAATTATTAAGATGGGCAGCAGCATCATCATTACTAACACCAGAAAATTGCTCTCTCATAACAAGATTCAGTAAAGCAGGCTTTATCTCATAAAATTCTGCAGTAGTAGCAGGTGGAGCTATAGGAGTACTTATAAAATCATTATTATTTGTGCTAGTGAAATCACACAACTTAGCATTTTCAGGAGTACCCATTGTAGCAGTAATAAAGTAAACTAAGCAAATAGAATAAAGACAAGTAACTAATTTTTTTGTGTTTTGATATAGAACTAGTAAATAAGACAGAAAGTAAAGCAACTAATTTTTTGTTTTTTTAATGTAAAGAAAACAAGACAGTAAATAAAATAAAGTAAAGCAAGACAAAAACAAAGTAAAGAGATTGGATGTGGAGACTCCCCTTGCAGCGTGTCTTGATCTCCCCGGCAACGGCGCCAGAAAAAGAGCTTGATAACGCGTGAAGCACACGTCCGTTGGGAACCCCAAGAGGAAGGTGTGATGCGTACAACAACAAGTTTTCCCTCAGAAAGAAACTGAGGTTATCGAACCAGTAGGAGCCAAGAAGCACGTGAAGGTTGTTGGTGGAGGAGTGTAGTGCGGCGCAACACCAGTGAAACCGGCGCCAACGTGGAACCTGCACAACACAATCAAGATACTTTGCCCCAACGTAACAGTGAGATTGTCAATCTCACCGGCTTGCTGAAAACAAAGGATTAAGCGTATCGAGTGGAAAATGTGTTTGTTTGCAAGGAACAGTAAGAACAATGATTGCAGTAGATTGTATTCAGATGTAAAATAATGGGCCGGGATCCATAGTTCACTAGTGGTGTCTCTCCAATAAGATAACTAACATGCTGGGTGAACAAATTACAGGTGGGCAATTGACAAATAAAGATTCAATACATATCAATGATGATTACTATGAGATTTAATCAGGGCATTACGACAAAGTACATAGACCGCTATCCAGCATGCATCTATGCCTAAATAATCCACCTTCGGGTTAGCATCCGCACCCCCTCCAGTATTAAGTTGTAAACAACATATAATTGCATTAAGTATGGTGCGTAATGTAATCAACACAAATATCCTTAGACAAAGCATCGATGTTTAATCCCTAGTAGCAACAGCACATCCACAACCTTAGAACTTTCTGTCACTGTCCCAGATTAAATGGAGGCATGAACCCACTATCGAGCATAAATACTCCCTCTTGGAGTTACAAGTATAAACTTGGCCAGAGCCTCTACTAGCAACGGAGAGCATGCAAGAACATAAACAACACATATATGATAGATTGATAATCAACTTGACATAATATTCTAGATTCATCGGATCACCAAACACAATATGTAGCATTACAAATAGATGATCTTGATCATGTTAGGCAGCTCACAAGATCTAAACAATGATAGCACAAGCGGAGAAGACAACCATCTAGCTACTGCTATGGACCCATAGTCCAAGGATGAACTACTCACGCATCAATCCGGAGGCGGGCATGATGATGTAGAGCCCTCCGGTGATGATTCCCCTCTCCGGCAGGGTGCCGGAGGCGATCTCCTGAATCCCCGAGATGGGATTGGCGGCGGCGGCGTCTTTGGAAGGTTTTCCGTATCGTGGCTCTCGGTACAGAGGGTTTCGCGACGAAGGCTTTAAGTAGGCGGAAGGGCGGAGTCGAGGGGTCACGGGGCCCCACACGCTAGGGCCGCGCGGGCCCCCTTAGGCCGCGCCGCCCTAGTGTGGCGGCGCCCCGTGGCCCCACTTCGTTTCTCCCCCGGTTAGTGCCGGAAAATGTATAATAATGCTGTAAAGTATGTATAAAACATTCAAGTATTGTCATAAAAGTAGCATGGAACATAAGAAATTATAGATACGTTTGAGACGTATCAGAGGGGGGAACCAATATATGGAGGAGGATGAACTGGAGGCGGCTAGGGTTGAGACGGTGGCTGAGAGGAGAGACAGGGAGGAAAAGACGTACTTGCAAGGAAGTTTTGAGTAGGTGACGCACTTCTTTTCCCTAATACACGCTATTTCTCCTAATAAACCTCTAACAAGAATCGGCTTTATTTAGGTCGGTTCTCAAGCGAGGTAAATTTGGGACAAAATAGAAACAATTTAACATTTTCTTAAATTGGAAACGATCTATATTGGCAAGTTTTGTTTTCTTCTCTGAATCTTTTGGCTTTTAGTTCCCTTTCCCTAACTGGCGACTCGGGGAAAAAACCCCAACGCCCAACCGCCGCCGGCCTCAACGCTCCCTCCCTGCCGCCGCTGCCGCCGGCCCTTGCTGCGGTCGCGGCGGGCCCCGTCCCCAAAGGGTAGCGGGGGTCCTCTGGTCGCTGCGGGCGGCGGAGATCGGAAGCCGGGGCGGCGGCTCCGGGCTGGTGGTTGTGGTGGCGCTCGCCGGTGCGGCTGCTTGGGCGGCGCAGCGCAAGGGCGGCTTGGAGCGACATACTGCGGTGGCGCGGTTGCAGGTGGTGGCGGGCGGGGCGGCCCATCCGGGCCTGATCTGGGCCGAGATGGGCGGCGCAGCTGGGCGCGTGTGTGTGGCGTTGGGTGCTGTGCCCGGCCACGGTGGTGGCCTCACGGGTGATGCTTACAGTGCCGAGCCGTACTGCATGGCCGCCTGCTACGCCTTCTATGGCCTGCTGCGAGGACGCCTGACGTGGGCATAACCCTTCGGGTACTCGACATTGTCATACCCGGTGCAAACTATGAAGCTGGACCAGCGCAAGGACTCGACAAGTTGGACCTGCACAACTTGGACTACAAGGAAAGAAGACTCCAATACGAATCCTACTAGGACTCTTGTAAACCCTAGTTTGGCTGATATATAAAGCCAGGCAGGGGCACCCCTTAGGGACACGCATATTCAGAAACATAAAGCATAGAGGCGACACGCCTAGAACTAGACTAGATATTACAACTCCGCCTATGGCGGCCCCTGTACACTTATATTCATATAGTGGATTGCTAGCAGGACGTAGCGACCCTCCACCGCGGGGCGTGAACCTGGGTACGTCGTGTACCGCCTCGCTCCCGGAACTTCCGTCGTCGCCTTTCTCTAAAACCCAAACCCCTCATAGTGGGCATTGCCGAGGAACCGCCTCGTCAATAGGAGCCGCCTGTGGGAAGTGCGACGCTAGATTTCGTCATCCAGGCGAGATCTTTTTTCTTCAACAAACTCATCCAGATCGTATCTGTCGAAGCCATCAATGTCAAACAGCACGATGGCCAAATCAGCGCAGCCGATAAGTTGTATCTGTTCGTGTCAGGGATAGCTCCCCTGACGGCAAGACACGGCGAATCAGCCAAGACCGATCAAAATTGTACGAAACAAACCAGATGGAAGGCGTCCATGCTAGACCAAGTTCCAAGGTTCAAGCATCAAAAGAAGAAGAAAAAAGAATCAGCAAGAATCAGCAAGTCCGTCGGCCCGTTCGTCGACTATCATGCACGTTTCAGAGGAAGCAATCAATTGGCTGTTTGTGATTTTGGATGCTTAGCCGTCGTTGATAACCAGCCATCCACCACAGTTCAAAATCATTAAATTATTAAGCGTGGCAATGCACATAGTCCAGCTGCACAGGCAAAGCAAGCATGGCCGGCCGGCCGCCAGCATCGAGGGAATCCAAGAGTTTTTTATGCCAAGGAGCCAGGGATCGCTATGTCAAAAGAAAAGAGTCAAGAAGCAGCAATTACGACCGGGCCAAATTCTGGTAAAAGAAAAGGAAAAGCAATCAGAAGAAAGGAAACTAGAATCAAATCAAGTAGCCAGAAAAGCTAGCGAAATATTCCTCGCATGAAGTCTCTACTTGATGCGGTTTTGGAAGAAGAAAACGGAGAGAAACAAATCGGCCAATAGTCAAATTCATATGTCACACGTGTGAATTGATTTTGAAGAACAAAATAGGAAGACGGCAAGGGATGGTCGTGGCCTTATACAATGTAAAATAGCCGAATCTCGTCAGCGTACGCAAGGATCAGATTGAAACAAAGCTTCGACTACTCTGTGCGGTCGGCCGCACCTGCCATCGCGCACTCGAGGCTCGCCTGCCATGGACCCGACATCGCGGACCCGATATATTCGGGTGCTCCCCCCGTCAACTGCTCGACTGACCGCGCCCACCGTCACACACTCGTTATACTGGGGCTCGCCTGCCGTGGACCCAACATTACGGACTCGATATATTCGGATGCTCACCTGTCGCGGATTGGCCACATCAACTGCGTCCTCTTCATCGGCCACGTCAGCCAAGGCGCCGCACCGACTATCTTGGATGGCGCAATTACTTCAGATGCGCCCGCCGCACCGACTATCTTGGATGGCGCAATTACTTCAGCTACGCCCGTCGCATGGACTATCTTTGGCCCATCGGGAGCGCCGGTTCGCTGGAATCCAAGAAGATATGAAGACTATTACTCCCATCGGGAGCACCGGTTCGCTGGAACCCAAGAAGATATGAAGACTATTACTCCCATCGGGAGCGCCGGTTCGCTGGAACCCGAGAAGATATGAAGACTCAAGTTTTGAAGAATTGCAGTAATTCGGGACACCCGAACTGCATCGTCAGGAACCTTGTTCATATATTACAACGAACCTCGGGGCTCACGGTCCCTTGAAGATTTCGACTGTGCTCACGGTCCCTTGAAGATTCGGCGGGCTCACGGTCCCTTGAAGATTTGACGTGCTCACAGTCCCTTGAAGATTCGACTGGACTCGGGTCCCTTGAAGATTCGACTGGGCTCACGGTCCCTTGAAGATTTGACTGGGCTCACGGTCCCTTGAAGATTTGACTGGGCTCACGGTCCCTTGAAGATTTGACTGTGCTCACGGTCCCTTGAAGATTTGACTGTGCTCACGGTCCCTTGAAGATTTGACTGGGCTCACGGTCCCTTGAAGATTTGACTGTGCTCACAGTCCCTTGAAGATTCGACTGGGCTCACGGTCCCCTGAAGATTATTTCGGGGACCTTGCTCTTTTCCTTTGCTATAGATGCCTCAAAGAGTGCCGCAAATAGCAAGGATCATGAAACAACGAAGACCTTGCTCTTTTTCTTTGCTATAGATGCCTCAAAGAGTGCCGCAAATAGCAAGGATCATGAAGCAATGGGGACATTGCTCTTTTCCTTTGCTATAGATGCCTCAAAGAGTGCCACAAGGATCATAAAACACGTACGAAAACGACCCACGGTCAAGACATGCATCGGTTGAAAGCAAAGTTGCACATACAACGGGTTTAGCAAGACCTGCAACACGAGCTGATCACTCAAATAATTTGCTGACCAACGAATACACATACGCTTAAACGGGCAATTAAGATTTGCTCCTTCAAAATTTGCCAACGGCATTGACACGGTAAAAGTGCATATATATGTACCTACCGAAAAACTTACAAACAATGGCATCAACGATGCTCAAGGTGCATTAAGAATTGCCCCTTGAAATAAACAACAATGTGTCAACGGCACCTGAAGAAAACTATAAACATCGAGTTGCTCGACTTGAGTCTACTCACGGTTGCAAGCATCAGTGCCCAGACTCGGGGGCTACTTCCATCGGGAGCGCTGGACGCGCACCCGATAAAATCATCGGCTCCTCTGGGTATCATCCAAATCATCGGCTCCTCCTGGGTATCATCCGAATCATCGGCTCCTCCTGGGTATCATCTGAATCATCGGCTCCTCCTGGGTATCATCCAAATCATCGGCTCCTCCTGGGTATCATCCGAATCGTCGGCTCCTCTGGGCCATCATCCAAATCATCGGCTCCTCTGGGCCATCATCCCAATCATCGGCTCCTCTGGGCCATCATCCAAATCATCGGCTCCTCTAGGCCATCATCCAAATCATCAGCTCCTCTGGGCCATCATCCAAATCGTCAAATCCTCTATCTATGAAATCATCAGAGTCATCAACATCATGTTCTCGGAACTCGAAGACATGTACGGTATTCGACTCAGCATTTTACACTCTATACGTAACTATTTCATATTCATTTACAGGCTCGGGGGCTACCCCCATCGGGAGCGCTGGTCGCGCACCCGAGAAAAAGATGGCAACCTCGCCAACAAAGAAGAATAAACTTGAAGACGTCGACATCAACAATCAAGATCTTCGAGTAGTACAACTTGAGTCTATGCGTGGCTGCAAGCACCCGCCCATAGACTCGGGGGCTACTCCCATCGGGAGCGCTTCGCGCACCCGACAGAAAGCAACTTCGACTCTACATCAAGCACAAGATTCAACAGATGATCAAGACATTCGGCGAAGACAACTTTAGTCCCTGCCCGAAGCTTCACTTCGGCCAGACACTCGGGGGCTACTGACGTGGGCATAATCCTTTGGGTACTCGACATTGCCATACCCGGTGCAAACTATGAAGCTGGACCAGCGCAAGGACTCGACAAGCTGGACCTGCACGCGCCTCAACTTGGACTACAAGGAAAGAAGACTCCAATACAAATCCTACTAGGACTCTTGTAAACCCCTTAGGGATATACAATCAGAAACATAATTTTAGGGACACGCCTAGACATAAAGCAACACGCCTAGAACTAGACTAGATATTACAACTCCGCCTATGGCGGCCCCCTGTATACATATATTCATATAGTGGATTGCTAGCAGGACGTAGCGACCCTCCACCGCGGGGGCGTGAACCTGGGTACGTCGTGTACCGCCTCGCTCCCGGAACTTCCGTCGTCGCCTTTCTCTAAAACCCAAGCCCCTCATGGTGGGCATTGCCGAGGAACCGCCTCGTCACGGCCTTGGGCGATTTGTTCAGGCGACCATGGGCAGCGCCGCCGGTTCTTCTCTAAAGTCGCCATGGGCTTGGCGGCGTTGGCTGCGAGGCGATGATTTTCTGAACCTCCTTCGTCGTCGTCGGGCGGCGGATGGCGGCGTGGGGGCCGTTTCTTCCGCGTCGAGGAATAAAGGTGGCGGTTCTAGGATTCTTCTCGCACCAAGTTTGAAGATTTGTCGGATGTTGTTCCCACCAGTCTGGGTGGATTGACGTGTTCCGGAAGGTCCTGTCGGCGAAATTCATTGTGCGAGTAATGCCTGAAGATTGCTAGATTGGGTGGTTTCGGTCATGCGCACCCATATTTTTATCTGGCCATTTGGTTTCAGAGGGAGCGCTTCGAAGCTTGGATGGCTGTTAATATCATGGAGTTCGTTTTCTTTCCATGGTGCTAGCAGAGAAGGTCATCAAGCCGAGATCGGTGGAACAGCTATGATGGTCGGATCTTGGTGGTGAGGTGGAGTTGTCTTGGTGCTTCGTGACTTGAAACAGCGACTGGTATGTGGGGGCGGCTGCACAGGAGAAGTTCGAGTCTTATCTTTCGGGGTGAAAATCCAGGTCGGCCTAATTGATTGTGCCTGGCAATGTTGTTGAAGGCATTGTTTTGAGAGACATGACTTTGTTTAGGGTGAAAACCTAAGATCTATGATCGGGCGACGACAGTGTTTGTGCATTGTTTTCTTCTTGGAGGCGTCGCTTATGGAGAAGCTGATCTTCTGGTGTTGTCTTGGTGGTGTCAGTGTTGTTGTTTCAAGTTATGGATCTCTATAGCAGGACCTTTCTTTTTTATAATTTTTTCTCTTGTTTGACTGTGTGCATCCTTTATGCCATTAGGGTATGATGTTGTTGCAGAGGCTGGATGTAATTGGTATATCCATGATATTAATATATGCTATTTATCGAAAAAAAATGTTCCCTTTCGTGCTTGGTATCTCTACTACTCGTAGTGTCTTGATGAAAGACATGTATCTCACGTTATTGCCAGTGGTGTAGTAGGTAGGTTCATATTTCTTTTTAAACGGAGGCAAAAAAAAAAAAAAGAAACATAACACAAAGGCAGACGCTCACATACACGCGAATACACTCACCCCTATGAACGTACACACACTACCCCTATAAACAGAGGCAGAGATCTTTAAGCTTACCCTGATGCAGTCCAAGATTTTCTTACTAGTACTTGTACACTAATTGAGAGTAGTGCATTAGGTTAGGAATAAAAAAGTGCATCAGGGGGCATAAATTCTGTTAGCCAAGACTGCAAATCTAAACATGCATCAAGGAAATTTTACCTCTAGCTCTGCCCCTGCCTATGAACATCTCCGAAAGACTGAGCCGACGAATCAAATCTTAAAATTGATGAAATCACCTATTTTTGTTGAATATTTTTTGTGGCCCGATAATTCCTCCGTAGGTTACTCTTGCATGGAGAAGACAAACTAAAAGAGGGAGGCCACCAACTGTTTTTTATTTGCTGCGTGAGTGGCTGGAGGACAAGAAGAGGGAGGAAGAAGGTAGTAATCGGCGGAGCAACGATAAAGATAAGAAGCCGATGCAATGGGTGTGCAGCAGAAGATATGTGTTGTTGAGATGTGTTCTAGCTATGCCAATGAACTATCCTCGTATAACCCATGTAGGACGAAACGGGGGAGCGAACTTGGAGCATGTTGCAATACTTGTTCGACCATATGAACATAATCAAATTTCGATGTCCCTTTTCATTAATTTTTTATTAAACTATTCATCTTTGGTTACTTTTTCATGGAGAAGATGAAAATCAGAAAAAGGATGTCATGAATGGCTTCCGATTCGTTGGGAGAGCGGCTAGGGAAGAAGAATAGGAAGGGTAAAGGTAATAATGGAGGGCTGAAGAAGATCGTCACATGTATGACAAAGCTTTTACCCTGATGTAGTGCAACACATGTATGACAAAGCGATGAAGGGAGGGAACTCGGAGTGTCAGCTATACTCGCTAAAAATTAAAGGGATCACGTGAACTCAAGGAAAAAACAGGTATTGGGGTGGGCAGCTTAGTTAGCCATAAAAGATTAAGAAGAATGCTTACATATACAACTTATGCATACGCAGAAAGTTATGTCCTTCGTTCCATTAAGGAAAAGTAGGCAAATATTCAATTAAGAGATTTTCTGATTCAAGGGGATTTCTTAGTATTTTAGATGACGTGAACCTTGCAATTATTAATGTGAATGCTACTAAGAATTCATTTGCACTATATATAATACGAAAATATGTTCTATTATGGCTCTAATATTGATTTGATATTGTAGATTCTTATACCTAGTACTTTATAAAATCATGGTCGAACATAAGATGTCTGAAATATATTTCGAACATCTTGGTAAAACTTCATAGCTGGATTTAAAACATGTTTTTGAAAAAATTGAAAACAACATTTTAAAGTTTCAAAAAATTCTGAAATTATTACATGTAGTTAATACTGTGATTCACTAGTGAGCATGGAAATACCTTATATTCGGAGCTGTGCAAAAATGACAAGAGGAACTATCTTTGCATGTTGAGACCAATACATATCTTGAATCTTTGGTAACCAAATATGGTCTCAACTATCATCCTAATGAATCGGCTTGTGAGCAAGCAACTATTCTTGAGGAAAATGTTAGGTTGAAGAAGGAACTTGCCAAGTTCACCACAACCAAGAATAAGATGGGATTGGATGACCTCTTGAGTAAGCAAAGGTCAAACAATCAAAAGTATGGACTTGGGTATGTCCCCAAGCCCTACAAGAAGAACAACTACAAGAAAGAGAAGCCCGCTCAAGAAAAGAACAAGAAGGTCACTAATGATGGCAAAGCCCCAAAGGGCAAAGCCACTAGTGGTGACCGCACGGGGCCAAACAATCACTATGCTTTATTTATTGATTATTATGGTGATGTTTATGCTAACTATGTTGGCCCTCGTAATGGCTATGCTTATAGAGAGTACTCAATTTGGGTACCAAAAGATATTGTTGCCATTGCAAAGGAACCCATTAATCGATGGGTTCCTAAATCCTCTACTTGATTTTGTAGGGGTATTCCTCCGGTGGTCCAAAATGGGTGTTTGATAGTGGATGCACCAATCATATGACCGGAGGAAGAGGTGTGCTTGATCAATTCATTGAGGATATCAACAAGAAGTCAAGCATCACCTTTGGTGACAACTCAAAGGGAAAGGTACTTGGGTATGGCAAGGTGGCAATCTCTAAGGACTTGTGCCTTGAGACGGTCATGCTTGTTGAATCCCTTGGCTATAACTTACTTTCTATATATCATCTTGCCGATGCCGGTTACAATTCATATTTTACTAATTATTGTGTGAAAGTATTTAGGAGTGACAATCTCAAATTGGTCCTTGTTGGATATGTGGAGAACAACCTTTACGTGGTTGACCTCTCGAAAGAGAGCCCATCTCTCTCCACATGTCTAATGGCGGCCAAACATGACGAAGGTTGGTTGTGGCATCGCCGCCTTGGTCATGTCAACATGAGAAATCTTAAACAACTCCTAAAGGGTGAGCACATTGTTGGACTAACCGACATTTCTTTTGAGAAAGATCGTGTATGCAGTGCATGTGTAGCCGGAAAACAACTCAAGAAGAGTCATCCTATCAAGAGCATCGTCACCACATCTAGGCCTTTGGAGCTCCTTCATTTGGATCTCTTTGGGCCATCACATTATGATACTCTTGGTGGAAGCAAGTACGGACTTGTCATTGTCGATGATTACTCAAGATACTCTTGGGTCTTTCTCCTCAAGTCTAAGGATGAGACCCATAGAGAGTTCATTATCTTTGCCAAGAAGGCTCAACGGATGTATGAATCTGAGATCAAGGCAATAAGGACCGACAATGGCACCGAGTTCAAGAACTACACTATGCAAGAGTTTGTTGATGATGAGGGCATCAAGCATGAGTTTTCAGCTCCGTATACCCCTCAACAAAATGGTGTTGTTGAAAGGAAGAACCGGACTATCATTGAGATGGCAAGAACCATGTTGAGTGAATTCAACTCACCCCACAACTTTTGGGGAGAAGCCATCTCTACAGCTGTCCACTACTCCAACCGGCTCTTCCTCCGCCCCCTCCACAACAAAACTCCATACGAGCTTCTCACAGGTAACAAGCCTAATGTCATGTACATTCGTGTCTTTGGATGCAAATGCCTTGTTAAGAACAATAAAGGGAAGCTTGGTAAATTTGAAACTAGAACCATAGAGGGCATATTTGTTGGATATCCGGAGAACTCCCACGCCTATAGATACTACAACCGGTCCTCCGGGACTATTGAAGTATCTTGTGACGTGGTGTTCTTGGAGGATAATGGCTCCCAAGTGGAGCAAGTTGTTCCATGTGTTGCAGGTAATGATGATGATCCATCTAGTGCCATCAAGCATATGGGCATTGGACACATCCGGCCCATGGAAGTTCATAATGATGATCAAGATGATGGAGTAGAAGTATCAAGCTCACCTCAAGTTGAGCCTAGCTC
This sequence comes from Lolium multiflorum, assembly GCA_030979885.1. Classification (NCBI taxonomy): domain Eukaryota; kingdom Viridiplantae; phylum Streptophyta; class Magnoliopsida; order Poales; family Poaceae; genus Lolium; species Lolium multiflorum. The sequence continues at coordinate 252,532,540 of CM061748.1, forward strand.
AACTCAAGTTGAGCCATCAAGTGCAACTCAAGATTTATCCTCTACTCAAGATGAGCCACATTCCGAAGAACAAGAAGAAAGCCCTCAACCCACTGAGCAAGACCATGATGATGATCAAGAAACATCCTCAACTCATGTTCAAGCTCAAGTTGTCCCTCATGATCAAGTATTAGCAAGAGATGAATTCATTGATCATGAAGGAACCATTCGGAAGATCAAGGCTGCTACAAGGGCAAGTGACATGAAAGTAGATCAAGTCCTTGGTAGCATCTCAAAAGGAGTGGTAACTCGTAGACACCATGCATTACTTATCACTTATTGTCAACATCATGCTTTTGTGTCTAGTTTTGAGCCACTCAAGGTACATGAAGCCTTGGTTGATCCGGATTGGGTTATTGCCATGCAAGAAGAATTGGAGTGTTTCACTCGTAATGAAGTATGGTCTCTAGTTGAGAGACCCAAGGATCATCACATCAATGTTATTGGGACCAAATGGGTATTCAAGAACAAGCAAGATGAGAATGGCATTGTCATTAGAAATAAAGCAAGGTTAGTGGCGCAAGGGTTTGCCCAAATAGAAGGTATGGATTTTGAGGATACCTTTGCGCCGGTAGCCCGTCTTGAAGCTATTCGTCTTTTGCTTGCATTTGCATCTTTCCACAATTTTAAACTATATCAAATGGATGTGAAAAGTGCATTTTTGAATGGTCCCCTAAAAGAAACTGCATATGTAGCTCAACCCCCGGGTTTCGAAGACCCAAGCCGACCCAACCACGTGTATTTACTCCATAAGGCACTCTACGGTCTCAAGCAAGCTCCACGTGCTTGGTATGAGTTCCTTAGGGATTTCTTACTACATGATGGGTTTTGCATGGGTACGGTCGATTCCACCCTTTTCACCAAACGGGTTAAAGGGGGTGGCTTGTTTATATGTCAAATATATGTTGATGATATTATATTTGGTGGAACTAACCCCAATCATAACAAAGCTTTTGAGCTATTGATGACTAGGAAATTTGAGATGTCCATGATGGGAGAGTTGAAGTTCTTCCTAGGCTTCCAAGTGAGGCAACTTGCAAAAGGCACCTTCATCTCTCAAGAAAAGTATGTGAAGGACATGCTCAAGAAGTTTGACATGACCAATGCGAACCCAATGAAGACACCCATGCCCGTAAAGGGGCAACTTGGCTCATGTGATGGTGAGAAGGATGTGGATATAAAGGTATATCGTTCCATGATAGGATCCTTGCTCTACCTTTGTGCCTCTAGGCTGGATATCATGCTAAGTGTAGGGATGTGTGCTCGTTTTCAATCTGCTCCTAAGGAGAGCCATTTGATGGCGGTCAAACGGATTCTAAGATACCTTGTTCATACTCCTACTCTCGGGCTGTGGTATCCAAAGGGGTCAACCTTTGAACTCATTGGCTATTCGGATTCCGATTGGGCCGGTGATAAGGTTGACCGGAAGTCTACCTCCGGGGCTTGCCAATTTATTGGCCGGTCATTGGTGAGTTGGTCATCCAAGAAACAAAACTCCACCGCTTTATCCACCGCCGAAGCCGAATATATATCCGCGGCATCTTGTTGCACTCAGTTGTTATGGATGAAGCAAACCTTGAAAGACTATGGTATGTCTCTTGGTATGGTGCCTCTTCTATGTGACAACGAAAGTGCAATAAAGATCGCCAATAACCCGGTTCAACATTGTCGCACCAAACACATTGACATTCGCCATCACTTCCTACGTGACCATGTTGCCAATGGGGACATTGCTCTCACTCATGTGGGGACAACATACCAATTGGCGGATATTTTCACTAAGCCTTTGGATGAAGCCCGGTTTGTAAACTTGAGAGGAGAACTTGGTATTCTTGATCCTAAAAACTTAGATTGAATAACTTCTTGCACTATATTCTTGCATTTATCTAGCTATCTAGCTTAGAGGCACATCACATATGGGGATAGTCATCTTACCATGTCTTGGTATGATGCATACCTATGTGTGCAACATAAATAGACCCAATGTCATTATATGGACCCAAGCATGTCTCTTCGAGGTCTCATGACATTTGCGCTTTCACATAGGGGGAGTAATTCCCCGCCCCTCATTAAGCCTCAATTGCAAATTAATTCGATTCTACAAGGCTAAATGATCTTATTGCAAAAACTATTTCAAAATAGATTTATGATTCTTGATATTCTTCGAATCATGCCCATTGTTGCTATTTATATCTTGTTTGGATTTCACTCCAATGGGTATGCCTAGAGAACTTTGTGTTTCCAACCCCATGTCTATGCTCATCTCATCATCGTCTATCTATCTATATGTACATGTCATCATCTGAGCATTCATACACATTTACACAAAGAATAGGGGCAACGAGGCAAAACGGGACAAAACGGGCAAAAATACCTCGGCGGGGTCTGCCCGGTTGGACGGCCCTGCGCCGGGCCATCCGGCGCCTGGCCCGGTCGACCGGGCGGCAAACCGGCCGTGCGGCTGGTTAAGTGGGAGGAGGTTACTCCTTGGGGGTTCTTCTTCCTCACTTCCCCCCCTCAACCTTACACACCATTGCCGCCGCCCCCATCATCCCCACCTCTTTCTAGGGTCTTCCCACCACTAGAAACCTCTCAAACTCCACCAAATCATAGATCGGGACCCTTGCCACATCTCCACAAAGGGATTTGGTCCCTCTCAAGCTACTTTGGGAGATCTTGGGGATTTGGCTCTCAAGCTCTACCTAGGTGTTCTTCTTGTTCCCTTGAGCAAGGAGGACCATGTCTTCGGGTAAATTGTTCTTCCTTTCCCTCTTTATCTAAGCCCTCCTCACACATTGCATTTTCTTGAGGAAAAGTTGAGAAACTTAGGGTTAGGGTTTGTAAGTCCTCATGCCATTAGAGTGTTTTCACACCACTATGCACATCCTCCACTCTACTGCTATGAGTTTTGGATAATTTTGTGGTTGAATTTCTGGGCAAAACATCACAAATCGACAGCACCCGGTCTATGGCCCGGTCAACCGGCCACTCAACCGGCCGGTCCGGCGTGTGGCCCGGTCGATCGGATTGGGAACCGGCTCGCCCGGTCTCCCGTCCGGTTGGACCGGCCTATGCGCCGGATTGCCCAGTTCTTTGCATAATTTCATCGAAACACTTGAATATATGCTATGCTTCTTGGCCTCCCAATTTACTGATGACATGCACACTTACCCCACTGCTATCCTCGCTCTATTTTGCTGATTCACAGATGATTGGAGTGGTGAGGACCGTGGCACTGCTGCCAAGAGAGGAAGGCATACGGGGCCTCCAGCACGACGTACTAGCGGTCGTGTGCCTTCCGGTGCACCTCCACCTACTGGTCCTGGCAGCTCAACTGGAAGAACCAAGTCAGTTGGCAACAAGAAGAAAGATAAACATGCAGCACATGGTGATGAGGTACTGCCAAATTGTCATCGTTTAATGTTGGCAATGTACAGGTTGGTGCATGGAGAAGACTTATAGAGGACAACCCCTATCGCTATGAGGAACCCACTTACACAGGGGGAGATAAGTTTTTCTGGACCAAGACACAGCAAGTGATGTGGGAAGAGTACTACAACACCCGAGAGTGCATGAAGAATGGTACTATTGTGATGCCCAAGGCCATCAAGGATGTCCTTACAATGCATGAAGCCACCAAGTATCGCTTTGTGGTTGAGACCTTGAAGCGGATGGGGCTGTTTGAGCTCATGTGCCTGACGCCTACTGATGGGTGCTATTGTCCAATCCTTGTGAGGCAATTTCACTGCACTGTGTTTTTCCATGATGACGCAACTCGAACTATGACTTGGATGACAGGAAAGGAAAAGTATACTTGCAACTATCTTGATTTCTGTGAAGCCATGGGGTTTGGTGCTGGTCGTGCTCATGGTTTCAAGATATACTCTCAGAACGTTCGCAAAGGGGACATTGCCTTTTGCTATCCTCCGGAACCCACAGCTGGCCCTCCCACTATCTCTGGCATGTACTACTCCTACCTTTTACTTGCCAAGCTATTCCGTGAGAATCTCATCAGCAAGTCCGGAGATACAAGTAAATGTCGTGCATACCATCTGAACTTGATGTACTACTGCCACCCTGAGCACCAGAAGACCATTGATGGTTGTGATCTCATCTACTGTGAACTAGGCGCTCTGTTCGCGAAAGGATGACTCCAAACTATGCTCAGTACATTCAGCTGCTCATCAACAAGGTTGTGCAAGCACCTCACAATACGCAAGGTGAACGGGTCAAGATGGAAGCCTTCAAGGTACCTATCCAAGGAGATAGACCGGACATCCCTGCCATGATGCCTTCTGAGCGTCGGTCCAAGGAAAGTCATGACCCTGCTAGCTCCCGCTACTCTAGGCGCCCACAGCATGGTGTCTCACGGTTCTTATCCAGCTTGTGGCAAATGTGCAAAAATACCAATGATGTTGCACATCAAAGCCTTGCCTTGAACCAAGAAACTAGGAGGCGCCAAAATGACTTCATGGCTGCCAGAATATCCTGTTCCTCCTCCTGGTCCTGAGATGGAGCCTGTGCATGCACCTAACTGGGAGATGCCTCCTATTACTGATGAGATGCTTCCAGAACTTTGATCTCTCCATGTATGCTCACGGTGGTCTTCCTCCTCGCCTGCCCCTGATACCTCTATGAATGATGATGATGAAGAGGATGAAGGTGATGAGGATGGTGATGGCGAGGATGATGATGAAGAGGATGATGACGATGGTGATGGCAGCTCTCCCGCCGCGGGGCACGAGTTCTATTGATGGGAGCGTAGCATCTCTCTCTTTTCTTCGCCTTTTTGGTGTTCCGATGCCAAAGGGGGAGAAGAGAGTAGAGTCTAGGATTACGGGGTCCTTGGTTGCACAAGCCATGCTTGACATTTTATTCATGTATGGACATGTACCTATATGCTTAATCTCTATGTTAGGATGATTATGTGTGCTATGCTTATATATCTTGATATGCACATCTCCATACCATGCTTGTTTCCTAAAGATATTGGGGGAGCTTCTCATGTTCCACAAATGTTGCACTTTGCATTCAAACGCAAATTCTCCAAGTGCACACATTATGGGGGAGCTGTCTCAATATCTCATATGGAATCAAGGTTTAAGGCTTATCATAATATCTATATGTGACTCTAGCTCGGTTTGTCATCGTATACCAAAAAGGGGGAGATTGTAAGGGTATTTTACCCTTATCCATTATTTTGGTAACTATGACACCGTGCTAGAGTATTTGGACTAATACATGTCTACAAGATGATTCCCAGGTATTAGCCAAAGAGGTATAATGGTGTATCAATGGAACAAGAAGGCAATGGGAGACCCCCCACTTCGATGGAAAATCAACAAGGGTTTTCAGAGCTGGCGGTCCCAGGGTCGGACCGGCCCTCGCACCGGCAAGCCCGGGCGCCGACCGGCCAGGACCGGTGCCATCGGGTGGAGTCCAGAAGGGTTGGGGCGCTGGTCCGGTCAGGTCCGGTCGCGAGCCCGGTGGACCGGCCGGTCCGGTCCTGGTCCGTCGGACCGGATGGAGGACCCGGCCGGGCGCCAACCGGCCTACGCACTTGTGCCAACCGGGCATGATCCAGTAGCCAAAGAAGTTGCTCCGGTCGAGACCCAGTCCCAGCTCCGGTTGAAACCGGCTTGTCCGGTCGCAGGCCCGGTCTGATCGGCCCGTGCGCCGGCCTGTCCGGCGCCAAATCCGGTTGACCGAGTTTCTCGGGGAATCTGATGATGTGTCAAGTGGGCAACGACCATATTTCAAGTGACACTATAAATAGCCCTTCTCCTACCTCTAAAAGGGTAGGCACTACACTACAAGCTGTTCTTGAGCTCTCTCTCACATACTCCATTGTTAGAAACACCAAAAGCCTCAGATCTCCCTCCTCCTCCACCCAAACTCAAATCCCTCCGGGGAAACGATAGAGGAGGACCCGATCTACTATTCTACCAAGCCAAATCTCATTCCCCCTTGTATTCATCAAGAAGCTTGCTCTCTAGGGTTCCTTGGAAACCCTAGGTGGGCAAGAGTGGTCCGGAAGCATCCGGGTTGTGGATTTGCTCCTGACAAGATTGTGAAGGTTTGGAGGCTACCTCAAAGTCTACCACAAGTGAGTGAGCTATTCCTTCGTGGGATAGGCTCCGGAGAATAGGGTGAGCCTTCGTGGCGCGGGGAATCCTTTGTGGGACCTCCACTCCTCCAAACGTGACGTACATTGTTGCAAAGGAAGGGAACACGGGAATAAACCTCGTCTCCGCGTGCTATCGGTTATCTCTAACCGAACTCTTTACTTGTGATTTAACTGCTTGTGAGAGCCTTCGTGCTCGAGTTAGTTGTATCCTCATATAGGTTGTTTCACCTAGTTTGCATTAGGCTCACCTTTATATTCCGCAAAGCCTAATATTGCAAAGAAAGAATTAAAATCTGTAGAAACCTATTCACCCCCCCTCTAGGTTTACCATCTCTGAACTTTCAGTAACGTTATCTATAAGATAGCTTCCAAGGTGGTAGCAAATAGATTAAAGGTAATCTTACCAAAGATTATATCTACTAATCACAGATATCATTACAGCGTACGAGTGTCTGCATTTTATGAAGCGCACAAAAGCGAAGAAACATCGATTTTGTGCGCTGAAGTTGGACATGAGGAAGGCCTATGACCGAGTAGAGTGGCAATATATGGAGGCCATTATGCTTAAGCTTGGTTTCAGCAGATCGTGGGTTACTTTGGTCATGAGGTTGGTTACTATGGTATCCTTTTTGGTGCTATTTAATGGGGGCACCGCAAGAGGAGTTCAGACCTTCTAGGGGAATCCGCCAGGGTGACCCTATCTCACCTTATTTGTTTTTGTTGGTAGCAAATGGCCTTTCGTGCCTTTTAAAAACCCAAGTTCAATCGTCTGCACTTAATGGGACTAGTGTGCTCCCACGGCCCCAGCAGTGAACCATCTACTCTTCGCAGATGATAGCCTACTGTTTTTCAGATCAAGTAGTGAGGGTGCTTCATAGGTGAAGCAAGTTCTACAGAAATATTGTAAGGCCTCGGGTCCAAGAATTAATATGGACAAGTCTTCGGTGTTTTTCAGCAAAGGCTGTCCAGTGGTGGTGCGGGAGAGTATCAATGCAGAACTTGATGTGCAGCGTGAGACTCTCAATGAGAAATATCTTGGGCTACCGTCTGATGTTGGTAAGTCAAAGAGTGGAGCTTTTAAGTACCTGAAGGATAAAGTATGGAAGAAGGTGTTAGGGTGGATGAAACAACTTCTATCTGTGGGTGGCAAGGAGATCTTGATCAAGTCTGTGGACCAAGCCGTTCCTACCTTTTCCATGTCCTATTTCAAATTACCACGACGCCTGTGTGATCATATCAATGCAAATGTTGAGGAATTTTTGGTGGGGGAGCAAAGAGGGAAAAAGAAGATCCTGTTGGGTCTCGTGGGAGAAGATGACTCAACCAAAGTATGATGGGGGATTGGGTTTCCGCCACATTGAACTCTTCAATATTGCTCTACTAGATCGGCAAGCATGGAGAATCTTGACGGAACCTACTTCTCTCAGTGCAAGAATTCTTAAGGGGAGTTTATTTCCCTTGTTCAGACTTCCTATCAGCGGACCTTGGATCACACCCGTCACAGATTTGGCGGGCTATCATGGCGGAGAGGGTCACGCTGAAGCTCGGTCTCATCAGGAGGATAGATGATGGGAGGAGCACGGATGCATGGAGTGACCAGTGGCTGCCCAGGGATGAGAGACTTACCCTAGTGGCATCACTTCATGATAATGCACCGCGGAAAGTCAGTGATTATATTGATCATACTCGGGCCTGTTGGAATGTGGAGAAACTAGAGGAGTTTTTCCTCCCTATGGACATCGAATAGTTATACGAGGGATTCCATTATGCGCTCGGAACCAAAGTGACTTTTGGGCGTGGCATTTCGAGAAGCGGGGCATTTTTACATATCGGCGTCTTATGTATGTAAAGAAGACAATGGAAGATTGGTGGTGGGCCGGGCGGCATCATCTGATGGTGGAGCGAACGGCAAGCTCTGACTGAAACTATGGAGCTGCAAAGTCCCTGCAAAGGTGAGAATTTTTCTGTGGAGATTGGCACATTGCTCTATTCCAATTGGAGATGTACGCCATCATAGAAATATGGCTACCACGGTGTTACCCTCCAAAACCCACCGACGGGCGTTGGTTAAGCAACACGAAGAGCCGGGAAGCTCCCAGGGCCGCTTAGTGGATCCCTGGCACCTCGCGTCGTCCCGCAAATCTTCTGGCCAACGTCCTGGCGGTTGCTAGGGCGTGCCACCTGACCTAGACCCGATCAGGAAGGTGTTAGTGCTTCGATTGTTCCTGCATGGTAGACACGTAAACATTAAATACGAGCCCTATCGGCTCTCAGGTTGTCCTGTGGATCGGCTCAAGGAGCCGATCGCCCCATGTTTCACGTTGGATTTGCAATGGCATGGGGATCCTGCTTGATCAGGACAAAGCTAAAACGATCCACGACAGTTTAGGGTTTTCACCGCATAATCGGAACGTCCTACGTGCGATCGGGCCTAGCAGCTACGAAAGATGATGCAAACTACCCCTACGAGAGGCCTAAAAACCAACATAACGTTGATCCCCGGAACATCCCTCGCAGGGACGGTAAACAACGCCTAACGCACTGCCGGATCGTCCGACCCCAACATAAGGCCTAACTATGCAGATATTAAACTAATCCTTGCGGAGCAAGGAGCAACTATAATGCGGTGACCCAGCATACCACTGCATGTTGTAGTATACAAGTCGTTGATATGATCTTCATGAAGGGACTTCTTCACAAATATCACATCCCTCAGAGTGGTACAACAGAAACATTGCAGGTCATAACACTCGATAATATATTACAATCATGGTCTTAACAAGTTGGTATTCTCACAGGTCCGATGAGAACACCCTACAACATAAGGTACTATTACAAACCAACATAGATAAGAAAAGAGCTCAGCAACTTATTTAAGTATGCCACTACGCTGCTCGGCTCTATACTACTCAGGTATATCACTACTCCTCCACCTCCATGTCATCGGGTCCGTAGACTATCCCATAGTCTACGCCTTCAACTCCTCCGGAAAGATCAGGTTCCTCGTAGACCAGCTCGTAGCTTCCTTCTGGTGCTCCATCGGTCATGGCCTCCACTTCCGTATCACAGTCTAGCAAGGGTGTCGAAATAAAGTGAGTACAGGGGTACTCAGCAAGTTCAAAAGAGTAAAAGGTGTTTGATGCACTAGCTACGACCTTCGATCAGAAAATCTTAGGTCAATGCATGTTTCGAAATCATTTCTTCAAAAGGTTTATTTTATTCTGAAAACTATGCCCGTCAGTCTTCACAGGTTGACTAGAACTTCACGGAGTTCCTTTCCTGCCGCGTTCGCAGTTCCCTTCCCGGAACAGGGAGTGACACCCCAATTTAATACACTCTGCAGAGGTGCGTTACTTTTCCCATAAGAGATCTCACCCTTTTTGCCATCCGCAGGGACTTGCCCCCGTTCACACTTCCTTGGTGTGAGGCCAGGTATAAAGATCCAAGCCCACACCGCCTTCTCCGCGACCTCGCAGACCCACCCTTTTGTAAGTCTGTCCTCTCCTATATCTATGGGTAGACTAACACATGCACTTGTTCTCTCCTATACCATTAAGGTAGACTGATCCGAACAACTTATGTACCCTGTTCTATACACCATAGATAGACTGATCCGGACAACCCTTACAATCCTTCATAGACCGATAATAAGTCTACCCTCTCCTGTATCTAATGGTAGACTGTGCAGGACCACATGTCCCCACCTTTACCAAAGATAGACTGATCCGGGCAACCCTTATTACCAATCCGTTGGCATGCGAGAGGGAAAAGATACAGCTGGCTTCCCCAGAGCCATTATAGATCTTATGGTCAACGCGATATGTACGGCGCTAGAATCACTGGACGGCATTGGTACTTAGTCCTAGATGAATAGTACCCTTGCAATGGAACCTCCACCAATCAACACATACCATGGTTCCATTGCCAGCCACATAGTCATATTCATAATTGGAAAAGTAACAGTTTATTTTCAATGCAGGAATGATAAGTAATATAGCTTTGCATTAAAGTGATAGAAAATACTCAAATTGACATGAGCAAGGGTGAACTTGCCTGTGGACTGCGAGATAGTGCAGTTCAATGCGTTGGATGGAACCTGGACCTCGGGTTCTGTAAAGAAGCATCATTGTCCGGTAAGGACAATGTTATAAAATCCAAATGATGCATGCATGGATGTATTATTTTATGTTGAATCCCTTTATCCCGATGAGTTATTACAATTTAGGGTTGAGTTAAGATTTATGCCTTTGGCAGTAATTTGCAATTGTTTTAATGTATAAACCACTTTAATTCACACAAGGTAACATAATTCAAAGTAAAACTACTTTATGTTGGTGATTCATTATTTATTCCAAAATAATTTGAAATAATAGAGTTGTCTCTATATTTTTGAGAATAAAAAGGAATAGAATATCTTCCTTTGGAAAATACCTTTTCAAATAGAAATGACTTGGAATAATAGAATTTCATTTTGAAATGTTTAAAAATAAGTATTTAAACTTATTTGGGATTTTCCTTGATTTATTAATACAAGGAAATATAGTTTGAAATTCCAAATGTTTATTTTAAATTCATAAAATTCACAAATTTAAATTTGTTCATTAAATTTTATTTCATATTTTATTCTTATCAAGAATAATTTTTCATTCACCAATCCAATTTTTAATGGATTTTTAGAGTTGTATTTTATTTATTAAAATTTGGTGAAGTTATGGCCTTTTTCTAAATTGTTAAAAGACTAAAATACCCCCCTGGTCCCTATTGGGCCAGCCCATTAACCTAAGCCCATGGGACAGCCCACTAAGGCGTGCCCATAGCGGCTCGGTGGAGCCGAACGGCCCACCGCTCTCACTCACTCGGCCCTCTCACTCTCCATTCCTAACCCTAGCTCCTCTCTCGCGACGCCCTGGCGATGGCGTCGCCGCCGTGGCCGCCGCCTTGCTCCGGCCATCGCCGTGCTCCTCCGCCGTAGCCACCTACCGAACCAGAACCGCCGCGAGCAGATCTATCGATCTGTCCGCGTGGTTTTCTCCTTCCCTTCCTCTCCTGGCGAATCGCCTCCGATCTGGATCTCGCGGAGAATCGCCTCGACGAACTCCGGCGAGCTCTCGTCCTCGCCGACGATGGGTGCCTCCGAGACTGACCTGGCGCAGGTGCTGCTTGCAGTACTTGTGCCGTCGTCTCCGTGCCGTGCTGTGGTGGTGTTTGTGCTCGTCGGCGTAACGCCGGCGCCTACCCTGGATTTGCAGCTGTTAGGGCCGCGCGAGCACTGCCTCGCCATGCCCTAGCCTCTGCTTCCAGGCGCAAGTAAGTGTTGCATCTCCACCTCTCCTCTGTGCGCCTCCCCTTGTTACTGTTCTTCTTCCTCCTCAAGCTCTGCTGCTCTCTGGTGATCCTGTGATCACACAGAGCCATGCTATTCCTATGCAATTCGTCTGTGCTTGGATTGATTGCAAGTTCATGGTCCAATTACCATTTATTGGTACTGGCACATGCTGCTCTACATGCTGTTCATGTTGTTCTTGCTTCTCTGCTGCTCCTAGCATGCTCTATACTTGCCATGCTCTACTGTGCTTGCTCAAGAGCTAACTATGCCATGCTATGCTTGGTTATGACTTGCTTATGCTCACTGGTCTATCATGCTTGCTTGTCTAGGTGTACTTGTGTTGCATCTGTGACACTTGTGTGTGTGCCAGAGGTGCCTGTGATATGCTTCAGTGCTACTCCTGCAAGCCAATGATCCATTGGATCATTCTTTGCTTGCTGGCTAACCTCTCTGTGTAACTTGGCTTGCTATGATTGATCCATTTGATCAATTGATTGTCAGTGATGGCTTACTGGCTAATACTGTGGCTATAAATTAACTGTGTTGCTCAATAGTGTGCTACTGTTAGTACTGAGCATGGATCTGTGATAAATTCATGCTTGTATTAATTTGATTATGATGAACTGCTTGTGCAGTGATGATTTTAAATGACTTGCTTGTATATGAATTTGCTGTTCATGATTATTTAACAAGCAATTAAAGTCTGAATCCATTTCTGGATAGTGATGCTTTGTAATTGGGCTTTCTCTTAATTGGTGCTAAGTGTGATGTGACCTCAGTAGCCTTGCTACTGACTGGTTGCTCACATGGTTGGCTAGATCTGGTTGGCTACTCATCTTTGCTTGTATATTTGGGGATCATAGAAACTATGAATGCCAATATACTTGCCTGTGAAGAAATCTAGGGTTTCTGATGGTTGTATGCTTAGGATTTATTGTGTAGTCATGGCTGCTAATCCTTGCCATCTACTGGTGCTATCTATGCATCAAATCTGGCTAGTGTGTGCATCTGTGCATATGTGCTAGTTTCTGTGCATAGGATCTGTACCTAGATGCTTTCTATTTTAGTGGCTTTTGACTGGCAGTAATCCTTGGTGAAAACCAAGTGATGATCTACCCATATGAGCATCTGCTCATCCCATGCTTATTTCATGCATATGATGGATTAGATCCATGGGATCTTTTCCAGGAACTAGGTATACCTTGTTCCAGCTCCTAGAAAGTAATGTTTTGTTGATGCAGACTTGGGTTTGTGTCACAGCTCTTCACCTCCAGGTCTTGGATGATCTTCTCAGGTCACCATGATTCCTGGTGGTTGAGTGGTTGTGTATGTGTTGGTTCTGTTCTTGCTCAAGAACTGGATGAACTGAGCTTGTTCTTGCTTCACCCTTACCTGGTGAATCCTTATCTGGTCGACTGGTTCTTCTAGGGTTTGTGGTTTATAGAAGCTTTTCCTTAAGTGGATCACCCAAGGTTTATCGAACTCAGGGAAAGGTCAAAGATATCCCTCTCATGCAACCCAGCAAAGCAAGAAGTCTCTTGTGTCCCCAACACACCAAATAGGTGCACTAGTTCGGCGAAGAGATAGTGAAATACAGGTGGTATGAATATATATGAGCAGTAGCAACGGTGAAAAGTGCTTGTGGCGTGCGTTGATGTTGGTAGTATTGCGTAGTAACACAGTAAACAGTAAACAAGCAGTAGTAACTCAGCAGTATTTGGGAACAAGGCCTAGGGATTACACTTTCACTAGTGGACACTCTCAACATTGATCACATAACATAATAGATAAATGCATACTCTACACTTTTGTTGGATGATGAACACATTGCGTAGGATTACACGAACCCTCAATGCCGGAGTTAACAAGCTCCACAATAATGCTCATGTTTAAGTAACCTTAAGTGTAAGATAGATCAAAAGACTAAACCAAGTACTAGCATAGCATGCACACTGTCACCTTCATGCATATGTAGGAGGAATAGATCACATCAATATTATCATAGCAATAGTTAACTTCGCAATCTACAAGAGATCATGATCATAGCATAAACCAAGTACTAACACGGTGCACACACTGTCACCTTTGCACACATGCAGGAGGAATAAAACTACTTTAATAACACATCACTAGAGTAGCACATAGATAAATTGTGATACGATGCACATTGCAATCATAAAGAGATATAAATAAGCACTTCACTACGCTCTTCAACAATGAATAAGTACTTCGTGAAATATAGCCTAAGAGACCCACACGGTGCACACACTGTCACCTTTACACACGTGGGACAAGGAGTCTCCGGAGATCACATAAGTAAAACTCACTTGACTAGCATAATGACATCTAGATTACAAGCATCATCATATGAATCTCAATCATGTAAGGCAGCTCATGAGATTATTGTATTGAAGTACATAGGAGAGAGATGAACCACATAGCTACCGGTACAGCCCCGAGCCTCGATGGAGAACTACTCCCTCCTCATGGGAGCAGCAGCGGTGATGAAGATGGCGGTGGAGATGGCAGCGGTGTCGATGGAGAAGCCTTCCGGGGCACTTCCCCGGCAGGGTGCCGGAACAGAGACTCTGTCCCCCGGATCTTGGCTTCGTGACGGCGGCTCGGAGGTTTCTGTGGGTTTCGTACTCCGCAATAGGGTTTCGCGACGGAGACTTTATATAGGCGAAGAGGCGGCGCAGGAGGGTGACAGGGGGCCACACCATAGGGCGGCGCGGCCCCCCTGGCCGCGCCAAGGTATCATCTGGGGGCCCTGTGGCCCCTCTCTGGCGGTTCTCGTGTGTTCTGGATGGTTCCGGGAAAAATAGGAATCTGGGTCTTGATTTCTTCCGATTCCGAGAATATTTCGTTACTAGGATTTCTGAAACCAAAAACAGAAAACAGGAACTGGCACTTCGGCATCTTGTTAATAGGTTAGTTCCAGAAAATGCATAAATATGACATATAATGTGTATAAAACATGTAGATAACATCAATAATGTGGCATGGAACATAAGAAATTATCGATACGTTGGAGACGTATCAGCATCCCCAAGCTTAGTTCTGCTCGTCCCGAGCAGGTAAAACGATAACAAAGATAATTTCTTAAGTGACATGCCATCATAAACTTGATCATATTGTAAACATATGTAATGAATGCAGCGATCAAAACAATGGTAATGACATGAGTAAACAACTGAATCATAAAGCAAAGACTTTTCATGAATAGTACTTCAAGACAAGCATCAATAAGTCTTCCATAAGAGTTAACTCATAAAGCAATAATTCAAAGTAGAGGCATTGAAGCAACACAAAGGAAGATGAAGTTTCAGCGGTTGCTTTCAACTTATAACATGTATATCTCATGGATATTGTCAACATAAAGTAATATAACAAGTGCAATATGCAAGTATGTAGGAATCAATGCACAGTTCACACAAGTGTTTGCTTCTTGGGATGGAGAGAGATAGGTAAACTGACTCAACATAAAAGTAAAAGAAAGGTCCTTCAAAGAGGAAAGCATCGATTGCTATATTTGTGCTAGAGCTTTTATTTTGAAAACATCAAGAGAGCATAAAAGTAAAGTTTTGAGAGGTGTTTGTTGTTGTCAACGAATGGTAGTGGGCACTCTAACCCCCTTGCCAGACAAACCTTCAAAGAGCGGCTCCCATTTTATTTTATTTTTGGGTGGCACTCCTTCCAACCTTTCTTTCACAAACCATGGCTAACCGAATCCTCGGGTGCCTGCCAACAATCTCATACCATGAAGGAGTGCCTTTTTATTTTAGTTTGATTATGATGACACTCCTCCCCACCTTTGCTTTCTCAAGCCATGGCTAACCGAATCCTTCGGGTGCCGTCCAACAATCACATACCATGGAGGAGTGTCTATTTTTGTTAATTAATTTGGGACTGGGAATCCCATTGCCAGCTCTTTTTGCAAAATTATTGGATAAGCGGATGAAGCCACTAGTCCATTGGTGAAAGTTGCCCAACAAGATTGAAAGATAAACACCACATACTTCCTCATGAGCTATAAAACATTGACACAAATCAGAGGTGATAAATTTTGAATGGTTTAAAGGTAGCACTCAAGCAATTTACTTTGGAATGGCGGAGAAATACCATGTAGTAGGTAGGTATGGTGGACACAAATGGCATGAATATTGGCTCAAGGATTTTGGATGCATGAGAAGTATTCCCTCTCGATACAAGGTTTAGGCTAGCAAGGTTATTTGAAACAAACACAAGGATGAACCGGTGCAGCAAAACTCACATAAAAGACATATTGTAAACATTATAAGACTCTACACCGTCTTCCTTGTTGTTCAAACTCTTTACTAGAAATTATCTAGACCTTAGAGAGACCAATTATGCAAACCAAATTTTAGCATGCTCTATGTATTTCTTCACTAATAGGTGCAAAGCATATGATGCAAGAGCTTAAACATGAGCACAACAATTGCCAAGTATCACATTATCCAAGACATTTTACCAATTACTACATGTAGCATTTTCCAATTCCAACCATATAACAATTTAACGAAGAGGAAACTTCGCCATGAATATTATGAGCTAAGAACACATGTGTTCATACGAACCAGCGGAGCGTCTCTCTCCCACACAAGGATGAACTTATTCAGAGAACTAAGATAACAAAACAAAAACAAAAATAAAAGCACACAGACGCTCCAAGTAAAATACATAAGATGTGACCGAATAAAAATATAGTTTCAAGAGAAGGAACCTGATAATTATTCGATGAAGAAGGGGATGCCTTGGGCATCCCCAAGCTTAGATGCTTGAGTCTTCTTAAAATATGCAGGGATGAACCACCGGGGCATCCCCAAGCTTAGACCTTTCACTCTTCTCGATCACATTATATCACCCTCTTCTATTGACCCTTGAAAACTTCCTTCACACCAAACTTCAAGCAAACTCATTAGAGGGTTAGTGCATAATCAAAATTCACATGTTCAGAGGTGACACAATCATTCTTAACACTTCTGGACATTGCACAAAACTTCTGAAAGTTAATGGAACAAAGAAACTCATTCAACTTAACAAAAGCGGCAATGCGAAATAAAAGGCAGAATCTGTCAAAAACAGAACAGTCCGTAAAGACGAATTTTAAAATGGCACCAGACTTGCTCAAACGGAAAAACTCATAACTAATTAAAGTTGCGTACATATCTGAGGATCACGCTCGTAAATTGGCAGATTTTTTAGAATTTTCTACAGAGAACTGTGCCCAGATTCGTGACAGACAGCAATGCTGTTTCTGCGCAGCGATCCCAAATATAACATCAACTTTGACATAGAAACTTTACTTGGCACAAAAACATGATAAGGAGAGGTTGCTACAGTAGTAAACAACTTCCAAGACACAAATATAAAACAAAGTACTGTAGTAAAAAAAACACATGGGTTATCTCCCAAGAAGTTCTTTCTTTATAGCCATTAAGATGGGCTCAGCAGTTTTAATGATGCTCTCACAAGAAATAGAAGTTGAAGCAAAAGAGAGCTTCAAGAGGCAAATTCAAAACACATTTAAGTCTAACATGCTTCCTATGCATAGGAATCTTGTAAATAAACAAGTTCATGAAGAGCAAAGTAACAAGCATAGGAAGATAAAACAAGTGTAGCTTCAAAAATTTCAGCACATAGAGAGGTGTTTTAGTAACATGAAAATTTTTACAACCATATTTTCCTCTCTCATAATAACTTTCAGTAGCAACATGAGCAAACTCAACAATATAACTATCACATAAAGCATTCTTATCATAAGTCTCATGCATAAAATAATTACTACTCCCAACATAAGCATAGTCATTCTTATTAATTGTAGTGGGAGCAAATTCAACAAAGTAGCTATCAAATATAGGAGGTATATTGTAATCGTAATCAAATTTATCCTCCATAACAGGTGGTAACAAAAGACTACTATCATTATAATCATCATAAATAGGAGGCAAAGTATCATCAAAGTAAATTTCCTCCTCATTGCCCGGGGGACTAAAAATATCATGCTCATCAAAGCCAGCTTCCCCAAGCTTAGAATTTTCCATAGCATTAGCAACAATAGTGTTCAAAGCATTCATATTAATATGTTCCATGGGTTTTTTAATTTTCGCATCAAACCATCCATGTCTTAAATCAGGAAATAGAATAAGAAGCTCATTGTTGTCCATTATGCCTAACTAGTGTAAACAAGAAACCAAATGTCGCAATTGCAGAGTCTAAAGGAAATAGCTTTGAGCACACACACAATGGCGCCAGAAAAGTACTGTTACCTGGAACCGAAGTATGAGTGCCTTTTACCTTTCCTCCCCGGCAACGGCGCCAGAAAATAGCTTGATGTCTACGTTCCCCCTCCTTTCCTGTAGACAGTGTTGGGCCTCCAAGAGGAGAGGTTTGTAGAACAGCAGCAAGTTTTCCCTTAAGTGGATCACCCAAGGTTTATCGAACTCAGGGAGGAAGAGGTCAAAGATATCCCTCTCATGCAACCCTGCAACCACAAAGCAAGAAGTCTCTTGTGTCCCCAACACACCAAATAGGTGCACTAGTTCGGCGAAGAGATAGTGAAATACAGGTGGTATGAATATATATGAGCGTAGCAACGGTGCAGAAAAGTGCTTGCTGGCGTGCAGTTGATGGTGGTAGTATTGCAGCAGTAGTAACACAGTAAAACAGTAAACAAGCAGTAGTAACTCAGCAGTATTTGGGAACAAGGCCTAGGGATTACACTTTCACTAGTGGACACTCTCAACATTGATCACATAACATAATAGATAAATGCATACTCTACACTTTTTGTTGGATGATGAACACATTGCGTAGGATTACACGAACCCTCAATGCCGGAGTTAACAAGCTCCACAATAATGCTCATGTTTAAGTAACCTTAAGTGTAAGATAGATCAAAAGACTAAACCAAGTACTAGCATAGCATGCACACTGTCACCTTCATGCATATGTAGGAGGAATAGATCACATCAATATTATCATAGCAATAGTTAACTTCGCAATCTACAAGAGATCATGATCATAGCATAAACCAAGTACTAACACGGTGCACACACTGTCACCTTTGCACACATGCAGGAGGAATAAAACTACTTTAATAACACATCACTAGAGTAGCACATAGATAAATTGTGATACGATGCACATTGCAATCATAAAGAGATATAAATAAGCACTTCACTACGCTCTTCAACAATGAATAAGTACTTCGTGAAATATAGCCTAAGAGACCCACACGGTGCACACACTGTCACCTTTACACACGTGGGACAAGGAGTCTCCGGAGATCACATAAGTAAAACTCACTTGACTAGCATAATGACATCTAGATTACAAGCATCATCATATGAATCTCAATCATGTAAGGCAGCTCATGAGATTATTGTATTGAACTACATAGGAGAGAGATGAACCACATAGCTACCGGTACAGCCCCGAGCCTCGATGGAGAACTACTCCCTCCTCATGGGAGCAGCAGCGGTGATGAAGATGGCGGTGGAGATGGCAGCGGTGTCGATGGAGAAGCCTTCGGGGGCACTTCCCCTCCGGCAGGGTGCCGGAACAGAGACTCCTGTCCCCCAGATCTTGGCTTCGTGATGACGGCGGCTCTGGAGGGTTTCTGTGGGTTTCGTACTCCGCAATAGGGTTTTCGCGACGGAGACTTTATATAGGCGAAGAGGCGGCGCAGGAGGGCTGACAGGGGGGCCACACCATAGGGCGGCGCGCCCCCTCGGCCGCGCCAAGGTATCATCTGGGGCCCCGTGGCCCCTCTCTGGCGGTTCTCGTGTGTTCTGGATGGTTCCGGGAAAAATAGGAATCTGGGTCTTGATTTCTTCCGATTCCGAGAATATTTCGTTACTAGGATTTCTGAAACCAAAAACAGAAAACAGGAACTGGCACTTCGGCATCTTGTTAATAGGTTAGTTCCAGAAAATGCATAAATATGACATATAATGTGTATAAAACATGTAGATAACATCAATAATGTGGCATGGAACATAAGAAATTATCGATACGTTGGAGACGTATCAACCCTTACCTGGTGAATCTTGTTCTGGTCGACTGGTTATGACTTCTAGGGTTTGTGCCCCTTTTATATGAACCCTACTTCTATCCTTGCATTGACACACAAGCCTGGCTTGCCTTGGTGACTAGGCTGATGCATTGCCTTGCTGTTGCTGCCTAGCACACTTGAGCTGTGTGCTCTCATATGCTGAAACTTGAGCCCCTGTGTGTGCTCAGGTTTGGTCTGCTGCTGCCCTTATCTTGTGCTGTCCATGGTTTTGGAACAGCACAAGTGTGCATGACACTTGGTTCTGTCCAAACTGAATATTTGTCTAACACTAACATTCTGGCTAGTGTAGATGTTTTATTTTGCAGGTTTTTGAAGATGGACATGGCCATGAAGAGATACTTCAAGTCATATAGTCTAGATTTTAGTTTAGGAACTATATTGTAATCTTCATTTTTATTTCTGTTTATTATTCATCAATTCTTGTATCAAGAATTTTGTAAAGACAATGTAATTTGTGTTGTGATATCAATAAAGCTCAAGTTTTTGTTTATGAGCTTTTGCATTATGTAATGTGTATATTCTTGATTAAATATTGTATTTGATACTCACTTTGAAATCCAAAATGATTTGAATATTATCTTGTGTTTGAATTATAACTTCATATTTATATTGTGTAATGCTTATTGTTTAATGTATTAGCACTTGTCAAATGAAATCAATTCCCCAAATCAACAAGATACAAAAGAGATCATGTCGAAATTTCCCTAACTCACATTGCCTAACCCTAAGTGCAAAATGAGAGAGAACCTCGATCCCTCTTAGGTTTAGTTGCAATAAGGCGCGAAAATTTCCCCCGTTTTGCGATGAAATGCACATCCCATTTCTAAATCTACCCTTCGTTGTTCCTATGTTCTGGGTTATTACAGCCTCTCCCCCTTAACAGAAACTTCGTCCCGAAGTTAAGATTGGTACCTGAATAACTCGGGGTAGGACTTCCTGAGCTCTTCTTCGGTCTCCCAGGTTGCTTCTCGTTCAGGATGATGTTGCCATTGTATCTTGCAGTATTTGATTGCTCTATTCCTTAACTTCTTCCACTGTACTTCCAAAATCTTTTCAGGCTTCTCCACATAAGTTAAGTCTGATTGTAGCTCTATTTCTTCATGTGTAATGGGATCATCAGGTGCCTTCAAACATTTTCTGAGTTGTGATACATGAAAAACATTGTGAATTAGACTGAGCTGTTCCGGTAGTTCCAACTCAAAAGCTGTTTCTCGATTCTGACTGAGTATCTTGAATGGTCCTATGTATCGAGGACTTAGTTTTCCTTTTACTCCGAACCTTTTGAGTCCTTTCATTGGGCTAACCTTCAAATATACCATGTCTCCTACTTTTGGTTCCCAAACTCGTCTCTTCTGGTCGGCATAACTCTTCTGTCGACTTTGGGCTATTTTGAGTCTATCTCGGATCACCTCGATGACTCCTTGTCTCTCCTTGATGTAGTCCGGTGTAAATTCCTTGTTCTCTCCGGTTTCAAACCAACAGATTGGTGATCTACACTTCCTTCCGTACAATGCTTCGTATGGTGCCATCTGGATACTACTCTGATAACTATTGTTATATGAGAATTCCGCCAATGGTAGATGGTCCTCCCATGAGCCTCCAAAGTTTAGAGCACAAGCTCTAAGCATGTCTTCAAGTATCTGATTGGTTCTTTCGGTTTGTCCTCCGGTTTGTGGATGATAAGCTGTACTGAAATCCAACTTGGTTCCCAAAGCTTCTTGGAGTTGTTTCCAGAACGCTGATGTGAAAATTGAACCTCTATCTGAGACTATCTTCTTTGGTACTCCATGCTTGCTAACAATCTCCTTCACATATATATCCACAAGCTTTTCTGCAGTATCCTTTGTATTTACGGCTATGAAATGAGCACTCTTGGTAAGTCTATCCACGATTACCCATATCATATCCTTCTTTTTACTGGTCATTGGTAAACCAGTAACAAAATCCATTCCGATTTCATCCCATTTCCATTCTGGTATCTCTAGTGGTTTGAGTAATCCCGCAGGACTCTGATGTTCTGCTTTCACTCGCTGACATGTATGGCATTCAGAGACATATTGAGCTATCTCTCTTTTCATGTTGTTCCACCAGAACATTTCCTTCAAATCCATATACATCTTAGTACTTCCCGGATGTATTGAGTAAGGGGTTTCATGTGCTTCCTTCAATATGATTGACTTCACTTCTGGGTCATCCGGTACACATAACCTCTTCTGAAAGTATAGAGAACCAAACTCTCCGAGATTGAATTCTGACGGTTTACCCTCTCCAATCCTTTTGATTTCTTCTTGGATGAATAAATCATCTACTTGTTTCCGAATGATTTCATATTTTAAGTCTGAGTACATTTCATCCATGATCCTCATGGTTGCTATGCTTCCCACTGTATCACCTTGGATAAACAGAATCTGAGCTTCTTCGAGTTCTTTCCGAAGTTCCTTCGGAATCTCCCATTCCGTAGGTTGATTCTCAGTACTCTTCCTGCTTAAAGCATCTGCTACTACATTAGCCTTGCCTGGTGTGTAGTTGATTGTCAGCTCATAGTCTTTAATCAACTCTAACCATCTCTTTTGTCTCATGTTTAATTCCTTCTGAGTGAAGAAATACTTCAAACTTTTGTGATCCGTATACAACTCACATTTGGATCCATAAAGGAATTGCCTCCAACTCTTCAAAGCATACACAACTGCCGCCAATTCTAAGTCATGTACTGGGTAATTATGTTCATGTGGCTTTAGTTGTCTTGATCCGTAGGCTATCACCTTACGATCTTGCATTAGAACACATCCAAGTCCATTCTTGGAAGCATCACAATACACCGTGTAATCCTTTCCGGGTTCCGGAACTGCTAACACTGGTGCCGTGGTTAACTTCTCTTTGAGTGTTTGGAAACTGGTTTCACACTCATCAGTCCACACAAATGGGGTATTCTTCTTGAGTAACTTGGTCATTGGTCCTGCAATCTTCGAAAATCCTTCAATGAATCTCCGATAATAACCCGCCATACCAAGGAATCCTCTGATCTCCTTAGCATTCTTAGGTGACTTCCATTCCAATACTGACTGAACCTTGCTTGGATTCACTGCTATTCCCTCTTTGGTTATGACATGTCCAAGAAATTCAACACTGTCTAACCAAAACTGGCACTTGCTGAACTTTGCATATAGCTGATGTTCCCTTAAAATCTGCAGAACTATCTTCAAATGCTTGGCATGTTCTTCTTTATCTTTGGAATAGATCAGAATGTCATCGATAAACACGATCACAAACTTGTCCAAGTACTTCATGAATATCTTGTTCATCAAATTCATGAAAATAGCTGGTGCATTTGTTAGTCCAAATGGTACAACCAAGTATTCATGGTGTCCATACCTTGACACAAACGCTGTTTTTGGCACATCTTCCTTCTTGATCTTGATTTGGTGATATCCTGACCTTAAATCTATCTTCGAGAAGACTCCAGCTCCTTGAACTTGATCAAAAAGATCTTGTATTCTGGGTAAAGGGTACTTGTTCTTGATGGTTACATTGTTAAGATTCCTGTAATCTCCACACATTCTCCTTCCTCCATCTCTTTTATCCACAAAGATAACTGGTGTACCCCATGGTGACACACTTTCTTGGATAAATCCCTTCTGTTCCAGTTCATCTATCTGAGCCTTCAGTTCCACTAACTCCTTTGGCCCCATCTTATATGGTGGTTGAGCTATTGGTGCTGTGCCTGGAATTAGATCTATGGTAAACTCGATCTCTCTATCGGGTGGCATTCCCGGTAGTTCCTTTGGAAATACATCTTGAAACTCATTCACTACAGGGATATCTTCAATCTTCACCTCCTTCAGACTATTCAGCTCCAATCCTATCTCCAACTGAGTGTACTTGTCTCCTTGAAACACTATCTGACCTCCTATGGAGTTTCGGAGTGATACTGTCTTGTCTCCACAGTTGATTACTGCGCCATTCTCCGTTAACCAGTCCATTCCTAGGATGACTGATATGTCCTTCATGGGAATGATGAATAGGTCCGCGAAATATACACAGTCACAAATGGTTATGACCTGTGCTTCTTTCACGTGGGTTACTAAGATCGTTCCCCCCGCAGATAAGACAGTTATAGGTGTTTCTAACTTAGAACATCTAAGCCCGAATTGTTCCACAAATTCCCGTGCAAGGAATGATGTAGTTGCTCCAGTATCAAATAATACTTTGCCAGGATGAGTAAGGATGCTGAGCGTACCTAAGACTGCTTGATCCGACTCTCCCGCTTGCTCCAAAGTTGTGCAATTCAGCTTCCCATATGGCTTTCCCCTCTTGTTGTTGTTGTTGTAGTTCCGGTTTGTTGTTGTTGTTGTTGTTGTTATTGTTGTTGTTGTTACCTCCGCCTCGTCCTCCGGAGCTTTGTCCACTCCATGACGCCTTGTTTGGACACTCTGGCTTGATGTGTCCCTCTTTCCCACAACCATAACATATGATCCTGGGCTTCTGACAATCCCTTTGAATATGTCCCCTCTGCCCACAGCTGTTGCAGATGATCTGATTCCTTGGGTTCTGATTCTGACCTCCCCGGTTATACTGATTACCAGTAGGTCGGAATCGTGGTTTGAAACTCCGATCTGGAGTCGGTTTACTGACTGGGTACTTCCTTGGCTCGATACGAGCCTTCTTCCTCCTATCCTCCTGGACCTGCCTGTAGTCATCCTCGAAAGTGATTGCCGAATCAATCAGTTCCTGGAATTCTGCAGTCCGTGCCAACCTCAGTTGCATCTTCATGTATGGATTCATGCCTTTCATGAATCGTTTCTTTCTTTTCTCCTCAGTGTCCACTTCCTCAGGTGCATATCTTGACAGCCTATTAAAATCTCGGACATACTGCATGATAGGTGCAGTATTCTGATGCAGCTCGTCAAACTCTCTCTTCTTCAGCTCCACCACGCTCTCCGGAACATGGGCATCCCGGAACTTCTTCTTGAACTCCTCCCAGGTGAACACCTTTTCTGGAGGGTGTACTGCCACAAGATTCTCCCACCATGATGCTGCTGGACCTGACAACAGATAAGTGGCATACCGAATCTTTTCTTCATCATTGCATCCAACGGTCCTCAACTTTCTTTCAGTGTCCATGAGCCAGTCTTCTGCATCCATTGGTTCTGGGGCTGATGCAAAAGGTAGTGGTCTTGCATTCTGGAAGTCTGATAAGGTTACTCCCCTGCCTTCATTACCCCTATCATTGATGACGTGGGTAAAGAAATCTTGCATGTTCTTGTTTTGACTCTCCTGGTACCTCCTCCTATCTTCTTCCATTGCCCTCATGTACTGTTGGAAATCTGGATGCATCATTGGGTGTGGTGGTGGTGGTGCATCCTCTGCTCTAGCTGCGGCATCCGCTTCCTCCTTTTCTTTCGCCTCCCGCTCTCTCCGAGCATCTTCGGTTTCAACTAACGCCATTTCCCCCTAGTCCTGTAACAAAGAGCGATTACTCATAATTACACCATGCAAATGTTTTCTGAGCTCAACTCATTGCCCAGAACTAGTCACACAATGAAATCAAGAAGCAAATCCAAAGCAAACATTTATTATGTATATACACCATATATTACATAACTTACACACATATATTACATGTGGTACTTATATAACCACTTATTTGGCTTCAAGCCCAAGCCAACGGAATTTAAAATACGTTCTAGTACAATACCACCTATACTACTTTATTCTTCTTTGGAGCTCTACTCCTCATCATCTTCGTTCGCCTCCGCATACATTCCTGGGGTCCATCCGGTACAGCGACTCGTCTTCCGAACACCGTCCGGAACAAAGGTCCTTCCAGTAGGTATGTAATCTGAATCGGACGAAGTGCCGAGACAGAGATCGGTCATGCCAAAGTAACTGGACAATGACTCGTATGTATCCCCAGTAGGATTCATACCTCCTTCATTGGTCATCCATGAAGGGTTTCGATTCACCTGCCCCCTCATCTTCTTCTTCTTCTTCTTCTTCACTCCGGAGCTTTCACCTTCCTCGTACTGTGATGGTTTTGAGAATCCCATCTCCAAGTCTAAAGAAATGGAATCAGTACCTTTCTCTTCCTTCCCATAGTGTCGGTTAACATACTGGTTAACCCCACCACTTTCATCTCCAGTGTCACATGGAATAGGTTCCTCCTCATCTCCATAAGGTTCCCCGAAACGCCAACCGGTTGAGTTTTCGATTGGTGACTCGGAGCAGTTTAGGTTCCATGAGTTATCTCCCCCATATCCAGAATCATATGATGCTGACACATGTGGATAATGTGGGACAAAGTTGGGTGTAAGTGGATCTCTCTGGGTTGCCTGGCCACTCCAATCTACAGGGTTGTTTAGGCTAAAGAAGGGTGTTGTATATTGGGGTTGTGCCCTCAGATCATGCATCCGAGCTTGGACTTTATCAGGGTCCGTGAACTCAGCTAGCATGTGGTCAATCTCACCCACCATCTTCACGTGTAGAAGGTACATCGTAGTCAGTAAAGACTTACAACTGTCCATGTGCTGCGCTGCAACTTCAGGATGTTTGTTTGCC
Organism: Lolium multiflorum; assembly: GCA_030979885.1. Taxonomy (NCBI): domain Eukaryota; kingdom Viridiplantae; phylum Streptophyta; class Magnoliopsida; order Poales; family Poaceae; genus Lolium; species Lolium multiflorum. The sequence goes on from CM061748.1 coordinate 252,558,685, forward strand.
ATCAGCAGATGATTCAGAGCGGGATCCTCATCTTCCTCGGCATGAGGTATATGAGAATACTCCGAACATAGCAGTTCTACTGACTTGTGCTGCCTTATTTCAAGGATTGCCTTGAATATGGCCATGTGAAAGGCTGTGGTAAAGGTTTTGGCTTCTCCGTATGGCATTATACGGCTCATCTCCAGTCGCATAGGTAGTTGAACTGAAACTCTGTGCTTGGCTACTATCTCTCCATCATAATAGGTGTACTTGAAAACAGGTATCCGAGTTTCACAGTGAAGTTCCTTCAGCATCCCACGCAGGAGATCTGTAAGTGGTCCCTCATAATCACCGAGCCATCCCTCAACCTGCCTCAAAGTCCTCTTGGGAAACGTGTACGCCATTATGGCTGTATACAAAAGCAGAAAATTAGTAGTGATAGTGTATAATAATAGTTATAATAAAGAATTATCGCACTAAAATATATGATTTTTCTATTCTCAAGTGAATAAACATCATATTCTTAGAGAATCCTTTACTATTTCAACTTGACTCCTACAGGTTTCTTCCCTATACTAGGTTTTTCCAACCTAAGGTCGCAACATTTGCTCTGATACCAGCTGCGGTGACCCAGCATACCACTGCATGTTGTAGTATACAAGTCGTTGATATGATCTTCATGAAGGGACTTCTTCACAAATATCACATCCCTCAGAGTGGTACAACAGAAACATTGCAGGTCATAACACTCGATAATATATTACAATCATGGTCTTAACAAGTTGGTATTCTCACAGGTCCGATGAGAACACCCTACAACATAAGGTACTATTACAAACCAACATAGATAAGAAAAGAGCTCAGCAACTTATTTAAGTATGCCACTACGCTGCTCGGCTCTATACTACTCAGGTATATCACTACTCCTCCACCTCCATGTCATCGGGTCCGTAGACTATCCCATAGTCTACGCCTTCAACTCCTCCGGAAAGATCAGGTTCCTCGTAGACCAGCTCGTAGCTCCCTTCTGGTGCTCCATCGGTCATGGCCTCCACTTCCGTATCACAGTCTAGCAAGGGTGTCGAAATAAAGTGAGTACAGGGGTACTCAGCAAGTTCAAAAGAGTAAAAGGTGTTTGATGCACTAGCTACGACCTTCGATCAGAAAATCTTAGGTCAATGCATGTTTCGAAATCATTTCTTCAAAAGGTTTATTTTATTCTGAAAACTATGCCCGTCAGTCTTCACAGGTTGACTAGAACTTCACGGAGTTCCTTTCCTGCCGCGTTCGCAGTTCCCTTCCCGGAACAGGGAGTGACAGCCACAATTTAATACACTCTGCAGAGGTGCGTTACTTTTCCCATAAGAGATCTCACCCTTTTTGCCATCCGCAGGGACTTGCCCCCGTTCACACTTCCTTGGTGTGAGGCCAGGTATAAAGATCCAAGCCCACACCGCCTTCTCCGCGACCTCGCAGACCCACCCTTTTGTAAGTCTGTCCTCTCCTATATCTATGGGTAGACTAACACAGGCACTTGTTCTCTCCTATACCATTAAGGTAGACTGATCCGAACAACTTATGTACCCTGTTCTATACACCATAGATAGACTGATCCGGACAACCCTTACAATCCTTCATAGACCGATAATAAGTCTACCCTCTCCTGTATCTAATGGTAGACTGTGCAGGACCACATGTCCCCACCTTTACCAAAGATAGACTGATCCGGGCAACCCTTATTACCAATCCGTTGGCATGCGAGAGGGAAAAGATACAGCTGGCTTCCCCAGAGCCATTATAGATCTTATGGTCAACGCGATATGTACGGCGCTAGAATCACTGGACGGCATTGGTACTTAGTCCTAGATGAATAGTACCCTTGCAATGGAACCTCCACCAATCAACACATACCATGGTTCCATTGCCAGCCACATAGTCATATTCATAATTGGAAAAGTAACAGTTTATTTTCAATGCAGGAATGATAAGTAATATAGCTTTGCATTAAAGTGATAGAAAATACTCAAATTGACATGAGCAAGGGTGAACTTGCCTGTGGACTGCGAGATAGTGCAGTTCAATGCGTTGGATGGAACCTGGACCTCGGGTTCTGTAAAGAAGCATCATTGTCCGGTAAGGACAATGTTATAAAATCCAAATGATGCATGCATGGATGTATTATTTTATGTTGAATCCCTTTATCCCGATGAGTTATTACAATTTAGGGTTGAGTTAAGATTTATGCCTTTGGCAGTAATTTGCAATTGTTTTAATGTATAAACCACTTTAATTCACACAAGGTAACATAATTCAAAGTAAAACTACTTTATGTTGGTGATTCATTATTTATTCCAAAATAATTTGAAATAATAGAGTTGTCTCTATATTTTTGAGAATAAAAAGGAATAGAATATCTTCCTTTGGAAAATACCTTTTCAAATAGAAATGACTTGGAATAATAGAATTTCATTTTGAAATGTTTAAAAATAAGTATTTAAACTTATTTGGGATTTTTCCTTGATTTATTAATACAAGGAAATATAGTTTGAAATTCCAAATGTTTATTTTAAATTCATAAAATTCACAAATTTAAATTTGTTCATTAAATTTTATTTCATATTTTATTCTTATCAAGAATAATTTTTCATTCACCAATCCAATTTTTAATGGATTTTTAGAGTTGTATTTTATTTATTAAAATTTGGTGAAGTTATGGCCTTTTTCTAAATTGTTAAAAGACTAAAATACCCCCCTGGTCCCTATTGGGCCAGCCCATTAACCTAAGCCCATGGGACAGCCCACTAAGGCGTGCCCATAGCGGCTCGGTGGAGCCGAACGGCCCACCGCTCTCACTCACTCGGCCCTCTCACTCTCCATTCCTAACCCTAGCTCCTCTCTCGCGACTCCCGTGGCGATGGCGTCGCCGCCATGGCCGCCGCCTTGCTCCGGCCATCGCCGTGCTCCTCCGCCGTAGCCACCTACCGAACCAGAACCGCCGCGAGCAGATCTATCGATCTGTCCGCGTGGTTTTCTCCTTCCCTTCCTCTCCTGGCGAATCGCCTCCGATCTGGATCTCGCGGAGAATCGCCTCGACGAACTCCGGCGAGCTCTCGTCCTCGCCGACGACGGGTGCGCCTCCGAGACTGACCTGGCGCAGGTGCTGCTTGCAGTACTTGTGCCGTCGTCTCCGTGCCGTGCTGTGGTGGTGTTTGTGCTCGTCGGCGTAACGCCGGCGCCTACCCTGGACTTGCAGCTGTTAGGGCCGCGCGAGCACTGCCTCGCCATGCCCTAGCCTCTGCTTCCAGGCGCAAGTAAGTGTTGCATCTCCACCTCTCCTCTGTGCGCCTCCCCTTGGTACTGTTCTTCTTCCTCCTCAAGCTCATGTTGTTCTTGCTTCTCTGCTGCTCCTAGCATGCTCTATACTTGCCATGCTCTACTGTGCTTGCTCAAGAGCTAACTATGCCATGCTATGCTTGGTTATGACTTGCTTATGCTCACTGGTCTATCATGCTTGCTTGTCTAGGTGTACTTGTGTTGCATCTGTGACACTTGTGTGTGTGCCAGAGGTGCCTGTGATATGCTTCAGTGCTACTCCTGCAAGCCAATGATCCATTGGATCATTCTTTGCTTGCTGGCTAACCTCTCTGTGTAACTTGGCTTGCTATGATTGATCCATTTGATCAATTGATTGTCAGTGATGGCTTACTGGCTAATACTGTGGCTATAAATTAACTGTGTTGCTCAATAGTGTGCTACTGTCAGTACTGAGCATGGATCTGTGATAAATTCATGCTTGTATTAATTTGATTATGATGAACTGCTTGTGCAGTGATGATTTTAAATGACTTGCTTGTATATGAATTTGCTGTTCATGATTATTTAACAAGCAATTAAAGTCTGAATCCATTTCTGGATAGTGATGCTTTGTAATTGGGCTTTCTCTTAATTGGTGCTAAGTGTGATGTGACCTCAGTAGCCTTGCTACTGACTGGTTGCTCACATGGTTGGCTAGATCTGGTTGGCTACTCATCTTTGCTTGTATATTTGGGGATCATAGAAACTATGAATGCCAATATACTTGCCTGTGAAGAAATCTAGGGTTTCTGATGGTTGTATGCTTAGGATTTATTGTGTAGTCATGGCTGCTAATCCTTGCCATCTACTGGTGCTATCTATGCATCAAATCTGGCTAGTGTGTGCATCTGTGCATATGTGCTAGTTTCTGTGCATAGGATCTGTACCTAGATGCTTTCTATTTTAGTGGCTTTTGACTGGCAGTAATCCTTGGTGAAAACCAAGTGATGATCTACCCATATGAGCATCTGCTCATCCCATGCTTATTTCATGCATATGATGGATTAGATCCATGGGATCTTTTCCAGGAACTAGGTATACCTTGTTCCAGCTCCTAGAAAGTAATGTTTTGTTGATGCAGACTTGGGTTTGTGTCACAGCTCTTCACCTCCAGGTCTTGGATGATCTTCTCAGGTCACCATGATTCCTGGTGGTTGAGTGGTTGTGTATGTGTTGGTTCTGTTCTTGCTCAAGAACTGGATGAACTGAGCTTGTTCTTGCTTCACCCTTACCTGGTGAATCTTGATCTGGTCGACTGGTTATGACTTCTAGGGTTTGTGCCCCTTTTATATGAACCCTACTTCTATCCTTGCATTGACACACAAGCCTGGCTTGCCTTGGTGACTAGGCTGATGCATTGCCTTGCTGTTGCTGCCTAGCACACTTGAGCTGTGTGCTCTCATATGCTGAAACTTGAGCCCCTGTGTGTGCTCAGGTTTGGTCTGCTGCTGCCCTTATCTTGTGCTGTCCATGGTTTTGGAACAGCACAAGTGTGCATGACACTTGGTTCTGTCCAAACTGAATATTTGTCTAACACTAACATTCTGGCTAGTGTAGATGTTTTATTTTGCAGGTTTTTGAAGATGGACATGGCCATGAAGAGATACTTCAAGTCATATAGTCTAGATTTTAGTTTAGGAACTATATTGTAATCTTCATTTTTATTTCTGTTTATTATTCATCAATTCTTGTATCAAGAATTTTGTAAAGACAATGTAATTTGTGTTGTGATATCAATAAAGCTCAAGTTTTTGTTTATGAGCTTTTGCATTATGTAATGTGTATATTCTTGATTAAATATTGTATTTGATACTCACTTTGAAATCCAAAATGATTTGAATATTATCTTGTGTTTGAATTATAAATTCATATTTATATTGTGTAATGCTTATTGTTTAATGTATTAACACTTGTCAAATGAAATCAATTCCCCAAATCAACAAGATACAAAAGAGATCATGTCGAAATTTCCCTAACTCACATTGCCTAACCCTAAGTGCAAAATGAGAGAGAACCTCGATCCCTCTTAGGTTTAGTTGCAATAAGGCGCGAAAATTTCCCCCGTTTTGCGATGAAATGCACATCCCATTTCTAAATCTACCCTTCGTTGTTCCTATGTTCTGGGTTATTACAGATCTACTAAGTAACGAACAAGCAAGATGCTGCCCTTACGTCTGGATAGACGTAAGGGCAGCTAGGTGTCGAGGGACGGCATTGCCACGCAGATATGCACGTGAAAGCATCAATGCTAGCCCCTAAACACCTAAGGATAAATAGTACTGCTCGCCATCAACAAGGCTTCAGCACGAGCAGTACAAGGTTAACGAATAAACGTATACTGCCTAGATCGCTAGATGCGATCTAGGCAGCATGGTGCTTACCCGGGAGAAACCCTCGAAAAAGGGGTGGCGATGCGCCTGATTTGTGTTGGTTGAACGATGATTGTCCTCCTTTTCCGATAACCCTAGATACATATTTATAGTCCAAGGGACTTTCTAATTGAGGCGTGCACCTAACCGTGCACGGGCCGGACTCTATCTCTTTAATCTAAATTACAATGCGATCTAATATGTTACAGATACATGGGCGTTAAGCCCGAACTCCTTGCGCAAGGCCGCTTCGAAGATGCTCCACGTGTACGTCCTTCAAGCCCATCTTCACTTACGGCCCATCTCCTGATTTGGCCAAAATCGGGTGGTAACACATGCCCCCCTGGTTTTGATAATGGTAATTGCAAAACCATCTGTCTCCTTCGAAGGGTCATGTCATGGCAGAACCGTCGCAGTTTTCTTCATGATGACGTCTTGCCCTCTCAACTTCTCTGCACGATTTGACAGTTCTGGCACCACGTCCTCGGAAACTGCTCGACAATTAAATCTTCATCTCCCTTTATTCAACCGCATCGAACAGTTCCCCTCTTCACCCCCTTTGCACCAGTACTTCCAAAAAACCCTCCTCGGCCACCATGACTTCTTCTTCTTCCTCCTCTGCTGCATCAAGCCCTTCTGTCCAATCCTCCCCTCCGAGAGCCGACGCCAGAGTGGGATCCGCAAGAGGCCCACGCGGCCAACATCCGCCGCGCCATCGCCGACGGGGATGAGTCGAGCCACGACTTCTCCATCTGGTCGGAGGACGACAAGTCCTCGACCGACGGGGAGAGCGACCTCCGCTTCCTTGCGGACGGGAAACCGGAGGAGGAGAGCGACGACGATCGCTTCTCCTGGGACGATTTCACCTCCTCCGAGGAGGTGAAGGAAGAAGAAGAGGAGGAGGATAGCACCTCCTCCGACGAGCCGCCGGCCAAGCGCCTCTGCCCTTGGCCGGGCAACCTTAGTGACTTCGACAGCGACGAAGACGATGCTGGCGAAGACGACGAGGACAATGAGGGCCCTCCAGGTGGTCGCGGCAGCAGCGACGACGAGCCCGCCGAAAGTACCGACAGCGGCGGTGACGGCGATGACGAGGGCGGCAATGGCCCCTAGATAGGATCCCTAGAATAGGATCAGTAGTAGTAGGAGGGGCAATGCACCCCCTTAGGCCTTCCTTTTGAGAGCAATCAGCTCTTTTTATGTAAGAAATCTGATTATCAATGAAGAAAGTTCTCCAATTTGACTCTGCCGATTCCTTGCAAATTAATTTAGCCGATCCTCCCTTGTTTTGATTTTGCCGATTGTCAATTCGGTCAATGCCCAACGAGCCGATGGTAATGCATCAGCTTTTCCAATAAATTGCAAGACAGATCAATCTAATCGCCTTCTCAGATATCAACTTGCAATCCATGAAATTCAGATCCAAACTTCCAACCGGACAGGTCTAACGCGCAGCCGTGAGACCCCTAGATCCTCAGACTTCTAAATCATCCGATCGTGATGTTTGTCCTGATGGCAAAACTCCTGGATTAATGCTTCCAGGAAAGCTCCTTAGCCCGTTGCTGACAAACTTGATGTTGAAGCTGATACTCCTGTAAAACAGGTGCCATTTGTTCACAGCTTCCCTTGCGATGTTTTGTTTCTTTGCAGCAACGGACTAGTCTAGAGCCTGATCAATGATGATGGCTCCTTTTTCCTCTGCAAGAGTCCTCCTGTTCAACATGGTTATGATGCAGAGATAGCCAATGTCAACACCACGGGCTCTTCAGAATGAGGAATTTTCAGGGCTAGCTGCCCCCCGAGCCTCGGTCAAGGCGAGGACAAGAAGTGCATCCACCGAATGGGCCACCATCGGCTTCCCAATTGCAGTGCAGCATCAGCCGATTCTAACCAAATCGGCTTTCAAAAGCAGAGAACCTTCAATGTGAGCTGCCCCCCGAGCTTCTTCAGTCCAATGACACAACCTCTGGTAAGAATGCGGTCTAGTCCAACTGGACGATCGTCGGTTGTTCTCACGATCCTGGCCTGATCTGCACGCTCATGCTGTTCTTGCTGTGGGCCAGGGCTGCGATCCTCAAACTTGCCGGCAAATACCAACAGCTTAAATGAGAAAAAGGGCCGTCTCGGACGCCCAAACGGATGCTTCTGCTGGTGTTGCCGAGCTTGAAGTCTTGCAAACGAAGCTAGAGGTCCTCGCCATGTAACAGTTTATACCCCTTGAGTCGATGGCCGTGCATCGGCTTTGAATTCTTAAGTCGATGTCTACGCATCGGCTTTGCTCAAAAATTTCTGTATTTTCGATTTTTTATGGCCGATTTGTTTATGTATCGGCCCCCATGCTTGAGCTGCTCTGTTGGACATTTGACATCCGTTCCCAGCTCCGTATCCTCGTATCTCATCCATCTATGTGCCCCCCGAGCCGATTCTGTCAAGTAATTGATGGCATCGGCTCTTCAGGCATCTGTTGGATCAATGCTGAACGCAGACAAGGTATGTTGAGGATAATTTTGGCCGATTGCGGGAATCGGCCTCCTTTTCCGTTGCAAGGCTTTGGCGATGATTTGCAACTTCTCGGATTTCCACTATAGCTACGTGGCATGTTGGAGATGAGATCCTCTGCTTTTCATTTTTTGAGGGCCGATCTCAGGGATCGGCCTTGCCACGTATGTCCAATGTCTTGGACCTGCTACTCCGTTAGGCCGGTGGATAAAACCAGCCTTACCCCATTTTTCGAGGCTTCGATACGCTCACAACCCTCTAAACTGATTCCAGAGAGCGGCTCTTGGTCATCTGCTTCCCACACGCTCATGGCAGCTAATGATATCTCGATCGAGTCATCCGCCTGAACGACTTCCACCTCATCTCCATCCCACTGTATGATGCATTGGTGCATTGTAGACGGGATGCAACAGTTAGCATGAATCCAGTCCCTTCCCAATAGGACGGCGTAATTGCTTTTGCTGTCAACGATGAAGAACGCAGTAGGTATGGTCTTCCGGCCTACAGTAAGTTCTACATTCAGAACACCTTTCGCTTCTGACGCCTGGCCGTTGAAGTCGCTTAATGTGATGTTGGTCTTGATCAGATCGTCGCTGGAATGTCCCAAACGACGTAGCATGGAATACGGCATTATGTTGACTGCCGCTCCGGTATCAACCAACATCTTGCTGACAGGCTGCCCGTTGATGTAACCCCTCAAGTATAGGGCTTTCAGATGCCTGTAGCTTCTATCTCGTGGCTTTTCAAAGATAACCGGTCGTGGACCGCAGTCGAATTGAGCCACTGAAACTTCCTCGTCGCTTGGAGCGCGAAACTCCGACGGGAGTATGAACACCATGTTCGTAGCCGATGTCTCTGCATCGGCATCAGCCGATGCCTGTGCATCGGCCTGTTTTGGGCGCCATACTTTCTTTGGCGGGCGCGCTTCGTCTCCAATGTTTGCTGGATTCTCACGGCCAGATCGGGCCGTGCTCTTCTCAACGTGTACGTGCTGTGCCTCGGCTTATTCCAGTTTCGCAGCCGCTGCACCCGACGCTTCGAGAATGGCTGAGTCCATCGCACCACCTTGGTCGGTGATACCTATCTTCTTCTCCATCTGACTCCTCAAAGTTTTCTTCTTGAGATGACTCAGCTCGTTACTCTGAGGTGGGAGAGGTCCTAGACGCTCGAACACTGAAACTTCACTTGTCCTTTTCCTTTGCTGTTTGCATTCTAGGCAGTTCTCGATTGTTGGCAATCGGCTCATTCCTGAGTCCCAGCAGTGTTTGAAGAAAGGACAATCCCAGTGCTGATCCACGTCGTCTTGCTCCCTTGACCTCCCTCCAGCGTGACGTTCGTACCGTCACTGTTCCTGTCGTTCTGACGATACCTCCTGTTTGCATCAGACCGACGATATCCTCCATCGTCGTCGTCGTAGCGGCGACGTCGGTCGTACTGCTGCTCATATTTGTTGAGGAGATGCACGGATAATGGGCGTTGATACCGTATGCTTCTCACCTCCTCCTCGGTTAGGTACCGTCTATCGTCGTCTTGGGGCCGGTCGCGTGGAACGGCCTCCTCTTTATCTTTGCCACGAGAGTGGCTGCTCTGGCTGCTCTCTTTGTCCACGCCATGGCGGATCACAAACCCTGCCATATTGACATCGAAAGAGAACCCTGGCTCTCTTATGGAGTGGCTTAGGTCCACCATGTTGACGTCCGGAAACGGACGCATGTCTACCTTCATGGCAAACTGTCCGAAAGTTAATCGGCCTGATTCTATCGCCATCTGAATTTGTGCGCGCAATACTTTGCAGTCGTTGGTGGCGTGCGTGAACGTATGATGCCATTTGCAGTATGGCCTTTTGTTCATCTCCTGCGCCGTAGGGATCTTGTGGCCTTCGGGTAGCTTCAACTGTTTCTCTTTCAGTAGCAGATCGAAGATCTGTTCAGTCTTGGTCACGTCAAAGTCCAACCCTCTTGGAGGCCCTGGCGGGTTCACCCATTTGCAGGACACAGGTACTGGTGTCCGAGTCCACTCGGCTACTGCAACTTCCTGATCTTCCGAGAATCTTCATCCTCATTAGCATTGACCAGGGTTATCGCGCGTTTGAACTTGTCCTGGTACAGTTCTGGATGGCGCTGTTCATATAAGGTCAGTCTATTGACCAGGTGCGTCAACGAGTTGTACTCAACCTGGAACGTCAGGTCCTTGAACGACGCTGCAAGGCCTGCCACGGCCAGCTCGACTGCCTCTTTCTCGTTAGGTGAGCCGAATAGCATCGGTTCTTGACGTTCAAACGTTGGATGTATTCGAGACTGTCTCTCCTCGCTTCTGCCGAACCTGAGCTAGTTCGGCAATACCAGCTTCACCTTCTGAATGGTATTGGGTGTGGAACAGTTCCTCCAGCTGCTTCCATGATTGCACTGAATTTGGCGGCAACGAGGTGTACCATCCAAACGCTGGACCGGTGAGGGACTGCGAGAAGAACCTCACCCGTAGCTGATCCGATACTGAAACCATGCCCAGCTGGGCCAGGTATCGGCTCACGTGCTCGATGGAGCTTGACCCTTCTGACCCACTGAATTTGTTGAAGTCCGGAAGCCGGTACTTAGGCGGTAGTGGGATCAGGTCGAACTCATTGGGGTACGGCTTGGAATAGCCGATTATCTTCTTCTTCGGCAAGATGCCGAACTGATCTCTCAGGACTGCGCTGATCTGATCTGCGGTGGAGGTAGTGGCAGCTGAGCTTTCCTGGACTGGTGCAGTGGTATACTTGGCTAACCACGCTTGTTTCTCAGCTTCCGCTCCTAAACTCCCCGCTGCTGCAGTCGTTCTTCCTGCCGGAACAATTGCTCCTGCTCCGGCAATCCCTCCTGGTGGAGCCTGGATCGCCTGCGTCCAGTTGTTGCAGTCCGGCACATACGTGCACACGTGTCCGTGTGGGATTTCCTTGGGCGGGTCATGCAAGAACTGATAGTCGCCCGGGTCACCCCCAACTTTGTAGACGACGTATGCCGGTGAGCCTTGTTGTTGTGGAGCCGCCATTGCGTACGGCAGAGGTGGCCTGGTGTGGAGTTGCATCTCTCCCTGGTGAGTCCCTAGAACAGGTCCTGAAGGGGAGTATCGACGCTCTCTTGCACCACACGGAGCGCAACGCGCTCCAAAGTGTTCACCAGGCTCTCAGAGTGCCGATGCAGTGAATGGGCCACCATGTAGTTGATCTCCTGTCGCAGGGCTCTGGTACGTTCCTCTGAAGGGAGAGACAGATCCAACCCATCGAGGATGCCTTGTGGTGCGAATCCTTTGAACCTGACGCCGTGCGACCGGGTCTTCTCAAAGGAGCCGATGAGTTCGGCTTCCAGGATGGCCTTCAGGTCATCGTACTTCTTCTTGTGTTCCGTGGGGAGATCCTCGTACGTGATCGGTTCCTCCGCCATCTCGGATGCCGATGTTGACGTGGATGTATGCAGAAGATGGTCCCACCGGGCGTGCCAGAATGTGTTACCCTCCAAAACCCCCCGACGGGCGTTGGTTAAGCAACACGAAGAGCCGGGAAGCTCCCAGGGCCGCTTAGTGGATCCCTGGCACCTCGCGTCGTCCCGCAAATCTTCTGGCCAACGTCCTGGCGGTTGCTACGGCGTGCCACCTGACCTAGACCCGATCAGGAAGGTGTTAGTGCTTCGATTGTTCCTGCATGGTAGACACGTAAACATTAAATACGAGCCCTATCGGCTCTCAGGTTTCCCTGTGGATCGGCTCAAGGAGCCGATCGCCCCATGTTTCACGTTGGATTTGCAATGGCATGGGGATCCTGCTTGATCAGGACAAAGCTAAAACGATCCACGACAGTTTAGGGTTTTCACCGCATAATCGGAACGTCCTACGTGCGATCGGGCCTAGCAGCTACGAAAGATGATGCAAACTACCCCTACGAGAGGCCTAAAAACCAACATAACGTTGATCCCCGGAACATCCCTCGCAGGGACGGTAAACAACGCCTAACGCACTGCCGGATCGTCCGACCCCAACATAAGGCCTAACTATGCAGATATTAAACTAATCCTTGCGGAGCAAGGAGCAACTATAACGGATCGGATCTACTAAGTAACGAACAAGCAAGATGCTGCCCTTACGTCTGGATAGACGTAAGGGCAGCTAGGTGTCGAGGGACGGCATTGCCACGCAGATATGCACGTGAAAGCATCAATGCTAGCCCCTAAACACCTAAGGATAAATAGTACTGCTCGCCATCAACAAGGCTTCAGCACGAGCAGTACAAGGTTAACGAATAAACGTATACTGCCTAGATCGCTAGATGCGATCTAGCAGCATGGTGCTTACCCGGGAGAAACCCTCGAAAAAGGGGTGGCGATGCGCCTGATTTGTGTTGGTTGAACGATGATTGTCCTCCTTTTCCGATAACCCTAGATACATATTTATAGTCCAAGGGACTTTCTAATTGAGGCGTGCACCTAACCGTGCACGGGCCGGACTCTATCTCTTTAATCTAAATTACAATGCGATCTAATATGTTACAGATACATGGGCAGTTAAGCCCGAACTCCTTGCACAAGGCCGCTTCGAAGATGCTCCACGTGTACGTCCTTCAAGCCCATCTTCACTTACGGCCCATCTCCTGATTTGGCCAAAATCGGGTGGTAACACACGGATGCTTGCTCGATTTGTGGCCAAGCGGATTCATGGCGCCACTCTCTCTTTGAATGCACCATGTCTCGCTGTGTGTGGGCTTTGGCTGATCAAGATGTTGTGGAGCATGTTAGCATGACTACAGAACCCTCTGCACGTCAGTGGCTGTTCACGATGATCCAGTCGATGAAGCATGATGAATTTACTTGCATGGTAGTCACGATGTGGGCTCTGTGGCATGCAAGGAGGAAGGCGATCCATGAGGACTGTTTTCAGAGTCCAATGGCAACGCATATGTTCGTTCAATCTTTCTTGCAAGATCTGATGTCTAGCGAGGAGAAGAAGTCTACGCGAGCTGTAGCAGCTGTGGTGAGGTGTGCACCAGGATGGTTGCCGCCACATGAGGGTGAATGCAAGATAAATGTCGACGCGGCGATGGCGAAAACGGATAATAAAGGAGCTGCGGGAGCTGTTTGCCGATCGTATGAGGGAGGCTACCTGGGAGATTCGGTGATCGTTTTTGAAGGGATCACGGATCCGGGGTGTTTGGAGGCTTTGGCTTGCAGAGAAGCACTAGCACTGGCTGCTGATCTGAATGTGGGCGATATTACAGTAACCTTTGATTGCCTAGAAGTGGTGAAGGGGTTGCATGATCAATACTTGGGACTGTCAAGTCATATCTTGGTGGAGATAAAGGACACAGCGAGAGAACGAGGAGGTGTTTGTTTCCGTCATGAAGGTCGCAAGATGAACACGGAGGCTCATAGTTTAGCCCGGTTTGCCTCCTCTCTACCGCAGGGACGCCATGTGTGGTTGAATCATGTACCAGAGGGTCTGAATTTCCCTGTAAACATTTTTGAAAGTCTTTAATAAAGTGGTGTGATCTAAAAAAAACTGTGTTTATATTACCCTAAAAAATTATAGAACAAAAATCTCGCGTTTTGTTTTGCGAATCGAAGAAAAAATATTTAAAAAAATCTCAGGTTGCCAGTCGATGTAACATTCTTGTCCAACATTTTCTAGAATATCCCTGTGCAAAATTTTAAGCACGTTCTGTAGCGAAAGAACGACGTGCGTAAAAAATCTTTAATGAGGACATGCTAAAAAAACATATTTAGAGCATTCTTGTCAGTTGACTGGGTAACCATTTTTATGTGTCACTTTTGCTTTTCTTTGACACGTAAATACCACTTCTAAGGTAGGTGTGGTGACACATATCACTTGTTGCTCGGTTTATTGGCTTAAGCCGTTTTCTGCGACAAGTAGGGCCTGCTATAAAGTCCTATGTGCCAAAGACAAATGACATGCTCCGGCCAAACTAAATCAATTCCCAGCCGTACTTCCCTTATTCCCGTGCGTGCACCCCCCACGGGTTATGTTATAAAAGCGACAAGCAAATAACGAAGAACGATAAAGGAAATTGTAGCGGAGACACGAGATTTAACGTGGAAAACCCCTTCCAACACAGAAGGGGAAAAAACAACGGGCGCCAGCCAGCAAAACTTCACTATATCGAGGAGTGGTTACAAACGCCGTGGGTTATCTTATATTCTGATAAACCCTAGCCGGCGGCTTACAAGATGTATATATAGACGGTGCCAACGATCCGTACCGTACCTCGCTCCGCTCGTCAGAAGTTAGCCTCCCTTTAGTATATGAATTTGGATCACAATACAACAAACTCCACCTTGAGACAAATTCCATCTTGTAGCATGAACTTCAACAATCTCCTGAACAACAAAGAAAACACTTGCTGGCACCAACAACCACTTGGGCTAAAAAATTATACCAACCAAGCTCGAGCAAAGCTCAAACTTGGAAACAGGAACTGGCTTTGTCATCATATCAGCAGGATTATCATGAGTACTTATCTTGCATACCTTCAGTTTACCTTGAGCAACAATGTCGCGGACATAATGGTACTTGATATCAATGTGCTTTGTCCTCTCATGGAACATTTGATCTTTAGTAAGGTATATTGCACTTTGACTATCAGAAAACAAGTTAATGCAAGAATCATCTCCACAAAGCTCAGCATACAAACCTTTCAACCAAACAGACTCTTTGCAAGCTTCATTAATTGCTATATATTCTGCTTCGGTCGTAGATTGGGCAACAACAGCTTGTAACGTTGCCTTCCAACTCACAGCACATCCACCAACAGTGAACACATAACCTGTGAGGGATCTTCTCTTATCCAAATCGGCAGCAAAATCTGAATCCACATAGCCTACGAGTCCCTCACCGGTCTTGCCAAACTTCAAGCAAGCTTTGGATGTGCCACGAAGGTACCTGAAAATCCACTGAACAGCTTTCCAATGTTCTTTACCAGGATTAGCCATGTATCGACTGACCAAACTCATAGCATATGACAAATCAGGGCGAGAACAAACCATGGCATACATCAAGGAACCAACAGCACTAGAATATGGAACTCGAGACATGTACTCAATATCTTCATCAGTACTAGGACATTGCAATGCTGACAATTTAAAGTGAGGAGCAATAGGTGTACTAACAGACTTTGCATCATGCATATTAAAACGATGAAGAACTTTCTGAATGTAATTTTGCTGACTAAGAAATAACACACTAGATTTTCTGTCTCTTGTAATTTCCATACCTAGTATTTTCTTAGCAGCACCAAGATCCTTCATCTCAAACTCACTACTTAATTGTGACTTTAAAGTAGTGATCTCTTTCTTGCTCTTGGCAGCAATCAACATATCATCAACATATAACAACAAGTATATTGGTGATCCATTAACAAACTTGATATAAACACAACTATCATACTGAGATCTCTTAAACTTATGTGCAATCATAAATGAATCAAACCTTTTATACCACTGTCTTGGAGACTGTTTCAAACCATAAAGGGACCTCTTCAACTTGCAAACAAGATCCTCCTTACCAGGCACAACAAAACCTTCAGGTTGGTCCATGTATATCTCCTCCTCAAGCTCACCATGCAGAAAAGCAGTCTTCACATCTAACTGCTCAAGCTCAAGATCACGCATAGCCACAATACCAAAGAATGCACGAATGAAACTATGCTTCACAACCGGAGAGAATACATCATTATAATCAATACCTGGAATTTGGCTGAAACCTTTTGCTACTAACCTTGCCTTAAACCTCGGAGGCTCATTAGGAGACAAACCTTCCTTTCTTTTAAATATCCACTTACAGCGGACAACCTTCTTTTGTTTAGGCAAGGGCACAACATCCCATGTGCCATTCTTGTCAAGCGATTGCATCTCCTCTTGCATAGCAGAAATCCACTTCACGCGGTCAACGGATGCAACGGCCTCAGTATATGTAGCAGGTTCAGTATCATGCTCCACCTGTTCAGCACAACTCAAAGCATGATGAACAAGATTACATTCTTCAATCAAACGAGGACGTGGACCTTTGTTACGCCTCGGTCTATCAGCAGCAATGGAACTATTTGTTTGCTGCAAAACAGGTGGTGAGTGCTGAACAACAGTGTTATCATTTTCAGCAACATCATTTTCTTTCTCCTCCACGTGCTCCACCTGCACGCTAATCCTCTGTTGTTCATCATCAGAATTATCAGAAAAATCAACAGCATCAGTAACATCTGTAGATGAACTCTTATAAAACATGACAGCCTCATTAAAGACTACATTCCTGCTATGCAAAACTTTCTTAGTTTCAGGATTCCATAACTTGTATGCCTTAACTCCTGAACCATAACCAAGAAACACACACTTAACAGCCCTAGGCTCTAGCTTTCCATTATCAACATGAGCATAAGCAGTGCAACCAAAAACTCTCAACTGTGAATAATCAGCAGGTGAACCAGACCATACCTCAATAGGAGTTTTCTTATCAAGCGGAATGCAAGGTGACCTGTTTATCAAGTAACAAGCGGTGGAGGCTGCTTCAGCCCAAAAACGTCTATGCATACCAGCATTGGACAACATGCAGCGAGCCTTGGAGATGATGGTTCTGTTCATCCTCTCCGCCACACCATTCTGCTGAGGAGTATATGGGATGGTGTGGTGCCTGACAATGCCTTCATCGCTGCAATAATCATTGAAAACAGTAGAACAAAACTCCATGCCATTGTCAGTACGAAGCAATTTAACTTTCTTTTCTGTTTGCTTCTCTACCATAACTTTCCACTTTCTAAAAGCATCAAACACATCAGATTTATGTTTCAGAAAGAAAGGCCACACTTTTCTGGAGTAATCATCTATGATAGTAAGCATGTAATTTGCACCACCAAGAGAAGTCTTGCGGGAAGGTCCCCACACATCAGCATGCACATAATCTAAAATCCCTTTAGTGGTATGAACGGAAGCATTGAATTTAACTCTTTTATGCTTACCAAAAATGCAGTGCTCACAGAACTCAAACTTACTCAAATTGCAGCCATCTAGCAGGTCTCTCCTGTGCAATTCTGCCATGCCATGTTCACTCATATGTCCAAGATGCATATGCCACAGATTAGTTTTACCAGGTTCATCAGGAATAACAGCAGCAGCAATACCAGACAAAGTGCTACCTCTAAGAACATATAATTTTGCAGAATTCATATCACCAATCATGTGAACGAGAGAACCTTTTGATACCTTCAGAACTCCGCGAGAACCGGAGTGTTTGTACCCATCAACATCAAGGGTACTGAGAGAGATCAGATTTCTGGCCATGCCAGGTATGTGTCTCACATCTGTCAGAGTGTGTGTCATGCCATCATGCATCTTGATCTGAACGGAGCCAATGCCCACGATCTCACGTGGGTTGTTATCTCCCATACGCACGACATCTCCACTCTGCACAAACTCATAAGAACTGAACCAGTCTTTGTTACAACAAATATGAAACGAACATGCAGAATCAAGGATCCACTCATCATTACCAGAAACACAACCAGCAAACACAACTAGGCAATCGCCTTCAGAATTATCACTGGAAACAACAGCAGCCTTACCATCACCCTCAGATTTGTTTTTCGGTTGGTAAGTACCGTTTCTTTTCTCTTTGTTCTGCAACTTCCAACAATCATCAATATTGTGGCTAGTTTTCTTACAATACTTGCAGAACTTACCATCTCGTCCCTTGGACTTTGAGCGACCTCTGTCGGTCTTGCTCTTATCTCTGTTGTAGTTGTTGTAGTTGTTGTTTCTGTTCTCGGTCCTGCCTCGGACCTGCAGTGCTTCTGCCTTAGATGACGAACCCTCTGCCTGCACCATAGATTTCATCTTTTCCCTCTGCTGGAGGGCCTCATAAACTTCGGCAAGGGTTAGTTCATCACGACTGTATAACAAGGTGTCTCGAAAATTCGCAAAAGAATTAGGCAACGAGACTAACAGTATAAGAGCGAGATCCTCATCATCATAATTTACCTCCATGGAGAGCAAATCAGAAACGATACGTCTCCAACGTATCGATAATTTCTTATGTTCCATGCTACTTTATTGATGATACCTACATGTTTTGTGCACATTATATGTCGTATTTACGCATTTTCTGGAACTAACCTATTAACAAGATGCCGAAGTGCCAGTTCCTGTTGTTTTTGGTTTCAGAAATCCTAGTAACGAAATATTCTCGGAATTGGACGAAATCAACGCCTGGTTCCTATTTTGCCCGGAAGCATCCAGAACACCCGAGAGCGCGAGGGGGCCTGTGGGCCCAGATGATAGGGTGGCGCGGCCAGGGATGGGCCCGCGCCACCCTATGGTGTGGTCGCCCCTTTGACCCCCCTGCGCCGCCTCTTCGCCTATATAAAGCCCCGCATCGAAAACCCTTACGGAGGAAGCCACGGTACGCGAAACCTTCCAGAGCCGCCGCCATCGCGAAGCCAAGATCGGGGGACAGGAGTCTCTGTTCCGGCACCCTGCCGGAGGGGAAGTCCCCCGGAAGGCTTCTCCATCGACACCGCTGCCATCTCCACCGCCATCTTCATCACCGCTGCTGCTCCCATGAGGAGGGAGTAGTTCTCCATCGAGGCTGAGGGCTCTACCGTAGCTATGTGGTTAATCTCTCTCCTATGTACTTCAATACAATGATCTCATGAGCTGCTTTACATGATTGAGATCCATATGATGAGCTTTGTATCGCTACTAGTTGTGTGCTACTCATGTGATGTTATTAAAGTAGTCTATTCCTCCTGCATGGTGTAAAGGTGCTAGTGTGTGCACCGTGTGGTTCTTGTCGTAGGCTATGATCACGATCTCTTGTAGATTGTGGAGTTAATTATCATTATGATAGTATTGATGTGATCTATTCCTCCTTCATAGTGTAATATGGACAGCGTGTGCACTATGTTAGTTCTTGGTTTATTTTGCAATGATCTATTATGCTCTAAGGTTACTTAAATATGAACATGGAATTGTGGAGCTTGTTAACTCCGGCATTGAGGGTTCGTGTAATCCTACGCAATGTGTTCATTATCAAACAAGAGTGTATGTAGCGCATATGAGAAGAAGTATTTATTATGCGATCAATGTTGAGAGTGTCCACTAGTGAAAGTATGATCCCTAGGCCTTGTTTCCAATCTGCAAACACCGTTTACTTACTGTTCTGTTGCATGTTTACTCGCTGCCATATTTTATTCAGATTGCTATTACCACTCATATACATCCATATTACTTGTATTTCACTATCTCTTCGCCGAACTAGTGCACCTATACATCTGACAAGTGTATTTGGTGTGTTGGGGACACAAGAGACTTCTTGGTTTGTGGTTGCAGGGTTGCTTGAGAGGGATATCTTTGACCTCTTCCTCCCTGAGTTCGATAAACCTTGGGTGATCCACTTAAGGGAAACTTGCTGCTCTACAAACCTCTGCTCTTGGAGGCCCAACACTGTCTACAAGAATAGAAGCACCCGTAGACATCAAGAACTTTTCTGGCGCCGTTGCGGGGAGGAAAGGTAAAAGGTACTCACACTCCGGTTAACGTACTTTTTGGCGCCATTGTGTGTGTACTCGAAGCTATTTCCTTTAGACTCTGCAATTACATCTTTTTGTTTCTTGTTTACACTAGTTAGGCATAATGGACAACAATGAGCTTCTTATTCTATTTCCTGATTTAAGACATGGATGGTTTGATGCGAAAATTAAAAAACCTATGGAACCTTATTTACATGATAATAGCAATGTTATTAGTATGAATGCAATTACTGCTAATGCTATGAAGAAGTCTAAGCTTGGGGAAGCTGGTTTACATAAAAATAATCTTTTTAGCTCCTCCGCTTTGGAAGAAATATTTTGTTCTGATAATGCTTTATCTCCCATATGCGATAACTTTAATGATGCTTCTGATATTTTGAATCCACCTGCTGAAAGTATTCCGTATAAAATACCTATGAAAATTATTGAACGTGTTATGGATAACCGCTATGAAGGGGATGGAACTGTCCATCCTGGAATCATTTACTGTTTTTGCATGAATTATGCGGGTTATTCAAGTGTGCAGGTATTTCAATGGATGAAGTTAGAAAGAAATTATTTGTTATGTCGCTATCTGGTGAAGCGGCGCATTGGTATAAACTATTGAAGGACGGGCGCTCTCTTGATTGGAAGGATATTGTGCCTCTATTTTATTCCAAGTTCTATCCTCCAAGTGAAATTCACAAAGATCGAAACCATATATATAATTTTTGGCCTCATGATGGAGAGAGTATTGCCCAAGCATGGGAGAGATTGAAGACTTTAATGCTCAAATGCCCCAATCATGAGCTTCCAGGTAATATCATCATTGATAATTTTTATGCAAGACTTTCTTTTCAAGATAAGACCTTGCTGGATACTACTTGTTCTGGATCATTCACGAGCAATAAAGAAGAGTTTAAAAGGGACCTTCTTGATCGGATTAAGGAGAACGCTGAAGATTGGGAGAACGACAAAGGTAAAGAGTCAGGTATAAACTATGATTATGAATGCATTGAAACTTTTATGAATACTGATAAATTTCGAAATATGAGTGCTACTTATGGTCTTGACTCTCAAGTTGCTGCAAATCTTTATAAAGCCTTTGCTTCTCATTTAGAATTGCCTAAAAAGAATTTTGATAAGTATCATGAACCTTTTAAAGACGCTTGCATGAAGAATGAAATTGTTGTTAATAATTGCAATAAGCGTGCTCAAACTCCTAAGAATGCTATTTCCTATAAGCATGTTAATTTTTGTGGAATACATAGACCTTGTGGAATTAATCAAATAGAAGATGAATATTGTATCCATCACAGAAATGAAAAAACTAGAAAGTGGTCTAGAGCTCTAGATGATCTTGGAGAAAAAGTGTGTGCCCTCTATCCTTTTATTTGTGAACTTTGCCATAGAGTTGGTCATTTTAATTTTCAATGTTCCTCCAATGATAATTCAAACCCCATGAGTGCTGCAAATTTGTATTGTGATGATGAAATTATTCCTAATCAGCATGATGAACTTACCTTATTTTTGAAGTGTGAAGAGTTATCAAGAAAAATTTCTTTGTTAAATATTAACGATCTTGATATTGATGATGTCCTGCATGGTTGTCTTTCTTATTGCATTGATAATAGCCATACAAATACTTACATACAAAATATTTTAGAAGATGACACCTTGCCAAAATATGATAGGACCGCTGTGTGTTTTCAATTAATT
Source organism: Lolium multiflorum (assembly GCA_030979885.1). Classification (NCBI taxonomy): domain Eukaryota; kingdom Viridiplantae; phylum Streptophyta; class Magnoliopsida; order Poales; family Poaceae; genus Lolium; species Lolium multiflorum. The sequence goes on from CM061748.1 coordinate 252,580,138, forward strand.
AATGAAAAGGAGGGATCCTCCCAAGTTTCTTCTATTGTTTCTAAAAGAAAATCAGGTTATGCGGACAAGCCACCCTTCAAGCCTCTTCCTCCTAAAGAAGGGAACGAGGAGAAGGAGAAGAAGAAGAAGAAGGGAACGAAGAAGAAGAAGAAGAAGGAGAATAAAAAGAAAGAGGTAACGGCGTATCCCCGCGTGAATGAGATAACGCTAGGTAACCGTAAGTATATTGCTCCTAATGATTATTATGATAATGAATCTGAGTACGATGATCTTCCTATACCCTTTACCCATATTAGTGATCATGATTTGGATGAGCACGCTGCCTTTGATATTGAAAATCTCTTTGGTACTGATTATGAAATTAATGATGATAGCATTATTCATGTCCCCTTAAACGATGATATTGAAAGCTCTAAGCTTGGGGATGTTGTGCTTGAAGATCCTGTATTTGAGACATCTACTTTTAGTGAAAATGATGATATTACATATTCAGGTTTAGATAATTGCTATAGAGATGTATATGACACATGTTACAATTATCCTTATGAAACTTGTCATAGTTATGATGGGCTTGCCAAAAACAATTCTTTTAATATGCAACTTGTTTACCATGTTCAAATTCTTGATAATAATCTTGCTCCAATTACTATTAATGAGAATAACTCTTCTTATGCCAAAATTAATGATACTTCTATGCATATGAACCATGATAAGAATGTTTTAAGTGACGGGTATATTGTGGATTTCATCAATGATGCTACTGAAAGTTATTATGAGAGAGGGAAATATGGTTATATGCATCTTAATAATATTAAGTTTCCCCTCTTTATGTTGAGAATCTTTAAGTTACTCGTGTTTTATCCTCTTATGCTTGTTACTTTGCTCTTCATGAACTTGTTTATTTACAAGATTCCTATGCATAGGAAGCATGTTAGACTTAAATGTGTATTGAATTTTCCTCTTGATGCTCTCTTTGCTTCAAATACTATTTCTTGCGAGTGCATCATTAAAAAGCCCATCTTAATGGCTATAAAGAAAGAACTTCTTGGGAGATAACCCATGTGTTTTTTACTACAGTACTTTGTTTTATATTTGAGTCTTGGAAGTTGTTTACTACTGTAGCAACCTCTCCTTATCAAGTTTTTGTGCCAAGTAAAATTTCTATGCTAAAGTTGATGTTATATTTGGGATCGCTGCGCAGAAACAGCATTGCTGTCTGTCACGAATCTGGGCACTGTTCTCTGTAGAAAATTGGAAAAAATCTGCCAATTTACGAGCGTGATCCTCAGATATGTACGCAACTTTCATTAGTTTTGAGTTTTTCCATTTGAGCAAGTCTGGTGCCAGATTTAAATTCGTCTTTACGGACTGTTCTATTTTTGACAGATTCTGCCTTTTATTTCGCATTGCCGCTTTTGTTAAGTTGAATGAGTTTCTTTGTTCCATTAACTTTCAGAAGTTTTGTGCAATGTCCAGAAGTGTTAAGAATGATTGTGTCACCTCTGAACATGTGAATTTTGATTATGCACTAACCCTCTAATGAGTTTGCTTGAAGTTTGGTGTGGCAGAAGTTTTCAAGGGTCAATAGAAGAGGGTGATATAATGTGATCGAGAAGAGTGAAAGGTCTAAGCTTGGGGATGCCCCGGTGGTTCATCCCTGCATATTTTAAGGAGACTCAAGCATCTAAGCTTGGGGATGCCCAAGGCATCCCCTTCTTCATCGACAACTTATCAGGTTTCTTCTAGTGAAACTATATTTTTATTCCGTCACATCCTATGTATTTTACTTGGAGCGTCTGTGTGCTTTTATTTTTGTTTTTGTTTTGTTATCTTAGTTCTCTGAATAAGTTCATCCTTGTGTGGGAGAGAGACACGCTCCGCTGGTTCGTATGAACACATGTGTTCTTAGCTTTTAATTTTCATGGCGAAGGTTGAAACTGCTTCGTTAATTGTTATATGGTTGGAAACGGGAAATGCTACATGTAGTAATTGGTATAATGTCTTGAATAATGTGAAACTTGGCAATTGTTGTGCTCATATAGATCTTGTTTAAGCTCTTGCATCATGTACCTTGTACCCATTAATGAATAATTGCATAGAGCTTGTTAAAATTTGGTTTGCATGATTGGTCTCTCTAAGTCTAGATATTTTCTGGTTGAGGTGTTTGAACAACAAGAAGACGATGTAAAGTCTTATAATGCTTACAATATGTTTATATGTGAGTCTTGCTGCACCATTTCATACTTGAGTTTGCTTCAAATAACCTTGCTAGCCTAAACCTTGTATCGAGAGGGAATACTTCTCATGCATCCAAATACTTGAGCCAATATTCATGCCATTTGTGTCCACCATACCTACCTACTACATGGTATTTCTCCGCCATTCCAAAGTAAATTGCTTGAGTGCTACCTTTAAACCATTCAAAATTTATCACCTCTGATTTGTGTCAATGTTTTATAGCTCATGAGGAAGTATGTGGTGTTTATCTTTCAATCTTGTTGGGAAACTTTCACCAATGGACTAGTGGCTTCATCCGCTTATCCAATAATTTTGCAAAAAGAGCTGGCAATGGGATTCCCAGTCCCAAATTAATTAACAAAAATAGACACTCCTCCATGGTATGTGATTGTTGGACGGCACCCGAAGGATTCGGTTAGCCATGGCTTGAGAAAGCAAAGGTGGGGAGGAGTGTCATCATAATAAAACTAAAAATAAAAGGGCACTCCTTCATGGTATGAGATTGTTGGCAGGCACCCGAGGATTCGGTTAGCCATGGTTTGTGAAAGAAAGGTTGGAAGGAGTGCCACCCAAAAATAAATAAAATGGGAGCCGCTCTTTGAAGGTTTGTCTGGCAAGGGGTTAGAGTACCCGCTACCATTCGTTGACAACAACAAACACCTCTCAAAACTTTACTTTTATGCTCTCTATATGTTTTCAAAATCAAAGCTCTAGCACAAATATAGCAATCGATGCTTTCCTCTTTGAAGGGCCATTCTTTTACTTTATTGTTGAGTCAGTTTACCTATTCTTTCTATCCTAGAAGCAAACACTTGTGTAAATTGTGTGCATTGATTCTTACATGTTTACCTATTGCACTTGTTATATTACTTTTTGTTGACAATTATCCATGAGATATACATGTTAAAGTTGAAAGCAACTGTTGTAGTTGTTGTTTCTGTTCTCGGTCCTGCCACGGACCTGCAGTGCTTCTGCCTTAGATGACGAACCCTCTGCCTGCACCATAGATTTCATCTTTTCCCTCTGCTGGAGGGCCTCATAAACTTCGGCAAGGGTTAGTTCATCACGACTGTATAACAAGGTGTCTCGAAAATTCGCAAAAGAATTAGGCAACGAGACTAACAGTATAAGAGCTAGATCCTCATCATCATAATTTACCTCCATGGAGAGCAAATCAGAAACGATTGATACGTCTCCAACGTATCGATAATTTCTTATGTTCCATGCTACTTTATTGATGATACCTACATGTTTTATGCACATTATATGTCGTATTTACGCATTTTCTGGAACTAACCTATTAACAAGATGCCGAAGTGCCAGTTTCTGTTTTCTGCTGTTTTTGGTTTCAGAAATCCTAGTAACGAAATATTCTCGGAATTGGACGAAATCAACGCCCAGGTTCCTATTTTGCCCGGAAGCATCCAACACCCGAGAGCCGGAGGGGCCCTGTGGGCCCCAGATGATGGTGGCGCGGCCAGGGCTGGGCCCGCGCCACCCTATGGTGTGGTCGCCCCTTTGACCCTCTGCGCCGCCTCTTCGCCTATATAAAGCCCCTGCATCGAAAACCCCAGAGGAAGCCACGGTACGCGAAACCTTCCAGCCGCCATCGCGAAGCCAAGATCTGGGGGACAGGAGTCTCTGTTCCGGCACCCTGCCTGTCGTCGTGGAGAACGAGCAGATGCCATGGGATGGCTTATCTTGGGGCCGAATGGACGCTAGAGGATTCGGGGGAGGGTTTGTGACTAGATGGACGAACTTCCGGATGCTTTCCTCAGGAACTTGGCCAAGGCCAGAGGTAGAAGAAGAAAGACACAAGGAGGAACTCGCTCTAGATCACCATGTTCATTGATCTCAAGACAGGTTACAGGTTGTTCTCTCTTCTGTTGATCGCGCGTATGAAAGATGCTGCCCCCTCTCCTTATATAGGGGAGAGGGTGGCTTACAGAACAAGAAACCCTAATGGGATCTTTGACTAGACAAACTACTTTACAAAGATACTTTATAAAGCTACTTTAATCAGATGACGCCGGGGTCTTCTTTAAACATGAAGGATGACGTCCTCCGGCTTCTTTGACCGTCATCCTCCTCCTTGTCTTCTAGTCTTCGTTTAAAGCTACTTTGGTTAGCTCATCCTTGTCTTTTAGCTCCTGACGGAATCTTTGACCAGTCAGCCGGCATGTTCTTCCTTTTGGTGCACCGGTATCTTTCCTTCCTGGTTCCGGTATACCCCTCTTGGGGATACCGGCCTAGCTTCACTTAGCCAAACTCTATTCTCTTATACCGGCATGAACATTAAACCGGTATCTTGAAGGGTGAGACCATCCGGTATGGCATACCTTTGGCATACCGGGGGTCATCCCCCCAACATTAGTCCCCGAAGCTGGTATAGTCTGGCGGATCCTATCCAACAGACCATGCCAGGTTCTCGTATCTTGGATACCGGTTTAACTTTCTTAGCCCTTGGCTCAAATCCGGCATCTTTGCTCGGACTCACATATTCTCTGTTCGCAAGGCATTCTCCGGCATCTTACTCTCCGGTATCTTAGTCTTTAAGTCTCTCCTCGACGAGGTCGAGAATATTTCGGGTTCTGTGCCTGTCAGAGACATGCGCACTGTGACTGTCGCGCCAGTGTCAGTTGTCACTTCGTATTGACACTTGCGCGCTCATTAACTGCACCGCTCCGGATCCCACTCACCGCTTCGGATCCCGTGTGTGCCTCCGTGTGGCTTTCTCTTTTCCGCGTGTATCTCTGTGACACGTGGCGATCAGCGACGCGAACCGTCGCGGGCCGCGAGGCAAACGGCGCAGGCCCAGCGGTTTTCGGCCCATCTTCTCTCTCCTTTATAAGCTCAACTGCCCCTTCTTCTTCCTCTTCTTCGCATTCTCCTACCTTCGCGCATAGTGTTCCTCGCTCCTGCGCTCCTTCACCGCACTTCGTCCGCCGCTGCTCGCCTGAGTTTCGCCGCCCGGTGAACTTACGCCGCGCCTCCGCCGGACCTCGTCGTGTGGAGAGCTTCTGCAGCGTCTTCTTCTCGCGCGCTGCATTCGTGCTTCTTCTTGACCTTCACCGCCTCGCCGTCGGCAGAGCTCACCGGCGACCGCGGGCCTGTTCTTTCGCCGGAGAAGGTCTTCCTCATCAACTGCGACACTCCAGGTCAGTTCAAATCTTGCTTTGTTTGCCATTTGCTCGCTTTCCAGATCTGGGGTCTACGGTGTTCTTATTTCTTCCTTTTTCTTTGGTTTTTCTCTTACTCGTAGATCTTCGTGCGGGGGTCAAGTGTGGGATTTCTGTTTCCTTTGCCTCCCATCCAATGTCTGACGAGGAATCTTCCTCCGCATCTTCCTCTTCTTCTTCCGCTAGTCATAGCAAACAAACTTCCGGCGAATCTACGCCCTCAGATTCGATTAGGACAGATTCCGGCAACCAGCAGGACTCCGGTAGTCAGCAAGGTTCCGGCAGCCATCAAGAGGCCGGTAGTCTTCAAGACGCCGGTAGCTCCCGAGATGCCGGTGGCTCCCAAGACGCCGGTAGCTCCCAGGATACCGGTAGCTCCCAGGATGCCGGTAGCCACCTTGGGACGAGTAGCTCTGGCGAAGCTTCAAGTAGCTCTAGCCAATCTTCCGGCGAGGAGCCTTCCCCAGTTACACGCGGAGCCTGGATGGGCTCCAATGTTACTAAGTACGAGATAGATTGGTTGTACCGGTCCCGCAGGATTCCGGAAGGAGTTACTTGCCGGATTCCCGACGATGAAATAACACCGAAACCGCGGGACGGTGAACGTGTTGTTTTTCTTGCTCACTTTGAGCGTGGCTTTGGCCTTCCTCCTTCCTCTTTTTTCCTTGATCTTTTAGATTTCTACAAGCTCCAACCTCACCATCTTCCTGGTAACTCCATCTTTTACCTTTCTTGCTACACCACTTTCATGGAGGCCTACATCGGCATACGTCCCACTCGCGAGACGTTTGCTCGCTTCTTCGCTCTTCGGATTAATTCCGTTCAGGGCAAAGATATTCCTGCACCCAAGCCCCCCGTTCAATGCGGGTCTTGCATCATCAGCAAACGTCAAGGGAGCCCCTTTTTCGAGTTTTCCGGCCTGGAGTCTTGCCGGTTATGGCAAGGGACGTTTTTCTATGTGAAGAACAACGGCCCCGCAGATCTTATCTGTCTGCCTCCTTTTGATCCGGCGCCGCCCGCAAAGACCAACTGGAGCTACAATCCGAAGGAGTCTCACAACGAGACCAACCGGATTATACGCTTCATGAAGCAGAAGATGAAGGACACCGGCATCTGCTCCGATGATATCATCCGCACCTTCATATCGCGCCGGGTACTTCCTCTGAAGCGCCGCGCCCATAGGATGAGCGAGATGTACGGCCCTGGCGATCCTACCAAGATCACAGGCCTGCCTCTTAGCAAGAAGGACGTTGTTCTCAAGGCCAAGCAGATTTGCCAAACTGCTATGCGTTTTAACTGGCAATGGGGCCTGCTTCCCTTCAGCACTACTAACCCTCCGACCCAAGAAGTAAGGGACTATGCGATCGGGGTTGTTTTTTGCCGGTAACCTTTTGCTTTTGCTTATTTTCTTTTTCATGTTTCAGGCCAAGGACCGCTTCCCCCTTATTGAAGCCGAGCGGCGAGGAGTTTGCCGGAAGCGCGCCCTCGACTCCTTCGACCCAGATCCCTACATTTTCTGGAAGGATCTGAAGATGGGCAAGACCCCGGCATCTCGCCTGGGCCGGTCTCCGCCGAAGCCAACCGGGTCCTCTGATGACCTGGTTATGCTTGAGGTATTTCTTTTTCCGGTTTCTTTTACTCTTCCGTTATCATTTTTCTTCGAACTCCTTCTTAGCCTCATCCAATTTACAGATCCATGAGCACGTGCCGCCCCTGCGCGCCGAGGCCGGCACGGAGTTCGTGGACAAGCTCATGGCCCAGGGCCAGAAGAACAAGCGGTCGCCATCTGACGATGGCTCCAGCCAGGCCCCTCCTTCCAAGCGCTTCCGGACTGAAGAGCTGGGGGAGAAGAAAGTTGGCGTGCGCCGCTACGCGCGCAAGCAGATGCCAACCGCTTCCGGGTAAGTTTTTCATTCCCTGACTCGTCTCTTTTTTGCTAAGTTCTTTTTCCGGTTGCTTTCTTCCAACCATCTCTCTTTTTTCTCTTTCAGCCCTGCGCTCAAGCTCGGCTCAAGACCCTCGGGCTCTGAAGGTTCCGCAAGGACCTCAACCCCTCCTCACTCAAGCCCGGCACCACCTGGTGCCGGTAACATCTCTGCCTCCCTTTCGGGGGGCACAACAAGTTCGGGGCGTGCGGCCCCTACATCTTCTGATCACCGCACGGAGGAGGATCCTTCCTTCTTCCTCGAGAACCAAGACACCGGCACCAGCAACATCGGTGCCGGAGAAGAAGAAGCTGCCGGGCAGGCGGAGCCTCCAGCTCCTCCTGCCCTTGAGAAAAAGACAACTCCCGCGCCGGAATCCTCCGCGCCGGGAAGCTCCAACTCGGGTGGTGCGTCTACCGCTCCCCCTTCTCCACGGACCATCCTCATGCCGCCGCCAAGTGCTCCCGGCGCCCAGCCTTCCGGGGCTGCTTTTGCCGCGCCGCCGCCCAAGACCTCCAAGCCTACCAAGGGAAAGGCGACGGCTCCCGGCACCTCTTCTGCGGGCCAGCAGCCCCTGGTGCTGCACGTCTCCAAGGCCGCCCAGAACACTGTCACCAAGGCCACCGGTCTTCTTGGCCGCATTACTGACTTCAAGCGCCGAGGCCAGGATCTGGGGCACCTTCTGCCCTACGCCGAGAAGTGGAACGCCGCGGATATCACTCCGGCGACCCGCGGCTTGGGCAAGGACAGGCTGCCGGCACCTGACCCCGTTGGGAACCGCTCTTCTGAGGAGCACTTCACGCGGCTCCGCTGCGCCGTGAAAGAGCTGGATAGTGCGTGGTACGACGCCACGAACAACCTGATGGTGCGTTTTACTATCTTTTCTCAATTGCCGGTTTCCTTTCTTCCGGAGTCTTTTATCTTTTACTTTCATGCCGGTTTCTCTCTTGTCTATCTTCCCAGTCCCCGAGTTTTGTGGTGAAAGCGTAGCTTTTAGGACAAAACTTAAACTTTAAGAACTTAGCGCAAAACCGGCATTGCCAGTCCCCGAGCTTCGGGTTAAGAACTCTGTTCTTAGCGCGAAACTTTACCTTAGAACGCGCGAAACCGGCATTGCCAGTCCCCGAGTTTTGTGGTGAAAGCGTAGCTTTTAGGACAAAACTTAAACTTTAAGAACTTAGCGCAAAACCGGCATTGCCAGTCCCCGAGCTTCGGGTTAAGAACTCTGTTCTTAGCGCGAAACTTTACTGATCTTTTTGCTTTGAACAGCTCACGGCTGACGCTCGGAAGACCCTCTTTGAGGAGCTCTTGTGGGAGCATCGGGAGCTTGTGGAGGCACACGACAAGTGCCAAGGTATACTTTTGCTCTGCCGGCATCTTTCTTACCGGAACCTTTTTTCTTTCTGACACTTGTAATTTCTTCTTGACAGTGCTCCCGGAAGCTTCCATTGATGCTCTCAAGGAGCAGCTCGCCAACGCCCAACGTACGACTTTCTTTTTTCCTTCTGCTAATTTGTCTTTACTTTGAATTTTACCAACACCTTGTTGTTTACACCTTCCTTTCCGGTTCACAGGGGAGAAGGAGCAGCTGATCAAGCAGCATCAGGAGGAGCTGAGCGCCCAGAAGACCAGCTACCAGGAGCTTAAGTCCCAGCTTGTCCAGCTGGGTCTTGAGCATGCCAAGATCCTCGAAGCCGCTGAAGCTGACGCAGCGGCCAAGATGAACGAGGCTCTGGAGAACGCTAGCAACGCCACCGTGGTGCTGCAAGCTGAGCTGGAGGAGCTGGCCAAGGCCCGGAAGGCTGCCGAGGAGAAGGTCGCGCGGTTGGAGGAGGAGCGCAAGGAATGCAATCAGCTGATCCTCCAAACCGACAACCTTGCCCATCGTGAGCTCTCTGATTAATGCATACAAACCATTTTTCCTCCGGCCTCATTTTCTTTTCGCTATCTTTTCTTCCGGTCTCTTTTTCTTCCGGATTCTTTTCTTTCCGGATTCTTTTCCTTAGCCCTTTTTCTTCTTTGCACAGGCCTCTTCCCGGACTCCCAGACTTATGCTGTTAAGAAGGTCAACGCGCGCCGCCCCAGCCAGAGCCAAGCGAGTCTCGCCGTGCCATGGACGCCCAACGACCATCTGGTCGCGCTTAACGCGCGGGTGTCTCATATGCGCGCCATTGACCGCAATTTATCTGATATCCCTGATGTAGCTTCCCAGCTCTACAGGACTCTCTGGCCTGGCGAGGTGGTGCCGGACACTTTCTCTTTGATCAGCGATCGCCTCAAGGGCGCCGGCAGGAGGATCCGCGAATGGCAGTGCTCTGCTGCCCGCGCTGGAGCAGACTCTGTCCTTCGCGTCGCCTGCTCCTGGTACCCGGAGCTCGACCTGGATGCCCTCACCGGAGTGCGCGAAGGCGCGGAAACCGATCTGGACCCGATCCTTGCCGCCAAACGGCAGGATCGCGCGTACCGCATCGCGGAGTACGCCGAAATGCGCACCTTCATCCCTCCCCCTCATGGCGTCCAAGATTATCTTGACGAGGAGGAAGATGAAGCCGAGGAGGAGCCTCTTGACGATGCTGGTGCTGGCGATGCTCCCCCTGAAGCTCCTGCTGCCTGATCTTCTACTTCAAGATTTTACCTGTCATGCTGCTTGGCCCTGTGTGGCTTAAAACAATCTTTTGTTAAATTCTGCCCCGGTATGCCGGGGCTTATGATGTAAAACTTTAAGTCCGCTTGTGGTTGACGTACAACTTTTGTGCCGGTAAGTTATACCGGTAGCTAATTATCTTAAGTTTGCCTTAGTGTTTCTGCTTTTGGTTCTGCTTTTATCCTGCACTTGCAAAGATTTCCAAATTGTTTCTGCATCCAATTCGATGCACACTTGGTTCTTTTGCCTTGACTCTGCCTGCCTTCTCTGGGCGTTCTTTGGCATATGAGCACAAGGTTCTTTCACCAAACAAGCATTTTCTTGAACTTAGAAATAATTCGAAATTTTGCAAAAAACCGGTATGACCGGGGTTAGTTAAATTTTTCCGGATTGTTCTTTCCCGGTTTCCCTCTCCACAGTTCATGTGCTTATCCCCTACCGGTTTATCTTGCTTGCCATGAAGCCAAGTTATGGACAGCAGCAGAGTCGAAGACTCCGGTAGGGTTTAGCACACTACTAAACCGGAAAGAAAAAACGTTCAATAAGCAACCGGCAACGGAAAAAATAGACATGTTCCATGCAATTTAAACAAGACAAGTCCCCGAGATTCATTCGAGGTTCCGACATCTTTTTTATTCATAACATGTAAGGTACAAAAAGGAACTTCTTACACCACAACTTCAAGAGTAGAAAGGACGCAACAAGGCTACGTTCCACGGGCGTTTGGTCTCGTCTCCGGATCTGTCCGCCTTTCCCTTCTTCCATTCCTGCGCATCGATTAGGTAGTATGCATCATTGTGGAGAGCTTTGCTCACAATGAAAGGTCCTTCCCATGGGGGGGACAGCTTGTGTCTGCCTTCAGTGCGCTGCACCAGGCGTAAAACCAGGTCTCCTTCTCGGAATACCCTCGGGTTTACCTTCCGGCTATGATAGCGTCGGAGGTTTTGCTGGTAAATGGCTGTTCTTGCCAAAGCTAGCTCTCTTGCTTCTTCTAGCAAGTCCACATCATTTTCTCTGGCCTCTTTTACCTCTTCTTCGGTATAGAGCTGCACCCTTGGTGAGTCATGGAGAATGTCGGTTGGTATGACCGCTTCTGCTCCATAAACCATGAAGAATGGTGTGTATCCGGTAGACCGGTTCGGAGTTGTTCTTAGACTCCAGAGTACCGATGGTAGCTCATCGATCCAACATCCCGGCGACTTTTCCATTGCATCAATGAGTCTTGGTTTGATACCGGAAAGTACCAAAGCATTTGTCCTTTCAACTTGACCATTGCCTTGCGGGTGCGCCACTGAGCACAAATCCAGCCGGATGTTTTTGCTTTCACAGAATCGCTTGAATTCTCCTTGGGCAAAGTTCGTGCCATTGTCAGTTATGATACTGTGTGGGTATCCATATCGCAGGATTACATCTTTCAGGAATTTTACTGCTGTGTGGCCATCACACTTTGCGATAGGCTTCACCTCCAGCCACTTGGTGAATTTATCCACCATTACTAAGATGTGGGTCATGTTTCCCCTTGCGGTTTTGAACGGTCCAACCATGTCCAGGCACCAAACAGCGAAAGGCCAAGTTAGCGGTATGGTTTTCAAGCCGGATGCTGGGGTATGGTTTTGCTTAGCGTACCTCTGGCAGCCATTGCATTTCCTTACCAAATCCTCAGCGTTGTCCAAGGCTGTGGGCCAGTAGAACCCATGCCGGAACACTTTTGCTACCAACGCCCTTGAAGAAGCATGGTGCCCGCATTCTCCTCGATGAATTTCCTCAAGCATTTCTCTTCCTTCTTCCGGCTCCACACACCTTTGGAGGACACCGGTAACACTTCTCTTGTACACCTCGCCATTGATGATGGTGTAAGCTTTGGACCTTCTCTGTATCCTTCTTGATTCATTTTCGTCAACCGGCAAGGTGCCGTTGATCAGGAATTCCTTAATAGGTTCAACCCAAGACGGTGTCTCTCTAACCACAAAGACCGGCATGTCTATGTCCATGCTGTCCACAAGCATTGCCTCTTCCGGCATGGGCGTCGCAGTCCCCGAGTTTACCGGTACAGTCCCCGAGTTTGCCGGAGTAGTCCCCGGGTTTCCTTCGTCGATCTCCATTGGCACCACATGTGATTCCGGTACAAAAATTGATTCCGACTCCGGACTTGGTTTGATTGATGGAACCCTCAAGTGCGCCAGAGCTATCCCGGGAGGAATTTCTTGCCTGGATGAGCCTAGCTTGGATAAAGTATCCGCGGCCTCATTTTCTGCACGTGGCACATGATGGAATTCACACCCTTCGAAGAAGCCGGCAATCTTTTGCACATGGAACCGGTATAAGGCCATGTTGGCATCTTTTGCATCCCAATCTCCGGAACACTGTTGCACCACAAGATCTGAATCACCATAGCAAATGATCCTGAGTGCCCCGATTTCTTTTGCAACCTTGAGCCCATGTATCAGAGCTTCGTATTCAGCGACATTGTTTGATGCCCTGAAGTGTACTTGTAAAACATACCGGAGGTGATCTCCCTTTGGTGAGGTGAGTACCACACCGGCACCTAGGCCCTCCTTGAGCTTGGATCCGTCAAAATGCATCTTCCAGTACTCTATTTTGTGTTCGGCTTGTATTGTATCTCCGCCCAATCGACCAAGAAATCAGCTAAAGCTTGCGATTTTATGGCGTCTCTTCTTTCATATACCGGTACGTACGGTGATAGCTGAATTGCCCATTTTGCAATCCGGCCGCTGGCATCCTTGTTGCCCATGATATCGGAGATGGGTGCCTCACTCACCACCTTCATGGGGTGTTCCTCAAAGTAATGCTTGAGTTTCGTGGCGGCCATGAACACACCATAAGTCATTTTTTGAAAGTGTGGGTAGTTTTGCTTTGACGAGGAGAGCACCTCGCTCAGGTAGTATACCGGCCTCTGGACGGTTTTTCCTTCCTCTTCTCTTTCCACCACAACCACAACACTAACCACCCGGTTTGTTGCCGCTATATAAAGCAACATAGGTTCTCTTTCCAAGGGTGAGGCCAAAATTGGGGCCGTTACGAGCATGTTTTTCAATTCTTTAAACGCCGCGTCTGCCTGCGTGGTCCAGACGAAAGTATCCGATTTTCTCATCAAAGCATAAAGCGGCAAGGCCTTTTCTCCTAGCCTGCTTATGAACCGGCTTAGCGATGCCAAGCTTCCGGTAAACTTTTGCACATCTTTCAGTTCTCGTGGGATAGTCATTCTTTCTATCGCCCGGATTTTTACCGGATTGACCTCAATGCCCCGGCTTGACACAAGGAAACCAAGCAGCTTGCCGGCAGGGACACCAAAGGTGCACTTTGCCGGATTGAGTTTCATCCGGAACCGCCTTAGGTTATCAAATGTTTGCCGGATGTCATCGATTAAGGTATCTTTTACTTTAGTTTTTATCACGATATCATCCACATAAACTTGCACATTTTTTCCGATTTGATCAAATAAGCATTTTTGCATACAGCGCTGGTACGTTGCACCAGCGTTGCGCAAACCAAAAGGCATAGTAACATAGCAATAAGCCCCGTGCGGGGTAATGAACGCAGTTTTTATTTGATCTTCTTTTTTCAGAGGGATCTGGTGGAAGCCGGAATAGGCATCCAGGAACGACAACAACTCACACCCAGCAGTAGAATCAATCACTTGATCGATTCGGGGCAAAGGGAAAGGATCTCTTGGGCAAGCTTTGTTGAGGTTGGTGTAGTCGATGCACATGCGCCACACTTTGGCAAGCTTTGCCTCCAGGTTCTCATCTTTTTTCTTTTCGACCAGCACCGGATTGGCCAGCCACTCTGTGTGCGTGACCTCCACGATGAAACCGGCTACCAGCAGCTTTGTTACTTCTTCTCCAATGATTTTCCTCCTATCTTCAGCGAACCGGCGCAAAGGTTGCCGCACCGGCTTAGCATCCTTCCGGACATTTAGAGAGTGCTCAGCCAGCTCCCTCGGAACACCCACCAAATCATCAGTAGACCAGGCAAAGATGTTCCGATTCTCACGGAGGAAGCTGACGAGCGCGCTTTCCTATGCTTGGCTGAGGCCGGCACCGATACGGACGGTGCGCTCTGGGTAAGCCGGATCCAGCACAATGTTCTTTGTCTCATTTGTCGGCTTGAATGTCGGTGAGTCCAAGCTTCCACTCATTGCCGCTAAGCTCAACTTTGAGGACTGAGCCAGCGCAACAGCAGTTTGCATTCTCTTTTTCTCCTCCGCGATCACCAGCGATTCCGCTAGGTTTGATCCGGCAGACGCTGTTTCCATTGAGACTTTGTAGTTTCCCACCACAGTTAGTGGTCCACGAGGTGCCGGCATCTTCATCTTGAGATAAGCCGTATGGGTCGATGCCATGAACGCTGCCAAAGCCGGTCTCCCCAACAAGGCATGGTAGGGACTATCTAAGTCCACCACCTCAAACTCAAGGTTTTCAACACGACAATTGTCGCGTCCTCCAAACGACACATCCACCCGAATTTTTCCTATCGGGGCACAAGACAAACCGGGAACAATCCCATGGAAAGTTGTGTGAGTTGGCTGCAACATGTTTTCTGTTATGCCGAGCGTACGCATGGTGTGCTTGTACATGATGTTTATGCTGCTACCATTGTCTATCAGCACCTTGCTGAATTTTACTCGAGTTTCCGGCCCCTTCATGATTGGGTCCACAACGAGAGCGTATCCACCCGGATTCGGCATGACTTTGGGGTGATCCTTGAACGACCAGGTGATTTCCTGATCTGACCACAGCATGTATTTTGGAACTGCCGGCATCACGGCGTTCACTTCCATGGAACGGCGATGCACGCTTTGCCTGTCCATTGGCTCTGTGACAAAGACAACCATGCACAAGTGTGGGTCTTCATAAACATTCCGGCCTAAAGGTGCCGGTGGAGGTGGCTGGTCATTGTTTTGCTCCACCCGGTTAACCTGCTGGTACTGCTGCCTGTTTGGCTGTACCGGTAAGGCGTTTGCTCCGGTAAGCGGTGGTGGAGGTGGTAATTGTTGCTGTTGCTGCATGGGGCCCCCTGGCGCCTGCGCATCTTTTACCGCTCCTCTTTGCATCAAGAACTTGGTCCAAGAACAATCCTTCGTCAAGTGGTTCGACGGGTGATCCGGATTCGGCGTGTGCCACCGGCAAGGTTGGTCCATGGCGGCTTCCATGGTGTATTTCACGGGTTCCTGCCAGTTCTTTTTCTGGCCCCAGGGTTTCTTTTCTACCCACTGCTTCTTAGGACCCGCCCATGGCTGCGATCCGGTTTTTTGTCTCTGACTGCCGCTGGCGTCAGAATTTTCTTGCACGGCAGCAACTTGCTGCGATGCGTATCTTCGATCTGGGAAATCTTCCCTCCTTTTGTTGTTCCGGTTATCCCGGTATCGCTGCTGATGCGGATTCGACTGCTCCGGCTCAGCTTGCACTGCCGGCTGCATTGGGTCTCCCAATGCATAGCTGTCTGCCACACGTATCATCTCTGCTAGAGTTGTGGGCATGCTTCTCTGCAGCCTTTGCCACAAAGGTGATCCTCTCCGGCATCCTTGACTGAACCAAGCAATGGCTTGTGCCTCAATCACTCCTTCACATGTGTTCCTCATTGAGTTCCACCGGGTGAGATAATCCCGGTCTGGTTCTCCTGCACGCTGTTGGCACAGCGCAAGCTGTTGGGGCCGGTTTGGCCTCTTGTAGGTGCTGCTGAAATTGTTCACAAATGCTTCCTCAAAGTCCAACCATCCGTTAATACTTCCTGCCGGCAAGTTGTTAAGCCAGATCCTCGCAGGACCCACGAGGTAAGACGGTATGATTCTTACCGCCCAACGCCGGTTTACTCCACCACCAGCCACATAAACAGCTGTGACATAATCTGTCAGCCAGTCTTCCGGCTTGGTCGTACCATCGTATGTTCTTGTGTCTCGGGGCAACTGGAAATTGCGCACCGGTGGTTCTTCTCTCATGATCCGAGGGCCAAAACACCTTGGACCAGGAGGTCCTTCACATTCAACTATTGCAGATAGACGTACTCTGTCCAGCCTGTGCCTCGCATCCCGGTCTGGCAGACATCTTTCCCCTAGGCGTTCTCCCAAAGGGTTCCGGCGGACTCTTGTTCGTTCCGCCTCGGAATCTGATTCATCATATTCTTCCAGTTCCGCGGCCCTTGCCTGCCGGTACCCTGGTGGTGGCATCTCTTCATCCACGCACGCCACTCTTGCGGCTTGATAATTTTGCCCGGTTTCATATCTACCGGCATGATTGTTTCCGGCATAGCCTCCCTTGGCGTAGCCCCGATCTGCCCCTTGGCTTTTTCTACCGGCATCATATTGCCCGGCTTTCTGTTTTCCGGCAAGAACTGGTCATACACAGTCATCTGCCGTGCGTTCTTTTCCTTTCTTTTGTCCGGGTGAGGGGACGATGCCTGCCCCTGGGACTTGCTTCCGGCATTCTTTGTTGAACGCGCGGATTTTGAGGCCACTGCCTCGTTCAGCTTAGCCAGCTGCTCAGCATTTTGCTGCTCAATCACTTTCAACAGCTCTTGCACACGTTCTTGCTGCTTTGCCAACTCGTCACCGGAAAGAGATTCACATAATGCTACTGCAGCTTTAGCGGCTTTTATAGTTTTATCCGGACTACTGTACTTAGGCTTTTCTATGATGCTCACAGATACAGATGCACTCTTGCCGGCAAGAACTTCTTTGCGCAAATCCTGATCTAGATTGCGAGCTTTAAGCCGGTTTTCCGGCATCCTAGCAGCATGAGCACTAACTGAAGCAAAGCCATGGGCAGCATTGTACTCACGTAGGGTTAGGTTCAGCTCGCGCTGCGCCCGGATGATGTCGGCACCGCCGGTAAGCAGGGCCTTGCGCGTGGCCTCCGCTCCTCCCGAGCCTTTGCCGGGTCGATGTTCGCGCGATGGGCGTGGCCAGCGTGTTCATCGCCGCTTGAAGAGGTGTTGCGGTGGTGCTGACGATGCTCCCGCGACGCCGTCACGCTCCAGCGGTGGTTTTGCCGGGCGAGTCGATGCCGCACGTTCAGCTCCTTCTTCCACGCTCCCTTGCCGGTGTTGACCGCACCAGCCATCATGACCTCCACGCTGCCGGCGACGCGGCCACACAGCCATCTTGGCGGATCCGGCGCCACCAGCACCGGCGAGAGGCGCTGGCGCACAGGGACGGTGCCGAGGTAGACGCGGATGCTGCCGAACTCGATGGTGCGGCCGTTCTGCGGGAACTTGCCGCCGTTGGCGAAGCAGCCAGCATTATCGTTGATGAAGTCCATGTTGTAGATGCGTTCCACGAGCGCGGACACCGTGCGCTCGCCGTTGATGTCGAGGATGCCCGCCCGAATATGAACTCCAGCAAGCGCCACTTCATGCCCCACGGTGGGCGCCAACTGTCGTCGTGGTGAACGAGCAGATGCCATGGGATGGCTTATCTTGGGGCCGAATGGACGCTAGAGGATTCGGGGGAGGGTTTGTGACTAGATGGACGAACTTCCGGATGCTTTCCTCAGGAACTTGGCCAAGGCCAGAGGTAGAAGAAGAAAGACACAAGGAGGAACTCGCTCTAGATCACCATGTTCATTGATCTCAAGACAGGTTACAGGTTGTTCTCTCTTCTGTTGATCGCGCGTATGAAAGATGCTGCCCCCTCTCCTTATATAGGGGAGAGGGTGGCTTACAGAACAAGAAACCCTAATGGGATCTTTGACTAGACAAACTACTTTACAAAGATACTTTATAAAGCTACTTTAATCACAGATGACGCCGGGGTCTTCTTTAAACATGAAGGATGACGTCCTCCGGCTTCTTTGACCGTCATCCTCCTCCTTGTCTTCTAGTCTTCGTTTAAAGCTACTTTGGTTAGCTCATCCTTGTCTTTTAGCTCCTGACGGAATCTTTGACCAGTCAGCCGGCATGTTCTTCCTTTTGGTGCACCGGTATCTTTCCTTCCTGGTTCCGGTATACCCCTCTTGGGGATACCGGCCTAGCTTCACTTAGCCAAACTCTATTCTCTTATACCGGCATGAACATTAAACCGGTATCTTGAAGGGTGAGACCATCCGGTATGGCATACCTTTGGCATACCGGGGGTCATCCCCCCAACACGCCGGAGCGGGGAAGTGCCCCCGGAAGGCTTCTCCATCGACACCGCTGCCATCTCCACCGCCATCTTCATCACCGCTGCTGCTCCCATGAGGAGGGAGTAGTTCTCCATCGAGGTGAGGGCTCTACCGTAGCTATGTGGTTAATCTCTCTCCTATGTACTTCAATACAATGATCTCATGAGCTTTTACATGATTGAGATCCATATGATGAGCTTTGTATCGCTACTAGTTGTGTGCTACTCCTGTGATGTTATTAAAGTAGTCTATTCCTCCTGCATGGTGTAAAGGTGCTAGTGTGTGCACCGTGTGGTTCTTGTCGTAGGCTATGATCACGATCTCTTGTAGATTGTGGAGTTAATTATCATTATGATAGTATTGATGTGATCTATTCCTCCTTCATAGTGTAATATGGACAGCGTGTGCACTATGTTAGTTCTTGGTTTATTTTGCAATGATCTATTATGCTCTAAGGTTACTTAAATATGAACATGGAATTGTGGAGCTTGTTAACTCCGGCATTGAGGGTTCGTGTAATCCTACGCAATGTGTTCATTATCAAACAAGAGTGTATGTAGCGCATATGAGAAGAAGTATTTATTATGCGATCAATGTTGAGAGTGTCCACTAGTGAAAGTATGATCCCTAGGCCTTGTTTCCAATACTGCAAACACCGTTTATTTACTGTTCTGTTGCATGTTTACTCGCTGCCATATTTTATTCAGATTGCTATTACCACTCATATACATCCATATTACTTGTATTTCACTATCTCTTCGCCGAACTAGTGCACCTATACATCTGACAAGTGTATTTGGTGTGTTGGGGACACAAGAGACTTCTTGCTTTGTGGTTGCAGGGTTGCTTGAGAGGGATATCTTTGACCTCTTCCTCCCCGAGTTCGATAAACCTTGGGTGATCCACTTAAGGGAAACTTGCAGTCTACAGACCTCTGCTCTTGGAGGCCCAACACTGTCTACAAGAATAGAAGCACCCGTAGACATCAACGATCTCTCTAAAGATCGATAGGTGATTCATCATTGACGCACCTTCTTGCAGCTTGTGCGAGAACAACTTCATCTTCACGTGCATCTTACTGGTTAGATCTTTGGACATGCAGATCGATTCCAGTTTCAACCACAGCGCCGCTGCGGATTTCTCAGCCAGCACTTCCTGCAAGATATTGTTGGATAGATGAAGCTGAATTAAAGAAAAGGCCTTACGATCTTTCCTCTTTTCATCGTCGGTCCAGGTCTTGGCATCTTTCTTGCCAAATCCATCAAGAGCTTCATCCAGATCAGAAGATTGGGTGAGGATCGCCCTCATCTTCACTTGCCACAGAGAAAATCTCGTGGTGTAATCCAGCTGCGGTAGATCGAACTTCAAGGAAGACATGTCGCAAAACCCTAGATTGAAACACGGGCTCTGATACCACTTGTTATAAAAGCGACAAGCAAATAACGAAGAACGATAAAGGAAATCGCAGAAGCTCTTGCCCGAGTTATTCGGCCCAAGCCTCCGGCGGCGGGCCTCGCTCCGCTTGTCAGAAGTTAGCCTCCCTTGAGTATATGAATTTGGATCACAGTACAACAGGTTATGTTGCAGCTCTGTTGGTGAAGACCTGCTGACAACTTTCCCTGAAATCTGTATCGCACACGTTGCCACGCGACGACATGGTTGGTCACCGGCACCAAGGATTAACAGGGCAACGACATCGACTGCGGCGGCGCCGAGTCAAGCCGAATTTGAAGACGGCGACAGTGATGCATCGACGGCGGCTTCAGACGCCGACAAAGGCTTCTAGGAGAGCCTTAGGGTCGTTCCCTAGCCACCATCGCTGGAACACCCCGCGGCTGCGCACCCGGTGCGAGCGCGACGAGCACGGCCACCAGCGCCAGAACACTGTGTGACTGTGCCCCTACAAACAGGGGAGGTATCCACGACAATGACCCTCGGCCATACTCCTTACAGTTGTGTCGCGAGCGATGTAGTGGGGGGGGGTGATACGCGTAGATGCACACGTCCGTTGGGAACCCCAAGTGGAAGGTATGATGCGTCTAGAAGCAAGTTTCCCTCAGTATGAAACCAAGGTTTAATCGAACCAGTAGGAGCCAAGAAGCACGTTGAAGGTTGATGGTGGCGAAATGTGATGCGGCGCAACACCAGGGATTCCGGCGCCAACGTGGAACCTGCACAACACAACCAAAGTACTTTGCCCAACGAAACAGTGAGGTTGTCAATCTCACCGCTTGTAACAAAGGATTAACCGTATTGTGTGGAAGATGATTGTTTGCAAGAAAACAGTAAACAAGTATTGCAGATTGTATGCGATGTAAAGAATAGGACCGGGGTCCACAGTTCACTAGAGGTGTCTCTCCCATAAGATAAAAGCATGTTGGGTGAACAAATTATAGTCGGGCAATTGACAAATAGAGAAGGGCATAACAATGCATATACATGATATGATAAATATAGTGAGATTTAATTGGGCATTACGACAAAGTACATAGACCGCCATCCAACTGCATCTATGCCTAAAAAGTCCACCTTCAGGTTATCATCCGAACCCCATTCAGTATTAAGTTGCAAAGCAACAGACAATTGCATTAAGTATGGTGTGTAATGTAATCGAAAACTACATCCTTAGACATAGAATCAATGTTTTATCCCTAGTGGCAACAGCACATCACAACCTTAGAACTTTCTGTCACCGTCCCAGTGTCAATGAAGGCATGAACCCACTATCGAGCATAAATACTCCCTCTTGGAGTTAAGAGTAAAAACTTGGCCAGAGCCTCTACTAATAACGGAGAGCATGCAAGATCATAAACAACACATAAACAATAGATTGATAATCACCATAACATAGTATTCTCTATCCATCGGATCCCGACAAACACAACATATAGTATTACGATAGATGATCTTGATCATGTTAGGCAGCTCACAAGATCCAACAATGAAGCACAATTAGGAGAAGACGACCATCTAGCTACTGCTATGGACCCATAGTCCAGGGGTGAACTACTCACTCATCACTCCGGAGGCGACCATGGCGGTGTAGAGTCCTCCGGGAGATGAATCCCCTCTCCGGCAGGTGCGGAGGCGATCTCCCGAATCCCGAGATGGGATTGCGGCGGCGGCGTCTCGGAAGGTTTTCCGTATCGTGGCTCTCGGGGGTTTCGCGACGGAGGCTATTTGTAGGCGGAAGGGCAGGTCAAGAGGCGCACGAGGGCCTAGATGACAGGCCGGCGCGGCCAGGCCCGGGCGCGCGCCGCCCTGTTGTCTGGCCACCTCGTGGCCCCACTTCGACTCTCCTTCGGTCTTGGAAGCTTCGTGCAAAAATAGGACCCGGGCGTTGATTTCGTCCAATTCCGAGAATATTTCGTTACTAGGATTTCTGAAACCAAAAACAGCAGAAAACAGCAACTGGCTCTTCGGCATCTTGTTAATAGGTTAGTTCCAGAAAATGCGTAAATACGACATATAATGTGCATAAAACATGTAGATATCATCAATAATGTAGCATCGAACATAAGAAATTATCGATACGTTGGAGACGTATCAGCGGGGCATTTCCCATTGAGCTCTCATGTATCCCATGGTGGAACCGGCCCTTACGTCGCGACATCAACCGACCCACGCCGAGACATCATACATTGCGGACGCCGAGAACCCGATGGCTTCCCATCCCCAGCATTGGTAGCCCCACAGCTAGCCTGCCTCACCCCTACTCGCTTAGCTCACATGCATGTGGAGGCCGGCAGGAGCACGCGGCCTCGACCCAAGGTGGAGAGCCCGACAGCGGGAAAGAGCTTGTGTGGTGCTACTCGGCCCGCAGGAAAGCGGCGACTCCAGGAGTGGCTAGGTCAGCGGGGCAAAGATCCTCCCCGGATCGTTCAGGGATGGACTAATGAAGAAGAAGATTGAAAATCATATCTCTTTGGTATTTTATAAAAGAGATTTCTATTTTCGTGCCCTCGTGTCCTTAGTTGTACTCAGTTTTCCCCAGCCCCTTAGTTTTTCCTCAGTTTTCCCCAAGCCTTTGTCTGAAACCCGCAGAAGGAGCTCAGGAAGGAATCCGTTTATTTGAACGTTCTGTGCTGACGTGTTGCGCCGCGTCGTCTGTGGGGCCGCGTCGTGTGGGGTTGGTAGGAAGGGACCGCGTGGGACAGCACGAGACCGTGTTTGGTTGTACGTGAGAGCTGGGTTTTGTCTCTCTCGGCCCAAATTGGCATTTTTAAGAGCACCTTTTTCCCCTCTTTCTCTCTCTGTCTTTTTCACCAAATTAGTATCAAATCTAGAGAAGCTTCTATTTCTATCTTTCTTCAATTATTTATGCCTTTTGGCCCTCATTTTTTGCCCAATATGGCAGCAAATCTAGTAGCAAATCTAGAAGCTAGTATATGATAAATTCACAGCAGCATAATCAGAAAACTAAGTATAATACATAAACTGCATACAACAGCCAAAAGCAGCCAATAACGTTGTTAATGTTCACGACAAACTAAGCTGAAAAATATACAAGACGCACGCAATGTATGGACAACAAGAAGATTAGGATACCCCAGGATGAATGAATTTGTTCTTCATTCCTCATATATTTCTTCGTCGCTCCATTCGTGCATTACCCCAAGGAAATATTCATTGAACTCCTTCCGTCTGCAGTGTGCGGCCAATACATCCTCCAAACGGTATGGCCTGTGTTCATTTCTCATACCGTAGTTTCCTATTCTATCCACACGTAGTGGCCACTCATCCCAGGCCTTTGTATCATGAGAGTACTCTCTGATATAACCCAAATCCGTGTAGTAGATGCAGCCAGGTCGAAGTGTCGGGTGCACTCTGGTGTCGACGGAGATACACCGGATATAATTCACGAAGAAGGCATTACTGCCAATGTTACTGACCGGATGGAGAGAGCGGCTCTGAGTGTCCACACGGTACACCAATGGTTTGCCCGCCAAAGCCAGGTTGACCAACAACACAAGCAGCAGATCACCATCCGACTTCACAAGGTAGAACTTTTAATGTCCAAGTTCTGGAAATGAAATTAGTGTCTCCATCTTGATAGTGCTCGCGCGCTGCTGCAACTGTACATTGGTGCACACTATTCTTCCGGACTCAAAATTGTCCGCAGCTACTGCATACAGTTCACCATTGAACGGGGTAATGCAACGCAGACAATGGTTCTAGATCGAAAATCTTTCTTCTCCCCAATCTTCATATATATCCTTAGTTGGAGTGCTCTCATCGACCCAACCAATTTCCGGCGGGTAATGTGCGGCAACGAAGACCATAGTCGGGGATTTGATTACAGCGACTGAATCCAGAAAAACAGATGGCATCTGCGCCTCAAACATAGTGTTCGATTTCTTTGTGAGTGGGTTCAGAAGCCGTATCTTGTGCGGCGGGTTCTTCTGGGCAAGCACGATGACGCCACGGCAAAAGCCGACGAAGTAGTATCTAAAATATATTGATGAAGATAACATTCAGCACTAAGATGTTTAAGATTGAAAATAAAAAGGTAGATTAACCCTATAGATATGGAGGAATTTGAACCTTGTATGAACTTCCGATAGATCTATGGTGACGTAGCGTGATGTGCCGAGTTGGAGGAAGGTGAACTCAGCGACGCGTGGAAGGGCGTGGTCTAGCATGATCCATTCGTCCAGGTGCACGTCGGGCTCAGGCAAACCTGAGCGCCAATTTCTACAGACTTGCCTCATAGCAGAGTAGGTGTCCGCGTACTCCTCGTTCGCCAGTAAGCATTCGCCGATCTTGTGAAGTGGTCCATCAGCCGAGAGAGAGGGCACGGCGGCGCCGGCTCGGAGGCGACGGGCTCGGCGGCGACTGGCTCGGCGGCGACGGGCTCGGAGGCGACGGCCGCCGGCGCATTCTTCTTCTCCATCGCCGGCAGGGTAGCGCGCGTACGGCGGTTGGGGTTTTTTGATTTGGAGAAGTTGATGGGACGTGAGAGGGGTGGTTTCGTGCGTGAGCGAGAATGAGACGACTGTGTGCAGAGGGAGGGAGGGAGGGGCTTACGCGTCCTAAATGCGACCCGCGTCCTACGCGTCCACTATTGCACGTCTGCACCGCGACACGCGTCAACAATGGCACGTCTTCCACTTCTGCACCGCAACACGCGTCCTCGAGTCTAACCCTGGAAATTTAGATATACTCAGGTATACCCTCGAGTCATATACTAGCATTTTTTGTGTGCTCAGTTTTCGCCTTGAGTGCTAATACTGGCTAGTGCAATATACTCAGTTTTACCCTCAAGTGGCTGGTCAACAGAGAGTCAACAAATGGGATTAACTAGTTAAATGAGTTATTTAATGTGCAAAAAATTCCAAAAGTGTGGCACTTACTCATGGAGTCTTTACCACAAATTGCCACTTTTCAAATCATAGATAAATCATAGATAAATCATAGATAAATCATAGATAAATCTAGTTTTACCACAAATTGCCACTTCTCAAATCACCTAGTAGCTATGAAGGTGCATGGTTTTCCATAATAAGCCCTACCCAAAACAGCTTTCCCCAAAACATACTTTGTCTGAATGAGGCCATAATTTTCACACTCATGTAGATTTGTATTGCAAATAGTTTGAGGTAGGCCAAGATGGGTTTCATTGTACAAAACACGCATTTTCCATTTTTTAAATCTCATATTTGAATCCCTTAGTATGTTTACTACTCACTTGCCCTTGGTTTCTTGATACTACTCAGTTTTGCCCTCTCCCTTCACAAACTCTCACAGACGCCCAACATTGCCCTGATTGGTCTAGCCCATGTCACGCGGATCGTGCCCGCCGACCGTTGATCGTATGATCTAACGGGCAGGATAACCCCTATCTCTCTCTGGTCGGGGCCACCACCCTCTCTCTCTCTGTCGGCGGTTAGCTTCCACCCTCTATGTATGCGAAAGGGCGGTTACCCAGTACGCTAAAGTTTGGTTTTCTGCATTATTTTTCACGAGCTAAATTATAAACTCTTTTTAGGAATTACTTTTCACGCAAAAAATGATAAACCATCACCGATTTTTTGTAGCCATTACTTTTCACGCAAAAAATGATACACCATCACCCATTTCTTGTAGCCATTACTTTCCACGTAAAAAATGATAAACCATCACCGATTTTGTTGTAGCCATTACTTTTCACGCAAAAAATGATACACCATCACCCATTTCTTGTAGCCATTACTTTTCACACAAAATGATAAACCATCACCGATTTTGTTGTAGCCATTACTTTTCACGCAAAAATGATACACCATCACCCATTTCTTGTAGCCATTACTTTCCACGCAAAAAACGATAAACCATCACCGATTTTGTTGTAGCCATTACTTTTCACGCAAAAAATGATACACCATCACCCATTTCTTGTAGCCATTACTTTACACGCAGAAAATGATAAACCATCAATGATTCGTTCTAGCCATTACGGTAAAATGACAAACTATCAAGAATTACCATTTCTTTTAGGCATTACTTTTCACGGTAAAATGATAAACTATATCACGAAGTTCCATTTCCGTCAAGATAGTCCGCATTACTTTTTTGTTGAGATATATACCCCCACAACGGTCATCTCCTCCTTAATTTATTGTGTAAACCCCCACAACGGTCATCTCCTCCTTAATTTATTG
Source organism: Lolium multiflorum (assembly GCA_030979885.1). Taxonomy (NCBI): domain Eukaryota; kingdom Viridiplantae; phylum Streptophyta; class Magnoliopsida; order Poales; family Poaceae; genus Lolium; species Lolium multiflorum. Next base: position 252,605,884 of record CM061748.1, read on the forward strand.
TGTAAACCCCCACCAACGTTCACCTCCTCCTTATTTTATTGTGTAAACCCCTACAACGGTCATCTCTCCCTTATAAACACCCACACGGCCATCCCTTGTGTCAATAGGTTCTGCCTCTCTCTTCTTCGTTCACATACACTTGATCCATTGCCATGGCTTCCACGTCTCGGACGCGGACCGGAAGGGGAAGGGGAAGGGGAAGGGGAAGGGGAAGGGGAAGTGGATCATCATCATTGCCACCACCACCGTCAACACTGCCATTGATCATAGAGGAGTTCTTCATCATCGTCTATGAAGACCCTTTGGTCAAGAAGGTACGTACGCGTTCCCACATATATGATGCATGTGATTAATTATGGGCATGTTCTAAAAAACCTTTAATTTCAAACGATCGGCGCTCGATCTCTTTGCAGGCACTCCCAAAAAAGTTTGCGGGCTATCTTGACGGCCAGGAGCCAGCTAAGGTGTATCTGCGAGCAGCTGACTGCGGTCCTCGTCTCTGGACCGTGGAGGTCCTATTTGACGGACAAGGCCGGATGTACCTCGACAAGGGCTGGGAGAATTTCGCCATCGCGCACGGTGTGGATTTCGGCTGCTACGTACACTTAAAATATGAAGGCGATGATGTGCTCACAGTGAAGGTGTTCGACGGAACAATGTGCAGGAGGTACTACTACTCAGACGACGAAGATACTGACGATGAAAGCGACGACGACGTGAAGCCATGCATCCATCCCCTTTAGATAAGGGGATTATGACCAAGAATATATATGTAGCTTGATACGTCCAAAACGTATCTACTTTCCCGAACACTTTTGCTATTGTTTTGCCTCTAATTTGTGTATTTTGGATACAACTAACACGGACTAACGCTGTTTTCAGCAGAATTGCTCCGGTGTCTCGTTTTTGTGCAGAAATCCAACTTTCGGGAAAATCCTCGGAATTTATGCAGAAGGCCCTATTTTCCCAGAATACTGACGGAGCCAGAAGGACAAGTGAGGTGGAGGCCCGAGGGCCCCACACCATAAGGCGGCGCGGCCTAGGGGGCCCGCGCGGCCTATGGTGTGGCCCCCTCGGCTGGCCTCCGACGCCCCCTTCGGACTACTTATCGGGTTCGACCTAAAAATGCACAGAGAAGTCGAAGTCGCCGAAACCCCTCCAGAGCCGCCACATCGCGAAACTCCGTCGCGGGAGCCGAAGTCTCCGTTCGGCACTCCACCGGACGGGGAATTGGAGGAGATCTTCACCGCCATCACCGCCAACGCCTCTCCATCGACCAGCCATGTTTCCCCCATCCATGTGTGAGTAATTCCCCCGCTGTAGGCCGAAGGGGATGGTAGGGATTGGATGAGATTGGTCATGTAATAGTCATAAGATTGTTAGGGCATAGTGCCTAGTATCCGTAGATGTCACTTTTATGATATTGTTGCAACTTGTTATGCTTAATGCTTGTCACTAGGGCCCGAGTGCCATGATCTCAGATCTGAACATGTTATTGATTCATGAAGATATTCGTTGTTTATGATCTTACCTGCAAGTTGTATACACATGTCGCTGTCCGGAACCAATGGCCCCTGACAGAAATCGGGACAACCGGAGGGGATGGTAGTGATGTGAGGATCACATGTGTTCACGAGTGTTAATGCTTTGCTCCGGTACTCTATTAAAAGGAGTACCTTAATTTCCAGTAGTTTCCCTAGAGGCCCGGCTGCCACCGGCTGGTAGGACAAAAGATGTTGTGCAAGTTTCTCATTGCGAGCACGTACGACTAAATATGGAACACATGCCTATTGATTGATTAGTACTTGGATACCGTTTTATTATTATCTGCAAATGCCCATGCTTTGATTGTTATATGAGTTTCTCTCATCCATGCAACGCCCGTTAATCCGTCCCGTGCCTACAGTATTTTAATCCTGCTGTTTACTATAATCACTATGCTGTCTTTATTTCACCATCGTTATTTCACTATTCCTAGTGCTATAAACTGTTACTCGATAAACTCGCGAGCAAGTCTGTTTCCAGGTGCAGCTGAATTGACAACTCCGCTGTTAAGGCTTACAAGTATTCTTTGTCTCCCTTGTGTCGAATCAATAAATTGGGTAATACTTCCCTCGAAGACTGTTGCGATCCCCTATACTTGTGGGTCATCAAGACTATTTTCTGGCGCCGTAGCTTTATTTGGAAGTTCACTTGGATTGATATTGTTCGCTGCAAATTCTCCATCATGGGTAAACCTCGCGATACTAAGATCGCCATATTACCATCCACTACAAGAAAAGGTACAACTCTTAGTACCTCTGCTGCTCTTGATTCACCATCTGTGATAAGTAAACTTGTTTCACCACCACAAGCTTCAAATGCTGGTACTTCTGCTGAATCTGAAAATTCCTCTCATAATTGTGATTCTGCTGTGCTTGATAATGATGGTTCGTTAGGATCTTTTCTAGATGCTACAATTGCTAAGTCTAGACAAATTGAAAATACTGAAACTCCTAATGAAAATGCTGCTACACCTGTTAATTCACCTGAGTCTGTTGAATATTCTAGTGATGATCTTAATGAAGATTATGTAGAGCTTGATGATGATTTTATTGAAAAATGCAATGCTACTACTGATGCAAGAAAAATTAAAAAGTTGCTTGCAGAACATGCTGTTAGATATAAACTATCTCCTGATCCTAAATTTGCCACATCTCCTATAAACATTAGGGATAAAGATTATGATTTTTCTCTTGATCTATCTCATATAGCTATTGTTGAGAAAACACCCTTTTGTGGTACTGAAAAAGAAAGTGCTGTTGAACACATGACTGAGTTATCTACTCTTAGTGGCTTGTTTTCTGATGATATTAAGATGCGTACTTATTTTGTCGCTAAATTTTTTCCTTTCTCATTAAAGGATGATGCTAAAACTTGGTATAATAATTTGCCTCCTGGTTCTATTAAAAGTCCAAAAGAATTGCTTGATGTTTTCTTCCGGAAGACTTTCCTGCTAGTGCTCAACATGCTGCTTTGCAGAGAATTTATAATTTTGACCAGGAAGATGGAGAGAAATTGCCTGAGGCTTGGGCTAGATTTTGCTCTCTTATTAGAGCTCAGCCTGACCATGATTTGGAAAAGCATGATTTACTTGATATATTTTATAGTGGACTAACTATTGAGTCTAGGGCATACCTGGATAGTTGTGCTGGTTGTGTTTTCAGGAAAAGAACTCCAGACGACGCTGAAGAATTATTGGCTAAAATAGGCCGGAATCATGATGATTGGTCTACACCTGAACCAACCCGACACCGATAGTGAAGAAGAGGGGTATGATTAAATTAAATGATGAAGATATGAGGGAAGCCAAGAAGTCTCTTAAAGAGAAGGGTATTAAACCTGAAGATGTGAAGAATTTACCTCCTATAGAAGATTCATGTGAGATAATTCCCCCTTCATCCATGATTGAGGTACACTCGCTTCAACGCTTTACTAGGGAAGATATTCCGTATTCAAAACCTCCTGCTCAATGCTTAGATGAGTTTGATAATTATATTATTAAGCAAGAAAACTTTAATATGAGAGTAGAGAATCATTTAATGGAAAATTCTCGAGATATTAGTGAATTGCATGGTATTGTGGAGAGAACCTCTAATGATGTTAAGATACTTGTTAAACATTTTCAAATGGTTCAAACTCAAATTGATCAACTTACTAAAGTGCAAAATGACTTGTTGGGAAATAATTCTAAAGAAAAACATGCTTATGAAGTAACAACTAGAGGTGGTGTTTCTACCCAGGATCCTCTATATCCTGAAGGGCATCCCAAAAGAGTTGAACAAGATTCTCAACTAATTAAAACTAGTGCTCCATCTAAGAAAAAGAAAAAGAAACATAAGAATGTTGTAGAATCCTCTGAACCTGTTAATGATCCTAATAGTATTTCTATTTCTGATGCTGAAACTGAAAGTGGTAATGAACATGAGGAAGATAAGGATAAGAATGATACTCCTGATAAAGAAGAAATTGAAAAAGAACCTGAAAAGCCTGCTAAAAATAAAAAGTACACTAAAGAAGATTTTATTACTTAGAAACATGGTAATGAAAGAGAACCTTGGGTTCAAAAGCAAATGCCTTTTCCTGTTAAGAAACTAAAATCAAAGGAGGAGGAACATTATAATAAATTTTGTGATTGGATGAAACCTTTATTTTTGCAAATCCCGTTGACTGACGCTATTAAATTGCCTCCTTATTCAAAGTATATGAAAGATATTGTTACTAACAAAAGGAAAATCCCCAATGAGGAAATTTCCACTATGCTCGCTAATTACTCCTTCAATGGTAAGATTCCAAAGAAGTTGGGCGACCCAGGTATACCTACTATTCCTTGTTCTATTAAGAATAATTATGTTAGAACCGCTCTATGTGATTTGGGAGCAGGAGTTAGTGTAATGCCTTTTTCTCTTTATAAGAGACTTGATTTAGATAAGTTGATACCAACTGATATATCTTTGCAAATGGCTGATAAATCTAATGCTATTCCTGTTGGTTTATGTGAAAATGTTCTGTTCAAGTTACTCAGCATTGCTTGATATTAACTGATTTTGTTGTATTGGAAATGCCTGAAGATGATAATATGTCCATTATTCTTGGAAGACCCTTTCTTAATACTGCAGGGGCTGTTATTGATTGCAATAAAGGCATGGTTACTTTCAATGTTGATGATAAGGAACACACTGTCTATTTTCCCAAGAGGATTGATAAAGTATGCGGAGTTAATACAATTTTTAATGTGAAAACTATCAAAGTGGGATCCATTGATTGTCCTATATATGAGCCTAAAGAAGAATATCAAACTCTTGTGATTGGATCCATATCAATTCAATATAAGGTAACATGATTGATTTGAGGTTTATTTCTTCTTATGTCATATAAAATTTATTTGGTAGCAAGACTTGATCAACCTTGTTAACAAGTATATTTTAATGCATAAGAGAGCTAAACAACATTTCTTTCTTTCTTTCTCCCTCCACTTATTTTACTTGCTGTAGCACCTTTTGTTTTGCAATATGCCTTAGCTGTTAAGATTTTGGAAATCATTTTCTTGCGCAGTAATAATTAATTTAACACCCAGAAATGTGCATTTTTCGAAGTTCTCTAAAAATTACAAAAATTACACCGTTGGTCCTATTTTTCGACGAGGCACCTGGGAGTACCAGAGGATGACCTGTGGGGCACCGGTGCCACACCACAGGCCGGCGCCAAGGAGGTGGGCGCGCCACTATGTTGTGGGCCCCTCCTTGCCCCACTACTTCATCTCTTCCTCCCAGCATCTTCTCTCTCCCGAAAAAACTCGCACCAAGTTCCTCTCACTCGTGTTTCTGCTCAAGAACTCGCGATTTTTCGATCTCCTTGCTCAGCCCAGATTTCTGTTTGAAATTTGGCACATTTACTCCTTGGTATGTGACTCCTTTGATTGTCCAATTAGAATTTTGTTTGGTTGAGTATATCTTCAATATTTTGCTGCTGTAGATAACATGTTTAGTGAGCTTGCATGCTTGTTCTAAGTGGAAGAAATTAGTTTTGATGCATGTTTAGTACTCTAGCAAGTTCCTATAGTAGTTCCCTTCAATTATATACTTTGAAATCAAATTTTATAATAGTTGTTGAAAAATTTCAGAAAATGGAAGGGAGTATGCACCAACTTAACCAACAAGAGTTGGAGGTACAGCAAGTCATGAGAGTTCATCGTGAAGAGGGAGTATACCCCTCTTATTACCCATGCACGGATTTTATGCGGAATGCAGAATCCTGCAAGATGTTCAAACACTGATTTCCAATGCAGGGTTGGAAGGTTTTGCTGTTGGTGAGCCTCACCAATATGTTAAACTAACGGTGTCGGTTGTGCAGGATTTCGAATTTCATCGGTCTCAAACTAATCCCATGGTCCGGTACAAGATTTATAACAAAACTATTAACTTGCCTTTCAGCGATTTTTGTACAGCAATTAGAGTGCCGCAGTGGGGATCCTGCGAGAAGAGGGAACGCCGGGAGCTCTCGAATCTTTATACAATGATTTGTAATGGGAGGAGCTTCTCCAATGATAGTGGTAAGATTAGTAGCATTCAACAGCCAGCTATCCGCTACTTTGCTTATTTCGTTACAAAGTGTGTTCTTGCTAGAAGATGGAGGTAAATTATCTGTCCAAGATTTGGCTTTCTTAGCTGCTGCTTTGCAACAGGATAGGACTTATAATTTGAGTGCTTTAATAGCTTGTAGACTTGCTACTAACCGTGAGAAAGGAGGAATTTGTGGAGGTCTTATCGCCTCTCGCTTATTAGCTATGCATGGTGTAGGACCTCACCATTTAGATATTCCGCTTTCTATAGAGAAGCTTGATGTTGTTTCCATGATTAAACATGAATTTATTTCAGATGCATCTAATTTGAACAACCTGCATTATAGGATAACTTTGTATAAGAAAAATTGGAGTATAACTAAGAAAATTGAAAAACTAGTACGATTGCCTGCACCTGCTTTGTTTAACCTTGATGCCAGGAAAGGGTGGTCGATCACAGAAAATGAGCTAAACGCATACATAGAAAGGGAAAGCCGTCGTGCAAGGGAAGGTGTGGAGGAGGCCGAGGAGCACCCCGACTCTTCATCCGATGCAGCGAGCTCCTCATATCAACATCATGGTCATGTGGAGCCTCCACGATATTCTTCTGCGCAGGGGCCTTATTATCACTCCATGTATGACCCACCGGCGTGGAACTCCGACCCTCGTTGGGAATGAACTCCACTTGGGCCAAAAGCCTAAGCTTGGGGGAGGTATACCGGCATCACTCATTCTTTGCATATTATGGTTGCTGGATACTTGTACATACTTGTTTAGTCTCTAGAGTGGTTTTCTAATGAGAGGGAGATGATATTTGGGGAAGTGCTGTCCAAAAACAGATTCTGGGCTGTTACTAAAAAAATTCGTACGCACAGCCAGAACGTTATTTTGAGTTGCCAATTTTTGAGCATGTGCCCCAGGTTGTTATCTAACTTTCATTAGTTGAACACTTTTTGGTCTGAGCAATGGAAGATTTTTTTAATTTCGATTTCTGTACTGCTGTCAGGATTTGGCAGATTTCTGTCATCCTGCTTTTCTGTGTTTCTGTTAGTTTGCATTCTCTTGTTTTCGCCTTGTTTCTTTCCTAAAACACAAAAAGACCAAAAATATTTCTGTTGTTTCTCTTCACCATTTGTTTATTTGGTTCTTTGCCCTTAGTTTGCTTTATTTGCTATCGTTGGTTTGCTATGAGAAAACCCAAAAAGATTCTGCTTTGTTTGCTTGTTTTCTTTCGTTCTTGTTTCCAATTCGAAAACACCAAAAATATTTGCTGTTCTTCTTTGGTTTGTAAAGTTCATCATGAGTTCAATGGTCTTCGGTGGCTGGAGCGTGGTTTTCATTTCATATTATCCAAGCTACACAAGTGAAAAGGCAATAATGACGATCTACGACAATCTGATTGTGGTGAGAGGCTGGTATGAACTCTATTTGTTTTCATTTTTGTACATATACTCATCCATGTGAGCATGCTTAGTTGGTTCATGTGAGGTATATGTTATTTGAGAAAGTTTAGTAGTTCATGATCTCTCATGTTTAGCTCCAATTTATTAATATGAGTAGCATGTCATGAATGTTTTGCATTGTTTTATTCATAAGTAAGTATGACATTGTGGTATCCTCCTCTGAATAATTTATTTATATCGACTTGGCACATGCTCACGCATGCATATGACTGAACAAAAAGTCAATTAAGCCTCGATGATTTATATTGCTTCGAGTTCTTGTATCACTTTTATGCCTCCGTTAATTTATTTTGCCGCAAGCATGATTATGACAGCTCTCTTGATTTGTCGCTCCCTAGTCTTTTGCTAGCCTTCACTTGTACTGAGCGGGAACGCGCTCGTGCTTCCAAACACCTGAAAACCAAGTTGTTCCAAAGTGTTCACCATAAATACCTATGCATGGCATTTCAAACCATTCCAAGTAAATTCTCATGCGCTACCTTTAAAACTTTCAAAATGCTTCTCAATTTGTGTTAACGTTTCATAGCTCATGAGGAAGTATGTGGTGTTTAGCTTTCAAACTTGTCATTTACTTTTGACGGACTCTCATATGGACTAGTGGCACATCCGCTTATCCAATAATTTTGCAAAAAGAGCTGGCAATGGGATTCCCAGTCCCAAATTAATTAAATAAAAAGACACTCCTCCATGGTTTGTGGTTGTTGGACGGCACCCGAAGGATTCGGTTAGCCATGGCTTGTGTAAGCAAAGGTTGGGGGGAGTGTCATCATCATAATAAAACTTAAATAATAAAAAGGCACTCCTTCATGGTATGTGATTGCAGGCACCCGAGGATTCGGTTAGCCATGGTTTGTGTAAGAAAGGTTGGAAGGAGTGCCACATAAACATACAAATAATTCATGGGAGCCGCTCTTGAGAGTCCGGTTGATGAGGTAGTTAGTGTACCCATTACCATTCGTTGACAACAACAAACACCTCTCAAAATAATTTTACTCCTGCTTTACAAATGAAAAGCTCTAGCGCATGTTAATCCCTGCTTCCCTCTGCGAAGGGTCAATCTTTTACTTTTATGTTGTGTCTCCATTCTTCCTTTGAGCACTATCTTGAGAGCACAACTGTCATTCTTAGTATAATATGCTTGTCTCAAAATATGATTGATTGTGGTATAACTTTGATGCTTTTATCTTTGACAATCACTACTTCTAGTCTTTCTATGAACTCCAGAGGTGCCTCGGCATTTATGTTTTGCCGATCAAATACGGGAAAGCGAGATACCACTTTATCATATTCTCTTATGAACATTGCAATCCTGCTTACATACATGATTCATGATGTTTATTATTAATTGTTGGTACCTCTCCATTATTGACATAGCTGTTGGATGATCTTATTTGCATGTATCTCATTATGAACTACTTAAGTATTAGCCATAGCATGAGAATATATACATCATATGAGCAAATGTGTTCGTGAAAGTTCTTTTATCGCTCAGTTGTTAACTGAATTGCTTGAGGACAAGCAATAAGCTAAGCGGGGGAGTTGATACGTCCAAAACGTATCTACTTTCCCGAACACTTTTGCTATTGTTTTGCCTCTAATTTGTGTATTTTGGATAGAACTAACACGGACTAACGCTGTTTTCAGCAGAACTCTGGTGTCTCGTTTTTGTGCAAATCCAACTTTCGGGAAAATCCTGAATTTATGCGAAGGCCCTATTTTCCAGAACTTGACGGAGAAGGACAAGTGAGGTGGAGGCCCGAGGGCCCCACACCATAAGGCGCGCGGCTAGGGGGCCCGCGCGGCCCTATGGTGTGGCCCCCTCGGCCTCCGACGCCCCCTTCGGACTACTTATCGGGTTCGACCTAAAAACGCATAGAGAGAAGTCGAAGTCGAAACCCTCCGAGAGCCGCCACATCGCGAAACTCCGTCGCGGGAGCCGAAGTCTCCGTTCGGCACCGCCGGACAGGGAATTGGAGATCTTCACCGCGATCACCGCCAACGCCTCTCCATCGACCAGCCATGTTTCCCCATCCATGTGTGAGTAATTCCCCCCTGTAGGCCGAAGAGGATGGTAGGGATTGGATGAGATTGGTCATGTAATAGTCATAAGATTGTTAGGGCATAGTGCCTAGTATCCGTAGATGTCACTTTTATGATATTGTTGCAACTTGTTATGCTTAATGCTTGTCACTAGGCCCGAGTGCCATGATCTCAGATCTGAACATGTTATTGATTCATGAAGATATTCGTTGTTTATGATCTTACCTGCAAGTTGTATACACATGTCGCTGTCCGGAACCAATGGCCCCGAAGTGACAGAAATCGGGACAACCGGAGGGGATGGTAGTGATGTGAGGATCACATGTGTTCACGGAGTGTTAATGCTTTGCTCCGGTACTCTATTAAAAGGAGTACCTTAATTTCCAGTAGTTTCCCTAGAGGCCCGGCTGCCACCGGCTGGTAGGACAAAAGATGTTGTGCAAGTTTCTCATTGCGAGCACGTACGACTAAATATGGAACACATGCCTATTGATTGATTAGTACTTGGATACCGTTTTATTATTATCTGCAAATGCCCATGCTTTGATTGTTATATGAGTTTCTCTCATCCATGCAACGCCCGTTAATCCGTCCCCGTGCCTACAGTATTTTAATCTGCTGTTTACTATAATCACTAGCTGTCTTTATTTCACCACTCGTTATTTCACTATTCCTACGCTATAAAACTGTTACTACCGATAAACTCTCGCGAGCAAGTCTGTTTCCAGTGCATCTGAATTGACAACTCCGCTGTTAAGGCTTACAAGTATTCTTTGTCTCCCCTTGTGTCGAATCAATAAATTGGGTAATACTTCCCTCGAAGACTGTTGCGATCCCCTATACTTGTGGGTCATCATAGCTTCATATGCATCGATTTAGAGATCTAGCTATTTTCTATATATTATGCATGTAAAAAATAATATCGCATTTCCACTATTATTCGAGCACCACAACCTCCAAACGATGCCGATGCCGATGCCGATATCGGCATGGTCAGAATGGCTATGCTCGCCGCCACTGCTAGGTCACCGTCAGGATGCACAATGTTTAGCATAAGAGTCACTTTAGATTAAGCTGCGAAAATAGTCACCTGCCATGGGCTGAGGTGGCCCCATAGAGCAGCTCTATATTATATTCTCTAAATAAATAGACGACCACATCGGTCATTGGCTGCGGAGACCCCACAGAGCGGCAATATATAATTTTCTATAAATAAATAGACGACCCACTGGTCATTGGCAGCCCCATAGAGCGGCCCCATTTGTCATTGGCAGCACCGCGTATACAATCAGGAAATAAAACGGCCCACGCGTCAGCGATAGATGGATGGCTACCCGTCAGCACGAGACGGTCAGAGAGGAACTGCCATGACGGTAACGGTAAGGCCTCTGACCTGATGGCAACACGCGTCTTCGAGGGGTTTCAAACTAGAGGGAGGGGAAAACTGAGGAAAAACTAAGGGGCTGGGGAAAACTGAGTACAACTAACGAAGCAGGGGCACGAAAATAGAAATCCCTTTATAAAATGGTCCTCGAGTATATACATGAATTTGGTATAAGTCCCTAAGTTTTCTAATTCAGCCTCCATTCTGTTTATATTTGCCAAGTCGACCTGATAGGTGGGCCTGAATAGTCAGAAAATGGTTTAAGCATCGAGTCATTGCTATGTGTGACACACGTGCCCCAAAAGTACTGCCTCCATCGACAAAAGTATGTCTCAACTTTATCAAAATAAGGATGTATCTAGACGTGGTTTAGTGTGTAGATACATACAAATATAAACAAAGTTGAGACATCCTTTTCTGCATGTAGGGAGTAGTATTTATGTGCCAAAAGACAAAAGTGGGACCTTTTGTCATTTTCTCCCATTTAGTTGCAACAGAACATAAAAAGGTGGGTTACCATTGGCAAAGAAAAAAATGTCCCACATCTAACATCAGTGAAACACGTTAAAGCAGTTGATAAACCCATTTGCAACATACACTAATGAATCATGGCACCATTTTACTTGTGGGTCAAAAAAGTAGCGATTTGCCACATTTTAAAACACCCTATGCAACATAAAAATTCTGGAAAAACTAACAACCATCACCCTGAGCTCATTGGCGATGAATGCCTCACAGGAGAGTTGTTGGCACTGGATCCGACAACCCTGGATATAGTTTGGTTTCCTCCATGTTTTCGTCATTGGATATATTCATTTGATTTTACTCATATTATGAGAAACGCACACCTTGGAAAAGAACTTATACTATATTGGCCTTCTAAATTTGTCATCCATTTTTTCACTTGTTGACAATGGGGGAGAAGTTTAGAGGGTTTAAGGAAAATGGTTTATAACTTAAGTTGAGTGTTTGCCTTTCATGCATTCCATGTTTGTTTGTTGTTTTGCATTGGTTGAATATATAGCGTCAACTCTCCCAAAGGTTACGCTTGACAATATATGCAATGAAATTCAAGTTCATCACACATGCATATATTATGGGGGAGTTTGCTATATATATGTTGGTTCTACTCACATCTTTTGCATTAGTTGTAGTTTGCGTTCGTGGAATCAGTTTTGATATGGGCTATAACTTTGTGTTACTTGAGCATATCAAATACAACCTCGAGTATACAACTTATTCTTGCATAAGTTTCATACTTGTTTCAAATATTTTTTTATATAAACCCGCTTGTTGAGATTGTCAACAATTACCAAAATGGAGAGATTGTAAGGGTACATTGCCCCTATTTGTGGTTTTAATAATTAATGACAATCTATATGGACTAATATTTTAATTGAGTTTATATGACGGGATATTCCATAGGTAATTCTTGTACTCCATGTGTTGGATTCAAGTGTGGATGCCATGAAGATATATCTTAAGTATTGGCATCAAGATCATCGATTTGAAGAGAATAATATGATATAGTCAAGAAGAAGAAATGAAGCCTCGCAGGGCCAATGCAGCACACAATTGAGAGGCTGGCCACTACCGGCTCCAGTGGGACTACGTCCACCCTACGAAGCTGGTCTACATGCCGAACCTGTTTCGGAGCCGCTTTCGGATGTCAAGAGACTTATTTTGATTATTATACGAGGCATCAGGGACTACGAGCCCTACTTTAGATGCAAGCCCGATTCCACTGGTAAGCTAGGTTTCACCTCTTACCAAAAGTGTCGTGTATCTATTCATATGCTTGCACATGGAGTGTCGGATGATCTTATCGATGAGTACTTGCGAATGAGCGAGACCACCTGCGTTGACGCGATGTGCAAGTTCTGTCGAGACGTGATTGCGGTGTTCGACGAGGTTTTACTTGAGAGAACCAACTGTTGCTGACACTTCCCTGCTGTTGTCGACGAGTCAAGAGAGTTTCCTGGGATGATCAGTAGCATAGATTGATGCACTGGGAGTGGCAAAACTACCCATTTGCATGGCAGGGGTAGTATAGCGGGCATGTGGAGGGGTGGACTGTCATTCTTGAGGTAGTTGCATCAAGATATGTCAATTTTGGCTCTCTTTCTTTGGCATGGCCGATTCCCACAATGACGTCAACACGCTTTATCGCTCTCCGGTATTCTCCATGTTGCTTGTTGAAGGCAATAATGCTCTAGTGGTTCACTGTGAGATCAATGGCAATGCATATGATAAGCCATATTATCTAGTTGATGGCATCTATCCTAACTAGATCACACTAGTGAAGATGATTCGTGATCGTCAAACAGAGAAGGAGAAGAGGTTCGCCAAACAACAATAGGCATGCAAGAAAGATGTAGAAGGGGCATGTATTGTGCTCCAAGCTCGTCGGGCTATTGTTCATTACCCTGCTAGAACATGGAACCTTCAGACCATGTGGGAGGTGATAACATGTTGTGTGATCATGCACAACATGATCGTTGAGCAAGATAGTGATAACAACCTCCATAACCAAGGATGAAAATTTCAGGGGGAGCTGTGTGGTATGGGACTTCATCGTGTGAGGAGTTCCTCCATATGCACGTTGAGCTCCGCGATAGCCACATTCACGACCGTCTTCAGACGGATCTAGTCGAGTATTGGTGGGCATGGACATTGGCGGACCATGAGTAAAATAACGTTTAGTCATCCCATCTTTTTTTATATGTTTAATTGTGAACTATGTTTAGTTATTTCGTGCACAACATTGCATTTGAACTATATCGTTTATCTGGATGTAATAAAGTTACAAGGCTATTTATATTTGTTTGATTGCAGCTTTATTGTTTCCTATACATATGAGAAGATTGGGTTGAAAATAAGGTGAAATAAAATCAAAATGGACTGGCCAGACCAAAACGCGTTGGACCATTGGCTATCCCGACCCAAACGAAAAAACGTGATCGGACAGTTATTTTAGTGTTTGCGGCACGATCCAAACAGATTAAAACATATACAAATGGTATCTGAAATGCATCGGGCCGCTAGAGATGCCCTTACACGTTGAATCGTAACCAGCGGGATCTAGCGTACAAGTGCAATCACTCCAACACAACACATGGATACAAACGGTCATCCAAAATTTGCAACCACACACCTAACCAATATCATAAGAGTAACCATACACATGCTCCATGCAGCTTGCGCATCACATCACATGAGGTGTTAGCTAGCTAGGTTGCTGTTTCTTCTACGGTCAACCGGCCGGCCACCTCTCTCAAAGTTTCAATCATCTTCTTCCTCTTCGGGTCACTACACATCCAACGATTCACGCTACAGGATCGGAAACGGTGACCCCATGCATATGCATGTGGCCATCTTATTAGTAGCACCTACGGCACAACACAACAACGCACACCTACCTCCCCCCAAACGCCCTGCTCGGTCGCTAGCTTGCGCCCATACATACTCGCAACGCCCAAATACAGAGCGCACCTCCCTCTTCTTCAGGGAGGCTAGCCCACTGCCCACTACCTCTCCACTCTCCCACCTCTGCTCTTAGCATGGTGAGGGACACCGGCACCGGAGCCCTGCAGCTACTGGCAATGCTTCTCCTCCTTCTAGCGTCTGAGCTCGCCACCTTCAGCTGCGGCCACCGGATCCCAAGAGCAGACGTCGCATCGTGGAAGAAGCGCGAGCCGACGGCGCCGACGGGACGCATGGCGTCCACGAAGACAGCCACGACCAAAGCCAGAGACGGAGCGGCGGCAGGGGCGCTCGGCGACTCCAAGAGGGTGGTCCCGGGCGGCCCCAACCCGCTGCACAACTAGCGCCGCTCAGGTTCTTCTTCGCCTCCATTTTTGCTCGCGCAGAAGAACACCAGACCACTAGTGACTAGTGAGTGCTGAGTAGTGCCCGATACAGTCACATACACTACTGCTCACTTTTGTATGTGGTTGTATCGGGCATTGAGTATGTGAGCACTGAGTAGCGAGTAAACTGTAATTAGCTAGTAGCACATTAGAGCTGATCTGGAGTCTGGAATCTGAATCCAAGACTAGTGTAATTACATGTAATATCATCTTTTTGTTCCTCCCTCTCGCTGTTATTATTCAGTTCTTCATCGAGCGAAGATCTGAAATAGAGTAACAGGACAATGATTGATCTGAATTCTGAAATAGCTTTGCAATGTGCTGCTGCGAGAGCTCGGAACAGTCAATGACTCTGTGTGCTTGTTTTCCGGGGGGTGTTTAACGTCATTTCGCGTTGGCGGAGGTGTATAGCAAAGGGACAAGCGAGCCACGACAAGCTGGACCTTTGTCGCGCCTTGGCTAAAATAACATGGATCCTTTACTAGCCTTTTTGTTCGCTTATGCGCGTGATATCATCAGTGAAACCTTGTTGTTATCTTTGCCACTCACATGCAAGAACCGTCGCGTATGGGATATAAAATTGTTGGCAGGTACGTTTAGTCTCTTGATTCGACGAGAGATGGGAGGCAAGAGTTTGGCAGTTTAGCGCAGCTGGAAGGTCAAATTAAGAACAACCGGCCGCATACATCGGCAGTCTGCAGTCTGAGTCAGTGTACATTAAGCCATAATCTACTCTAATCGTAGAAAAGCATGTCAGGAGAACATGCATGGATCATGGTGCTGATTACCACAACGACTTCCTAGTTTTTCTAGTATGTCAAAATACAGTGTATATTGGTTTTGTCCCAAATCAGACTTTAAGTTCCACCAGTACCAAATAAATACAGTATGGAAGGTACTTCTGATGACAAATCTCACAATGCTTAAACCAAAATAACGAAAAGGCAAGATCACTTATATTTGGTAGTATTTGATTACAATTCTTAACTTGAAAGCTTAGCATAGGTAGAGTAGATGCAAAATATTACACAAGCTTTGTTATGTCAAGACAACCACATAAAAAAACAAAAAAAACTAAGGACTATTGAATGAGTAACAATTATTCTACTTTTCTCTAGACAACACTTTCTTGCCAAGGATTGATTGAACTTTGAAATTTAAACAACTAAGAGTGAGAGGATATGTAAAGGGTACTCATTAAGCACCCACATTAATAAGTCAAGACTCTCAAACACATTTTTTGCGTTCATTGTCTTTGAAGAACTTCAACTCTTTCGTAACAAGACCATTCCAAAAAGAAGTAATGTGTTTTGTAAGCAGACTGAATAGACTTGGAAGGAACACTTTTTGGTGCCCAAGTTTGTTTGCAACACGGCCATACAAGGAATCAAAATTTTCCCATCATAACATTGTTGTTACAGATGTTTAATCAACTGATAGCCGTATTCTGGGAGTTATATCATGGTAGATCGTTCAATAGCCAACAGAGTTGTTGATCCCTATATGGAATGCGCTAGTGGTGCAAGACACACATAAAGCAATTTCTTACTTTAGTTTAAACACAACTTATTTTTGGCAAGCATCTCTTTACCACTAAGCATTAGTTCCATCAAACAACTCCCTTCAAAAAGGGTTATCAAGTCTATCATAAATCTCTATGGAGTTGAGTATATGTAAGGCTAAACTATAAAGACAATTACTTCAACACCCAAGTCATCATTAATAGACTCTTTATAGTGAAATTTAGTTGCATATATAATTTCCAAGGAAAGACTCGGTTCTCTAAAGAAACATAGAGTAAAAGCTACTTATCCAAGCATCCAAAATAATAAAAGCTTTACTCTAACCATCAAGACATACTCCCACTTAATGCAACATCTTACAAACACTACTAACTAGCATAAGCATTTCAAATTTGAGAAATGGAAGTCATAAGACATACCTCTTGTTTGCGAGTTCACTCCTTTATTCCATATTATATGATCTTTAGGAACTCGCAAAGGTCTCTCCCCGCGAAAATATTGGGAAAATAGAAGCAAATAGGATCATCATCAAAACACAAAAGGATCAAAGGAAAAAAACTTTTGGGGTTTTTTTTGTGAATGAGATATAAGAGAGTTTAAAATTAATGACAAAGACAAGGCTACAAAACTCGAATAAAAACAAACTAAAATAAAAAAGGAAAAAAAGAAGAAAAAAAGTGAAGTGCTGGGACGAAGCCAATACAAGTTTCAAAGCTCTCATGAGATGCAGTACAACCTATAGATTATTACAAATAAAAATGATACCATGTGCCTCCTCCGTCGGATCAAGATCAAGATTTAGAGGAGCATCCCACCATGGAAGCGCCACCAGCAAGAAGAAGAGGAGCATCCCTTGGATGCAGCTCGAGAGTAGCAGGAGCACCTGAGACCACGGCATGGATCCGAAACTTGATGCAAACAACAAATTGTAGACCTAAAACTACACTTGTTGTACAAGGGGGGGGGTCCATCTCCGACCACAACGCTGGCTATCACCGGAGAAGGGAAGGCAGGGGCCTGCCGGCCTGGATCTGGGAGAGAACAAGAAGGGTGACGGAGGGAGCGAGGAGTGTGCACTGCTAATTAAAACTTAATAATTCAAGCCATAGCTGACTCTTCCAAGCATGGCTAAAGTTATGTGATATAAAATCTATCTCTTGAACTTCAGCACTGTTGATGGTATTAATTTGTATTTGTTCTTACCTTTGATGATATCAGTAAGCTCATCTACCTTTGTTGTGAGGTCTTCATTTCTTTCTTCGGTGATAGAGTTCACCTTCTTAGTGGAGGATCTTTATACATGCCATTAGAAATGATTATCTCGCATATCATTGAGTAGCTTATTGGCTATCTCTATCTCCTTTCTCATGAATGCGCCTCCAGTTGCAGTGTCAAGCATAGACTTGGACATAATATTAATTAGGTCATGATAAAACAAATGTAAAATTATCCATTCTTCCATTCCATGGTTAGGACAGTTCCTTACGGCCTCCTTCATCCTTTGAGACGCAAGTTCTAGTGGCTCGCGGTATTCTTGTCTAAACCTTGTAATGTTAAACCTAGTTGCATAGTTTTTGCAAGCAAGAAAAACTTAGTCGTAAAAATGTTACAACAGTTATCCCATGAAGTGATAATTCCTCCAAAAAGTGCTAGCAACCAGTGATTAGCTTTCCCTCTAAGCGAAAAGGGAAACAACAGTTATCCCATGAAGTGATAATTCCTCCAAAAAGTGCTAGCAACCAGTGATTAGCTTTCCCTCTAAGCGAAAAGGGAAACAAGCGTAACTTTACCGCATCATTTCACATATCTCATTCAATGTGTCCAATTGCATACCTGCATCTTCAGAAGCCGAACCACAAAACTGGTTTTGTTGTACCAAACTTAAGAGGTTAGGATTAATTTCATAGTTCTCTGTAGTGACAATAGGTTGATTTATAGGTGCACAAAGGTAATCATCATTAGGGGTAGAAAAATTCTCCAAGCTTCTTCGCTGCCATACTTATAGTTTAGGATTACAAAGTAGCACGAAGGGGACGGTGATGGAGATGATCGTGGCGGCGGTAGAGCTTTAATGATGATGGAGATCTGACTTTTGGCAGAGAAAATGGTGGTTTGGGTGGTGCTTTATTCCTCAGATGACCCTAGATGTCTTCACGTTAAATACTGGGTTTAACGTGACGAAGGGCCAACCTATTGTACGGTCACTCGGTACGATTATTGGGGATGACTGTAACACTGGTCGCTAAATCTTCTGCAATTCTTCTCAGCGGTCTGGTTGGCTTGGTGAAGTTCCTAGCTCGTAATTCTTCTTTATTTGCCTCTGATTTCCTTCCTAAAGTGCCCATTTATGCATAGAAATAAATAAATACAGAGATTTGCAGGTCTATGCAATACTTAGTGATCAACAACATGTCCAGAGAGATATTATCATTATTTGAATGAAAAATATAAGCTTTAGACGACGATAAGATGAGCGTTTTACCATTCATTAAGTGATTAGTGGAGTAGGGGGCTTACATGATTTTCCCTTGTCTAAAAAACATCATTTTCCCACAAAAGGACTTTCCAGCGTCTCACCCACACTGGCCACCGCGCCCGGCACCCCTCTCTATTCGCCCACAATGGTGTTGGTTGCTCCACCCCGATGCCGCCCAACTCATATGCCACCCCTCGAGGGCCCTCATCCTCCTCCCCCATTGCCCGTTATCGCCTTCCTCCTCCTACCCCCGCTTTTCTCGTCGTCGCATGTTCCTCCTCCCATGTCATCCTCTACCATAATCATCTGTTCTCTCACGCGCCTCCCGTCTCCACCTGCTCGTCCTCCCACACCACTTGTCGTCACCCTCCTCCTTCGGCCTTCGCCCACATCGTCGTTCGCCGCCATGGTCTCATTTGCT
This sequence comes from Lolium multiflorum, assembly GCA_030979885.1. Taxonomy (NCBI): domain Eukaryota; kingdom Viridiplantae; phylum Streptophyta; class Magnoliopsida; order Poales; family Poaceae; genus Lolium; species Lolium multiflorum. The sequence continues at coordinate 252,625,160 of CM061748.1, forward strand.
GTGGTGCCACGATCTCCTCCGCCCCACCGCCATGGTCTACTCTGGTCGATGCCACCCTGCCGTCATGGCTCTTTATATCCATCATGTGATGGTCAAGTGTTACAGAGCTTTGACGGTAGGGTGCTCTGAGTAGATAGAAGAGGAAACAAAAAAGAAAAATCCTCTGACATGCGGATCCCATGTGTTAGTGTAAAGGGCAAAAAAAAAAAGGTTGTTGCTACAATTGGATGCATTTTGCAATGGCTAAGGTATTGTGGCCAACCGCTAGAATTTGTCAAGGTCTATGTTTTAGGGTTTAGTACTATAGATATCATTATACTGACAACACTTTCTTCCCGAAATGGAGGTTGTACCCTTTGAAGCATACGTCACATATCATGTCCGTGTGGTGGTCATTGTGTTGCTTATCCTTGGCAGGTGGAGCTTCTCCGCTTGGGATTTGTGAGCACCCTTGGTGTTTGTGTCCTATTGTATAGTTTGCAAGGACATATAAAACTCGGGTTTGATGGTGCTCCTTGATGACTTTGATTACGGGTATTTGGGCTACGGAGTACATGATGAAAATTGAATGTCTACCTTTAATTGGTTGTATCTGACAATAGCTACATATGTGTTGCTTCCTTGTTGAGGCAGGTCTTCATTGGTTGGATCCGACAACGGTAACACATGTACATTGTCCCGTTCTAAGGTTTTGCTTCGGATAACCATTTGCTAATGCTGATAAAAAAAGAGAGCAGAGAAGACCTACTTGTGCAGCTGTGGTGCATAAGAAATGGCCCGTTGGTATGACAATTGACAAATCAGTGTATTACCATTAAAGAGAACGGTTCCTCCATAGTTTTAGTACATATAATCGCAAAAACATTATTTCAAACTTAAATACTGGAAACTGGTCCAATTAATATGGAGATGTTGCGGCTATCCATAAGAGAGGGAATAATGTGAAGCGTTCTAGCAGAAGACTTGTCACACCATTGAACTTCAACAAAGCATCCACTTGTTCCCTTGAAGATGGTTTGCCTCCACCCGCCAAAGTAAATGCTAATCACGAGCCACCTGTGAAAAGAATGAACGTTTGGTCAAAATTTAAATATTGAGAACAGGAGGAACATCTGTCGAAATGTAAGTGTTGACATGAGGAGAAGGGACAACTGGTTCATCTTCATGGCAATGAGAAGCATTATTCAGAAGAAAAGACGACCGAGTTGCACACGAACACAAAAGAGGTATATCTAATTAGTGGCCAGTGAAACTAAAGGTAGAAAAATGAAGTCAGCTGTCAAAGTCACCAATTTATCACACGAAGGTAACATCAAATAAGTGTCTAACAAAGCTAGCATATACAGTAACTAAATATACTCTCTCCATTTTGAATTATAAGATGTTTTGCATATCCCGTTGTGGCTATGTATGGACTGAAATGAGTAAGCTAAATACATATGATTTAGAGAAAAAAAGTTAAAACATCCTATAACTTAGAACGGGCAGATAGTATACAAGCCAAGGAAAAAAATAGCGCCCTATAACAAAATAGCGTCGGCTGAAAAGTACGCTATTAGCGTGCTATAGCGCGCTATATCACGCTATATATAGCGCCGAAATGCTGTCGCGTGGCATGTTCAAAAACGCTATAGCGTGCTATTAACACCGAAATAGCGCGCTATTTTTTTCCATGATACAGGCAGCTCGCACACATGCACCCAAGATGGCATACATCATCGAGTGGAGGGGAATACAGTGGGTAATTTTGGAGCATGCAGGTGAGACATTTACCTCTGGATTGAACGTCACGCTAATTTTGATCTCTCCACGGTACTCTTCATCTTTGACAACATTGTAAACAGTTGGTGGTATGCTTCCTTCACTATACACTGCATCCAGTGGGATCCTGCCATAATTAACGAGCTATTTAGTTATAGTGGGCAACGAAATTAATCTGCAAACTTTCAGGTTCGCATCCTGCAAGCTAGGCCGCGACATGAACTGGAACCGCAAACTGCAAGAGTTTCAGCACAGATTTCATTAGTCGAGATTCGAGCTACTGTTGGCTATAAGCTAAGTGTCATGTCATCTATAGTCATTCTAGAGTCAATATGTACAATAGTGAGCTATAAAATTATACTACTTTATCAATATATGACCCACCATTCACTCTCACAAAGTGCCTAGGAGCACGTGCTAGAGCTGGCTCTTGCATGAGAGCTCACTCCTCTTCTCTTTCCTCCTCTCTCTCCTCCAACTAGACAATAATATATTATTTTAATTCTTATAGCTAGCTGCTCTAAGGTGGAGGAGCTCCAGCCGCACAAATAAGCTATAAGAACACTTGCCCGTAACCACATATTCACTCAAAAATTGGAACTGACGAGAACCGAGTGGTCGGGTGGTGCGCCCAGCCCGCATGGGTTCGATCCCAAGAGACGCAGAGATAGTTAGCTCGGGACGGCTTAACAAACTAGCCTGTAACTTACGTTGCTTCACCGACAGGGTCGTCTTCCGTGCCAGCATCGCTGTCGAAAAGCTTGATGATGAGATCGGTTGCGTTCTCGGAGGCTGTGAACACAAAGGTCTCGTTCCATTCCGGATCGCTGCCTTTGCCTGCATAGCCCGAATACAGATTCAGGTTAACAATTGGCATGTAAGTCAACGGACGGGCGTACGTACACGTCGAGCGATACTTACCGGAGTCGTACAGTTTCCGACCAGCAAAACTACTAGAGTACTGTACTATGTGTGAACGATCGAAGAAGAGTTACGTACCTGAGGCGACGCTGCTCCTCTGCTGCTGCGAAGTGCATTCCAGAATCGCGTACGGGTCCATGTTGCCTGCATGAAAGAAAGATTGCGTCAGCGAGAATCGATCCCAGCTTTCAGCAGCAGCTGCGAAAGCAAGCTAACTCGCGGCCGATTAATTTAGCTGCTGAGTACAGCGCGCGACGAACTAATCGATCGACCAGGGAACGGGGAGATCGTCGCAGAATTCGAAGGGGAGGAAAGGGGAAAGGAGTGAAGGTAGCGTACAGAGGTAGTCGGTGTTCTCGAGCCCCTTGGCTCCGACGAGCAGCACCTGAAGCGTCCCGGCCTGCGCCATCGTCTTCGTCCCCGATTAGCCTGATCTGACTGATCTCGCCCCGATCGAGAGCTCGAGCGATCAGGAGCTGTGCTGGGTACTGCTCCGGAAGACTAAACGACGCGATCGGCGAGATCTAATGGGCTGTATGTATAGGAGTTGAAAATGGAAGCACTCGCATGCGTCTTCGTCAAGCTTCCCCGGCATCGCATCGCATCACATTCACATGGAGGTGGTGTCTGCTAGTGGTAGGGCTCATCTACGGCAACTTGCGCAAAGAAGGAAAAAAATTAATGCGTCGCGCGCCCGTGATGGTTGGGGTGGCTTCTTCCGGCGGTCTCGCGCGAGCCAAACCCAACGCGTTTACGCCGGCCCCGTCCGCGTGATCGTCGCACGTTCCATGATCCATCCATGGACGGTGGCCGGCTGTTTTTTTCTTTCGTTTTGATTTGATTGCGGGGAAGTGGCCGGAGTTGTTGGCTTCTTGATTGAGGGGAAGTGGCCGATTTAGCCCGTTTTCGAATATGGACCCTTGTGGGCTAGAACTGGATGTGGCTAAATACCATGTTGGGCCTCAAGAAAGATTGGGAGGGTGTAACAGTAGAGTACTAATCTGCTAAAAAAAAAAGCAGTAGAGTACTACTCCCTCGGTCCTACCAAAAGTGTCAACTTTGTTAAAATTTGGATGTTTTAGACAGTGTCTAGATACATCTAAATTTTGATAAGTTGAGACATTTTTTGTGAGACGGAGGGACTACATCGCAAGGTTTCTCTCAAAAAAAAAAAACTACATCGCAAGGTACCAGTGTCTGTTACCACAGCCATGGACGGCAAGCTTATCGCCCCTTTAGAGGACGGCGAGGTCAAGCAAGCACACTTATAGATGTATCCTCTGAAAGCTCTGGGCTGGACGGCTTTCCAGCTCAGTTTTCGAAAAAAAACATTGAGACTTATGTGGTGAAGAAGTAACCAAAGCAATCCTGCCCATACTTTGGGGTGAAGATAATCCAGAAGGTGTAAATAAAACCTTTATCGTTCTTATTTCGAAGGTGGCTTCTCAGGTGGAATTGAGATAGTTTCGACCTATAGGCTGAAGGAAATTATTCCCGAGATCATCTCGAAAGAGCAGACCGCGTTTGTTCCGAGGTGACTGATCACGGACAACATAATTACAGTTTATGAGTGCCTTCATTTTATAAAAAGGAATAAAGAAAACAAGCACCAACACTACCCGCTAAACTTGATAAGTAGAGGGCTTATGATCGTTGTCGAATGGGTATACCAGAGGACGATCATGCATTAGATGGAGTTTCACCAACGGTGGGTAAACCTTATTATGAGTTTGGTATCATCTGTGTCCTTCTCGGTTCTATTTAATGGTAAACCATTTCTGGAGTTCAAACCTTCCAAAGGTCTATGTCAATGTGATCCCATATCCCCCTATCTTTTCTTGCTTGCAGCAGAGAGCCTTTCTGTTGGCATGTTAACACGAAGTCGTCAGTCATGGCATCTTCGTGGGACCAAGGTGGCCCTCACGGCTCCTGTTGTGAACCACCTCATGTTAGCAAATGATATCACGTTGTTTGTCAAGTCGAGTGATGAGGGAGCCATTGAAGTGAATCAAATTCCGAAAAAAATGTTGTAATGCTTCAGGTCAACATATCAATCTAGATAAATCATCAATCTTCTTCGGCAAGGGATGCCAAGAGTCTCAGTGGCATTCTCTGAAGAGCATTATCAATTTGTCTAATGAGACGCTTAATGAGAAGTACCTCGGGATGCTCACTGATTTGGAGTGGTCCATAAATGGGGCTTTCAAATACTTGAAGGATCGTATATGGAAGAGGATCCAAAGGTGCCTGGAGCAAAATATTGCGTTGGGGGAAAAGAGGTTTTGATCAAGTCAGTGGCACATGCAATCCCGAATTTTTTCCATTTCTTGCTTCAAATTGCCAAGAGGTCTTTGCTTGGCTATCAATATAATTCAAAGCTTCTGGTAGGGCAGTAAAGATGGAAACCGCAAACCAAGTTGGGTTTGTTGGGAGACCGTGTGTTCTCCGAAGTTCTCTAGACGAATGGGGTTTAGAGATATTGAGTTATTCAACCTGGCTATCCTTGCCTGCCAAGCATGGAGGATTCTACAAAACCCGGAGGCTTTAAGCTCAAGAATCCTCTAAGTGTTTACTTCCCTAATACTAATCACAAGTATGTAGATCTAATGTGGAAGGGAGGGATGTTATGAAGCAATGGCTCATCAGACATACATTGCACAATATGAACAACCACTAACCTAGTATACAGAAGGTGAATATGTGTACGTGCAAATAAGACATGGCAAATGGTAGTGCAGAATTTTATCTAACAAACACTACATTTTCACACTACCTACTCTAGATCACCGATTAAGAAGCAACTCTCATGTAAGTCCTAGCATCTAGCAAACCTTTCCAAGATCTAACCCTAGCCAACCTAGTTGGAACCGCGGTAGGCGAGTGAGAACTCGAAAAAAAGACGAAGCATCCTTACCACCACTGCCTCCATCGGCGATCAGAGATATGTACGTCCCTTACCTCTGTGCGTGTTTTCCAAGTAATTGTAAGAGCAATTAAAATAAAATCGCGTCAGGAACCCAATCATCCCGTTTAAAGCTTATGATTTTTCAAAAGGCAGAGATCAAGCACACTTTCGCTGCTCTACATCTCCAGCCACGCTGATAACATTATGCCAATCATTTTAAGGTGGGGCATGCCATGTGGGCTAATTTGTCTCTGTGTGCCGAAAGGTATTCGTGATGCCTAAACTAGTAGTGCATTAATCATCTGAAACTTGCACGTCACATGCGTCTCCGTGCGACCTTGCAAGTATTTCCGTTGTCTCGATATCATAAGGATGCTGGGCCCAGCCAGCAGAAATCTTGCACACGTTTCCTCCGCCATGATCGGAATCGGTAGAAACCTTGCTTTTTTGCGTTGATGGATACGAATGATTCCGCATGGACGATGGCGACCATACCTAAAGCTTGCCCCTGCTTGGCTGGTCGGGTTGGATCTTCCGCTTACTCGTGCTTGGTCGGTCGGATTCCGTCTAGCTCAAAGCGATGTGTGAATGAATCGGAGGATTCCTCGCCACCTCTTACACAAAAAGTAATGGGATACATGTGTTACATCTCGATCGCTTGGTCTGTGATTCCGTGTTGTACCGATGAGGGTGCTTTCTTAGTGAAATTCATGTGGGTAAACGAAATGGCTGTCAAAATCTGATCATTATTGTGCTTAAAACTGGCAATGCAATTCTTAGTGCGCCGTGATGTGTACTGTGCATTGTTTCACGAAAGAAAACCAGAAGCAACAGAGTGTGATGCGAGACTTGGATGCAATCAGTGGGGACCAACATTTTCATCAAGCCTAGACACACTGCCTGGTTAAATTTTTATAATTTTTTTCATGAAAATAAGTTATGTCACCGGCCGGAAGCTTGGGCGCTTTTCCGGCCTAAGAGACAGTTGGTTGGGTCCGCCACTGGATGCATTGCATGGAGTAAACCATCATTTGCAGATAAGAATGATACCCCTCAAGGCAGGTGGATCTCTCCACAAACCGGTGCACCTTCCTCCTTGGTGACTGCGTGAGGAGGCTTCGACATCGATGAGATGTGCTTTGTGTTTATCTTGTGCTTTTGGTGTTCGTTCTGTTGTAAACTGGTTAGCACCCTGTATGAAAACTTGGCCGTTCGGGACTTTATTAATTTAAAGCTGGACACTTGTGCCTTATATTTAAAAAAAGATAAGAATCTAATGAAATTAGAATATTCCATCAATCGCAAGGTTCCTCCTTCACAGTATCATACCGTGATTTTTCGAGTTCAAATTTGGTTCACAAACAGGATCGGATCTACTAGACTTAAGACTTTGCGAGTTGCGACATGTTAGTTTAAGCATTTTGTGCCAATATTTTTTGAATAATGTTATTTCATTTATTTATTTTTTTATTTCAATGACTTGTTCATATCCAAATTACTAGACTGCATGGAGTGTCTTTGAATCCCAAATTGAGTACTTGTGCCCAAGTAAGCATGTGGAACAATCGGTGTTCTTTTCTGTCCTAAATGCTTTCTGGCAAATCAATTGATGTTACCACTGACCTTCAGTGACCACCAAATAAGTGACTTTGACACTAGAAAACGCTACGACAATTCTTTTATGTGGGTCAATCCATGCGAATGATGCCAATTGTGATAAAACCACACTACCCACCGATGGATGAAGATCTGACCGCAATTGGCTTTAGATATGCAACATAGAAGGACGAGCAAACCATAAAGCACACCACTAAAGCATCTCCAATAGATGATTTATAATAGGGCAAGGGAAATTAGTGCACTAAAAGTTTTAGGGAAGGAGAGAGAAGGTTCTATGGTATGAGAAAAGTTTTTGTTGTAACCGATGCCCTAAAACTTGAAAAACAATTGAAACATGAGATCTGGTCGTCGTGAGGATGGGGAGGTGCATCCGACATGATAGCTCGGCAAGGAAAAATGGCTCACCGGCGGTCACATGAGGGTAGCGGCAGCCGTCAGTGGGTTGCAGTGGTGCTTTAACGAACATCTCAGACCGCGGCGGGGCGAAGAAGGGGTGGATTCTGGTAGTGGCCGAAGATTCAGCGGGAGTCGTGGGGGGTTGTGGCGGAGGTCTAGAGCCATGGAATGAGCAGTGAGGTGACAACGGGGTTGAGGTAGACCGTCGAAGTCGCTGTGTGCGACACGAGAATAGGTCAGAATCGGCATCGGTGGGCCACGATCAGGATACGGGGAAGTTTTGTTGTGGCGGTTGGGTTCCCGATATAACGTTTTGGTGCCCCAGATAGGATAGGGCTGCCACAGTGTTGCCCCAAATATACATCACTTGCAGCAAATTTTTTATGCATGCCCTAATTTTTTTGGCACAATATGTAGATAGGACATCGGCTGGAGCTGTGTTTTTGGCCCCAAATGCCCTAAAACCGTTTTTTAAACACAGACTCTATTTTACATAATCTGTTGGAGGGAGACATGGCATGCTGCAAGTTGGTAGTTAATTTCCAGTAGATTTTGGAGCAATGGAGACACTAGCATCTTATGATTTGGAATTGCACTTTTGGTCCCAAAAAACGTTAAAAAATTCATTTTTTGTTGGCATGTACATCCCCATATTCGGTGTGCTCCATTAAAGTTTTGTAACAAACTGGTATCTTTCTTGGCCTGTGTAAAAAAGAAAAAAAAAAGCACATGCCATATACAAATTTGTTTTTTTTTTCGTGAGGACTTCATAAGCACATATGGAGATGTATAAGTAATATTTTTAAAAAATATTTTAACATCTTTAAAATACATTTTAAATAAGGAAGCATATGCACCAAAGGAAAAAAAAAGTCACATATCCATATGTTTCAGCTCTTCAAAGAATCACGTGAGCAGAAGCTGGGGGTAGCAAAGTTTTCTTTCAAGTATAAAAGGCTACTTTGAAGAACACGACGGTTCTAAAAATATGGGAGTTAAGGTCACATGTAACTCTTTCAGATGTCCTTATGTTTCACCATACCAAGTTGTCAGATACGTTACGGATGTTCCAAATCATTATTAGGTTAAAAAAAGAGCACCTTCCTTTGTTATATTTCCCCTGCTTCTAGTTTAGTGAAAGTCAAACTTTATAAATTCAATTAAATACTTAGCAAAAAAAATCAACAAATACATATATTATAAAAATATGTTCTATGATGATTCTATTTTTTTTTTTTGAAGTGGGAGCATCTCCCCATCACAACGATGATTCTAATCATATTGATATCATGGTTTCGATGTTGATAATTTTCATATATGTTCAGTTAAACTTGAGAAATCTCAGACTTTGACTAAAGCTCATAAAATAGGGTAATTATGAACTGAGGGAGTATTTGAACATTGCAGTACCTAGAAGGCTAGAATTGGATCCTTGTGAGAGTTACTATGAGACTCCAAGTTGTATTTGTACTCTGGAGTCCTGCGTCTTTAATTACTCAGCGTTCATCGCCAAGATGACTCAGCAGAGACATAGACAGGCATAAACATAGTTTGGTGTGGCCATCATCCACGCTGTCAGATCAGCTAGAACCGCCGCCTAGTTCGATCTGCCTCCATACCAACAAGTCGCAACCACTTGCTGCTGGGAATGAAACCAAAACGTCTAAATCTTTGGTGATGGTGGTTAACGACCGACGGCAGCTTATCATCTGACCAACCAACCACTCTTCTGTTCATGAGTTGCTTCAGTCCCCTTATATTATTTGAAATTTGTGAAAAGAAAAAAAGGTAATATTAATGGTAAAAAATGGGCAGTTGGTAGAACATTGATGGAGCATGACTCGGAAGCCCATTCATTTCATCAAATGAATTGCTTTAAGATGAAACAAGATGTTTTTTTTTCTTTCATTCTGCCCTTTGTGCTGATCAAAGCTGGAGATGGTAGATACCACAATGAAGAAGACTGCCTCTAAACCACGTCATAATTCATGGAACCCCAGTAAAAATCTGCATAAATATTTCATTTTCTACATAAGGCACTGTGTGTATGTAAAAGTATGAAAATTTTCAACTCTGTCATGCCTTCACGGGTATGTGTCTGAACAATAATTTGTAGTGATAAAATTAGTAGCGTGTGTACCTCGTAGATAGTGATAATATCGAAAATTAAGGGGATATACTAACAAACAAGTACTCCCTCCATACAGGTTTATTAAATATTCCGCATTTCGAGGTAAAAATTTGAATAGTAATTTAGCTAAAAAAAGTTTAGTTATATGCCACAAAAAATATATCATTGGGAAACTTTGGTGGCATATAACTAATATTTATTGCCTAAATTATTTTTCAAAAATTAACTCGAAATGTGTAATCCCCTAATAAACTGGTGGTGCAGAGGTAGTAGTATTGTTTTGTCTCCACCAATAAATGTGACAACAATCTAATTTTTGATGGACCATCGTTAAATCTTATTGCTACCTTTCTTTCGGTTCATAATACCACATATTTATATAGACCATCAATCTGACCCATGTAATGTAAGTTACCCGCCATAAATAAAATATATTTGTTCAATGGTGTGATTTCGGAACACATAATTCATATTTTTGAGTGAATTCCAATTTACCCCCTAGTTAGACATTTGTGACATAAGTTATCCTATTTTTTGAAACTCCTCTAGCTAACTTCATATAAGCATCTTTATACCATGTTTTACCTCTTCTAACTTTTTTCTGGTCTACATTGATGATCTAACATAATCAGATTGTTTAATCCATATAATATAAAGTGCACCAATATTAGACTAAAAATATAGATTAATACATAATTGAAAGCATAGTGTCCTATGAAAGTATGCCACGCCGTGACAACGTTGAAGGTCCCATTTGATACAATTGGCAAAAATTCTTAAAAGGGGTAAAATTTGAAGAAAAAATCTTAAACTAGAGGAATATTCATAAATTAGAGTAATTAGTAGATGTGTCAATTTGGGTCAGCACATTAAAAGAATTGAAGATGGATAGTTTTTGTATACTTTTCATCTTTGTTTGGCTGGTTCTTGTCACAGTCTTAGCTTCCGCATGATTGTAATAATTATACACTTTGTTGTTTCAAAAAAAATACACTTTGGACATCTTTTTTTAATAAAAGACATGGCTGTGTGAATTTATTGATGCAGAGGCCGGAGCTATGCTCCTATATCGAAAAATCTAAATTTTAACAAATCTAAGATTTTTTTATGTAACGATGTGAGTACTTAATTGGCTGAAGTTTGAATTGAGAATTTGAGATATGGCTGTGGTCTTGTGGATTGGCAAAATAATCTCTGATTATATGGTGGATGAGAATGTAATGCACAAAACTAATAAACCCGACCGGTGGAAGTACTCCTAGTTAACACGAAGCATAAGGTTAAGCCAATGTACATACTACGAGCAGTATCTCTGGGAGAGCGCCTCTTGTGTGTCACATCCGCGCAGCGGTGTTTGTTCGTTCCGGAGGAGAAAACAACGCGAATGCTCCAGTTAAATACGACAAAGTGGAACACACTCCAGCTAGCAAGCATTGACGGTGAACTCGAAGGAAACCGTGACATTTGTTGACGACACCGCGGCAATCGCGAGCCAAGGCACATGGGGGCTATGATTCTGCTGTTCTTGCTTCCCAGATTGATTAACCGAGACCAAATGATGAACAAAAACAATTGCATCGTACCCGATGATCAACTCATGCTTGACGAGAGAGAAGCAAGTCGAAACATTTTTTTCGCTACTAAAATAGTACTCCGTGGCTCCCTGAAGAGAGACCTTTTGCTTCTTTGGAGATCCCAAGAAAGCACATTAGCCATTCGACATTTCGACATGTATACTTGGAAAACCGATTAAGACACTCGCGGGTAAGACTAAAGGCTCTTTCGATTCGTAGGATAGAAAATGCATAGGAAAACATATAACAAGAATATCATGCTTACTTGAATTATATGAAAATATATAACCAACTTTTTACGAGGTACTGTATGACCTATTTTTTAAATAGAATTTACATTACAAGATTTCTATAGGACTAGTTCTTTTAGGACAGGTTCCTATAAATCAAACAGATTCATAGGATAGAAAATACATAGGAAAAACGTATAACTGAAATATCATGCTTACTTGAATTATATGAAAAGGCGAAGTGTGTTCGATTGTAGCAAACCAAGTTTTTATGAGGTATGACCTAATTTTTTTTTATAAAATTTACATTACAAATTTTATGTAGGATTAGTTCTTTTAGGACAGGTTCCTATAAATCAAACAGATTATGTAAAAAATATCATAAGATTTAAATTATACATAACTTTTATACAAATCATATAAATCAAAAGAGGCCTAACCTTGCTTGCTTGACAAAGAGAGATAGAGCTGTGGTTTTCTCCGAATTAGGACAGGAGGGTAGGCAAACACAGAGGAAACTTAACCTGGTGCCGAGGGTTGCAAATGCTTGGTGTGAGGGCAAAGCTACCAATACACTTTATGATGGCATGTCGTTAATCCGCACTTCATATATGCGGTCATACGGAATTTGGTGCTATCTCTATCTACCCAAAAATATGCATGGAGCGTATTGACATTTCAAGGTCGTATTTTTGACTTACATTTCAATTAATTCAGTGTAAAAACGCATCGTAGTAGTATATTTCTGCCGAAGGGAGAGAAAAGTAGAAATGCGCGAGAATACTTTTAAAATTCATCTCATCACCTGTCAACGCTGGCTGGCGGAGTCTCTTGTAAAATTCAAAACAAATCCACGAAATTCAGATCTCCCACCAGAATAGTCAGATCCCGATTACGACGCAGTTAATTTCGCGTCCAGAAAATCCAGCAGGCCACATTATTACGCGAGTAATCAAATCACTGAAATCTCTCCTACTGTTTTTTTGTTCTGTCTTCGTTGGACCTACTGTGCCGAGGCGGCCTTTTCTTCCTGGCAACTACACTGACTATACACACCGCAGCAAAGCATCCACGGAGAGAGAAGGGACGAGAGAGAGAAAGCAATGGGGTAAGAAGAGATGGGCGGGGAAAGGAGGTAGTACCTCGCTGCTGCTGCTGCTGAGAGAGTCGACTGAACTCCACCACCTGGTACGCTTCTTCCTCCCCTTCCCCTATGGATTCTTCTCTGCCGCCGCAAGATTGGATCTTTGATTCTCTCCAATTCCGCGATCATTGCCCAGTGATTGCTTTATTTTATTTATCTGCGTTTTATTACTTGCTACGCTTCACGGATCCATCTTCCGTGTTTGATGCTCCGTGACTCGTCTTTGCTGGGAATTGGACTAGCGGAATTTTTTTTGGGGTTGACGGTGGTTGGTGGTTTCTTGGTTGGTACGGTGAAGAACTGTTTCTGTCATGGCCATCGTCGCCGGCGTGGATCACGTGATTTATGTATCCCTTCCTTCCCTGCCTTTTGTTCTTGATGGCAGTTTGGATTGTTCGGGCAAGGGCTGGGGCGGGGTGCCATCCGTCCTCGCGCGTCCCGGATCGAAGCACCAAGATTGGCCGGTTGCTGGCGGCAAGGCGCCTTTCCTTCTCCGCCTGGTTTGCTCGACGGCGGGGTAAGAGACGCTGCGGGGTGAAGCTCGCCTTCTGGGACTGAAGCGCGGTTCGGGGCGTCGGGAACTTGATCGGTGTGGTCGGCTGCTGCCCCTGTCGGACTTGGTTGCTGGACGGCTGGTGCTGCCACCGGCCTCTTCTGGTTCAGGTTTGCTGCTGAATCACTTGCACTTTTTAATCTTCAGAAATTGCACTTTCATGAATCATTTGGTGTGCTATTGTGGGTACTGAATTTTGGTATTCCTACACCAATTATTTTTTCTGTCCGTCCTAGTCGCGTGTTCTGTAGTTCCTGGTAATTCCAACTACCGTGCAGAAGACTTTTTCTCCCTATGCTAAAAAACGAAGATATGAAAAGTGTTACTACGGGTCTGTTGTTTCTGTCTTTACCTGTACCTTTGTGGTTCAGTAATGAGAAGAATTCATAAACAGATCAATTTGTTACTACAGGTACTTGATATATACCTGATTGTTGCATGTCATATATGGGTCATCCACATCAGTACTGTCATCTGTATTTTGTCTCTTTAGTCACACTCATTTTCAGGACGTTCTCTTTGAGCAATTATTCACATGTTTATGGCATACATCGTTTAATTAGGCCGTGGACAATTGGCTGCTACTGTAGCGTTTACTTGGTACTAGCAGAGTATGTCTTGTTCTTTTATTTAGTGTCACATGATAAACACAATTACTGAACTGTACCTGGTTCTCTTTTAGAGAAAAATAAATATACCTGGTTCTAATACCTAGTTCATAGAAAATAGAATAGAAATATCCGGATATTCGTTTTTTTATTTACAGCACTCATCCGTTGCTACAGGTTGATTTTATGATTTTTTTTTTGGATCACGAAGAATTTTACTACTCGAAATTACTTTTTCTTGGCGGGCAGGAACGATTTTGACAGGGAAGCAACTGCCGTTTAAGAGTTAAGCTAGTTTTCTTGGTTGGTTGTCTTACCATCAATAATCCCAGAGCTTTATTAAAGTTTTTTGTTCCACCGTGAAGAACACACAATCATCTTTGCCTTCGCCATGTATCCGGCATTGTGGAGGTACTGGGATATCTTCATGGTCTATGCCCGTGCATTGCCAAGGTTCAACTTTTTGTATAAGCTAATACAGTTGAAATCTGAATCTTGTAACGAGAACCCCTCGATCACAAATCACGACGGATTGAATTTTCTCTATATAAGTAAATAAATAGTTTAAGATGGAGAAATGTGCCATAATTGTCTTTGCTACAGTATTGTCCTGAACAAATTAACAAATGCTTTAAATAAGTTATTTCAGAAATCAATCTACACAATTACAACCTGGTGGTTTGGCTCTCTTCCATTTGTGCTCATGCAGAGTCCATTAGCACATATAATTGCTCCCTGACCATTAGAGTCACATGGGACATGGCTCTCTCTCCCTCAAAACAACCATGTTTATGCTTGTTATTTTCTACACGGCTAGTTGTAATTCTTTTCTACTAGTGTTGTTCTCTTAAAGTAAAACCTTTTTTTCCAGCCACAAGAGTACCTGCTCAGATGGTTAATGCGTACTTAGGCCAAGACACAGGTCATCAGATAGACAGCCCACGCTGCCTACTTATTTTGCGTCTGTTTCTCCCAACATGGTTAGCCCAAATCAGTTTAAGAAAAAAATAGCACATGCCCACGAGTGCTCATGGGTTTACATATCTTATCCATCGTCTCTATAGTTCATGGGCCCGTTAAAGTTGTTCAGGTTAATACGGCCCATTGTAGGTGGCACTCGGTTCCTGGTCGTGGCAGACAACAAAATCTTATAGTACCACCTCACTAACATGATAAGACATGCCTCACAGGATTTCGTTCGCTGGTTTTTCTTCCTGTAGCCGGTTTTCCAAGCACGGGATTGCTCGATGGCGCTGGACTTTTTTTTCCCGTCGTCGATTGTTCTAGCTTTGAGGGTTCTGGTCACCAAGGATCGTTAGGGCAAGAGACAATGGTTTTCTTGACGTACGAAATTTAAGGGATGGTCACCACCAGTTCTTGACGTACCATTGGTTTTCTTACCTACGTACACCACCGATTGCAATTTGATAGTAGAGATACTAGTATATACGGTTTTATTTGTATCTAATGGCCTGTTTCCTGTGTATGCACAATTATTTCCCCTCATCCAATTACTAAACACGTTTTTCTTTTTCAATTCCAGTTTTAGCGTGGCCAGAACTATCCATTTTCTTCCTGCCCTTTCAATTTATCGAAGACACCTGTAAGTACTAACACATCGCATGGATTTGTAGAATTATTTGTTGATCATTTCTGTATGTAGGATGTTTATAGGTTATCTTATTTCTGCTATTCCTGTTTCCAATTACCCAGGTAAAAAAGCTAGCAATTGCAACAGAAGTTCCCCACTCCTTTCCAGATGCGGCAGATAGTTTCTTTGCTGTCCCATCCAGAATATTGGAGAAATTGAGCCACTTCATAACTTTGTTCTGAGGAAGTGAGGTATTACTTGTTTGTTGTGTGGTCCATCTTGTCTCGGAATCAATGGCGGCCTCGACTGGTCATGACTCAAGGCAGTATTCATGGTTGTGGGTTAGCCATATCAGCCCCAAGAATTCCAAATGGCTCAAAGAAAACCTCAGCGGTGAGATTTTGCTCTGTTTAGCTCATGTCTATATATTTCTTTATGCCCTATCATGAAGTTATCGTTGATTTTTTTGCATATATGCTGATCAATGTAGCAAAGAGATACTATTAGGTTCTTACAGTTCTGCATTGCATTTTCAATTCTCGTGGTGTGCACAGTGTATGCACGCTATCTGTAAACTTTAGTAAAATCATTTCAGTGTTAATATTTGGTTATCTTGTAAAATTATAATCTGGATCTGTAGCCACCATTACACACATGATGCCTCTAGTAGCGTTTTGATTTCTCTCGAAGATTTGGTTCATGAACCTGCAGAATGATCTTCTATGATCATGTGACTTGTGCCATCTTCAGATGTTCCTAAAAGTGAATCCTAGGTTTTGAACTAGGCTTTGAACTATTGATTACATACGCCAGGAGTTCTGCTTCAATGTGGAACTGTTCTTTTTTCCTGACAACTTCGTTGTATATGCGAAGTGTTTACTGGAGAAATTTATTCTCCTTCTCATCTTAACCAATTAAACTGCATCAAACAAGTCTAAGATGATATAATGCTCTTTCATGGGGTATTTTTCTTCTTAGGTTCCCTAATTCCCATTATTTTATCTTTCTCGGTGGGAGTTAAACTAAATTTTTGATACTTTCACAGCTAAAGTTATATTCAGTAACTACATTTTGACTCTTTCTCAACAAAGCCATTGTTGTATTATATCTGTATATGTACCCTGTAAATAACTGATAATTATTTGTGAAAATATATTGCTGCGAATGAACTACACCCATTTTTGTGTTTATATATTATGGTTCATAAACTAAAGGAATCTGTTTTGTGCAACAGACATGGACATGAAGGTTAAAGCCATGATCAAGCTTATCAATGAAGATGCTGATTCTTTTGCACGGAGAGCGGAGATGTACTATAAGAAGCGACCAGAGTTAATGAAACAGGTAGAAGAGTTTTATCGAGCATACCGCGCATTAGCAGAAAGGTATGACCAGGCCACCGGGGCACTTAGACAGGCTCACAGAACAATTTCTGAAGTATTCCCAAATCAGATGCCATCAATGGATGAGTCGCCCTCTTCATCTGGCCAAGAAGTGGAGCCGCATACTCCAGAGCTGCCAACATTCTCCCGTCCAAAATTTGAATCAGATGATCATATCTCCAAGAGGAATGGTTCATACCCTCAGGAAACCAGTGCATTGTCAAACCGAGAAAGTCTAAAGCAGTCCACTGATTCTTCACTAAGTGGTGAAAATGTTACTCGTGCTGTTTCTGATGGGAAAGCACGGAAAGGACTTAGTTTTGAAAGTCCAGAAGTTAAAGGGAGAGAGGACATCAGCACCGAAATGGTAAATATGCAACAGGAGATTTCAAGGCTAGTAGCTGAGAACCAGAATCTGAAACAAAAGATGTCAGAATTTGAGCGAGCAAAGAAAGCTGAAAGTGAGATCCAAAACCAGAAGGGTACTGTCTTTCATTTGAATTCTGAGAAAGATACATCTCTTCTGCAATATGATCAGTCCACTGAGCGTTTGTCTACTTTGGAGTCTGAGCTCTCTAAGGCGCAGACTGACCTCAAGAAGCTAACTGATGAAATGGCTTCAGAAGCCCAAAAGGTAAACAGTGCTGAATCACGCAATAGTGTGATACAATCTGAGCTCGAGGCTTTGGATCAAAAGGCAAAGATACAACAGCAAGAGCTTGAACAAAAGCTGAAGGAATTGGAAAATCTCCAATTTAGCTTCCAGGAGGAACATGAAAAGCGCATGCAAGCTGAAAGTGTTCTTCTTTTGGAGGGAAAGGAGCATGCTAAATCTCAGGAAGAAGTTCAAAGGTTGATTACAGAGATCAAGATGACAAATGAAAAGTTAGATGAGCTCATGCAGAGCAAGATGAACCTGGAGAGCGCTGTTTGTGAGCTGAAGAAGGAAGTCAAGAGCCTTACTGAACAAAATCACTCTTCTGAGGTGCTTATACAAGAACTCCGTGATGAGATAAATTCGCTGAGGGATTCAAAGAGTGAGCTTCAGAATGAAATAGAAAGCCTTAGGGGCACCATTTCACAGGTAAACACTGAGAAGGATGTAGCTTTACTACAACACCAGCAAGTCATTGAAAGGGTTTCTATGTTGGAATCTCAAATCTTGAATATACAGTCAGAGCTGGAGTTTAATGAAAATAAGGTGCATATGCTGATGCAAGATCTAGAACAGAAGAGAGAGGAAATTCAGAGCGTTCATGGCCAGCTGCAAGTTGAAAGCCATAGGCGGACACAAACTGAAGCAGCCCTCCTTACGTCAGAGAGTCTCCACTCCAAGTTAGAGGAAGAAGTGAAAAGGCTGACACAAGATCTTGACACATCAATAAAGAAGCTGAGTGAGTTGGAAAATGACAAGTTAGATCTGGAGAATACATCAAAAGAACTAAAGAATGCCATTTCAGATGTGAATTCTGAGATGGATGCAGCACTCCTGCAACACCAGCAGTCTCTGGAGAAAGTATCTGATTTGGAGTTACAACTCTCAAAGGCGCAGTTGAAACTGGAGAAGTCTGAACAGAAAATGCATGTACAGGAGCGAGATATTGCACAGATGAGTGAAAGTGTCAACAGTCTGGAGTTAAGTTTGAAAGAAGAGATCGAGAAGAAGGTGCAAGCTGAAAAGTCACTCATGTCAATGGAGAACATTTATTCTCAGGCTCAAGAAGAACTGAGTAGGCTGCATAGAGAGATTGAGAAGCTGAATGGCAAATCAAATGAGTTGGAGAACTTGTCGTCAGAACTCAGGAACACCATCATACTTCTGAACACCGAAAAAGATGCTACCCTTACTAAGAACCAGGAGTCCTTGATGAGAGTATCCCATCTGGAATCTGAACTCTCAAAATTGCAGGCTGAACTGGACAAGGTTGAAGGAAGAGTAGAGGTCCTGGAGAAAGAACTAAAGCATAAGCAAGAAGAAGTTTATAGCCTTGAAACCAGCTTAGAAGATAAAACCCAGAAGTGCATTGAAGGTGAAGCAGCTCTTCTCTCAGTTACAGGTCTTCATTCTGAATCTCGGGATGAAGTGAACAAGTTGGCCATGGACATTGAGAAGCTGAGTGGGCAATTAAGTGAGGTGGAGAACAATAAGATGGATCTTGAGAACATTGTAATCAAGTATACAGAGGACATCCATATCCTGCGTGAACAAAATCTTTCTGCGGAGTATACAATAAAAGACCTGCATTGTGAATTGGATGCACTGAAGGAGTTGAATGTGAAACTCAAGGCTGAAATGGGGTCACATATAGGTGAAAAGGAGGCAGTTCAGAGAGATTTTGTCCGTCAAAAAGAAGAGAAAAAAAATCTAGAGGGGACATACCATGCTCTGGCTGTTGACATGGACACTCTAAAAGGCAGTGCTGCAGCAAACCAGAAGTTAATAGAGGATTTGCAGATAGCAAACTTAAAACTGAAGGAGATGTGTGCAAATAATTTGATTGAAAAGGCACTTCTCTCGGAAAAGGTTCAAGAGATGGAACAAATATCTGATGAATATTCACTCTTGGAGATCTCAATTTCAGATGCAAATGCTGAAATGGAAAGCCTGCGGGAGAGGATAAAAGCATTAGAATCTTCAGAAAGTTCTTTAAAGTGTGAGCTTTCCTCCTGTGTTTCTGGAAAAGCTGTTCTTGTAGCAGAGCTAGACACCCTCGGTAGAAGTTTTGCTGACATTTCAGAGAAGAACTCTGTATTAGAGATGTCGTTATCTGATATGAAAGCGGAGCTTGAAGACTTAAGATTAAAACTGAAAGATTCTGAAGAAACCCGCCAGGCTCAGCTTGCAGATAACTTTGCTCTTTCTGCAGAAAAAAACAACTTGGTTTCTCAGGTAATTTTTGTAACAATCCCACAAAGTCAAGTTGTTGTGCAGTAGAAATTGGTATTGTTGAATATCCATGGTAGTCTTGATATATTATTGTATCATATTATTTTAATAAAATTTTATCCTTATTTTTATCTAACACAGAGTGCATTTACCTTTCAGTTACAGAAAATTACAGTGGTTACGAAAGCCCTAGAAAGCAAGCATGCAGATCTCGAAGGCGAGCACACTTCTGTATCAAGAGAGAAGGATCTTGTATATGATCAAGTCAGGAAGCTGAAGGGTCTGTTGAGGACAATTAACAAAGAGTATGAAGATTCTGTGAAGTCACATGAAATGCATGTGAGCAGCCTAGAGGAGCAGATTTCATCTCTGATACAGAAAATCCATGATATGGACGAGAGGCTTGAAGAGCAAGAACAAAAAAGCATGAGAGCTTCTATTAGTGTAGTGGTCCTGGAGGGCAGTTTAGTTGACGTGAAAGATAAGAATGTGGCTCTCTTAGAAAAATGCCAAAAGTATGCTGCGGAAAATCATGCTGCAGAGATTTTAATATCAGAGCTGGAAAATCAAGCCAGATATCACGAAGCAGAGAGTAAAGCGTTGCTAAAGCATAATGGAAAACTAAGAGAAGGGATTTCACAGCACATGAAGGTCCTTAACATCAGTAGGGATGTAGGACCTGCTGATGTAGCTCAGGATGAAATTCTGTTACAGACTGTTTCAGATGAAACCTCTAATATTGTGAAACTTAAAGAGGAAAGTGAAGATGTTAATACTCTCATGTATACAGAGCTTTTGGTTCATGCGACTGTCATGTTGCAAGTAGGAACGGAGTTCAGAGATCTGCAGTTGCAGAAGTGCGCCCTTGAGAAAAAGGTAGAGGATGAAGCAACAGAAATGATATCTTTACAAAATGAAAATTGTCGACTAATAGAATGCAATGAACAGCTGCGGCAAGAATTGCAGAAAATAAGTGAAAGATGTCAGGTACAGAAGACTGAAGCATTGATTTTACATGAGAAGCTATCTTGTTTGACAGAGTCCTACCAGAGTTTGCAAGATGAAATTACTGACATGACTGAGAGAAGTGAATCCTTATCTAAGGAACACAACTCTTTGATTGACAGGTACAACGCCTTGGAGGATGAGAATGGTGCTGTTCTTGCAGAATGCATGATTCTTGAGCACTTGTCTCTGTTCTTTAGAAGCCATAATAATGAGGTAGCATCTGCATTGGTATCTCTTACCGATGAGATGGCTTTGCTGAGTTTAGGTAAGGGTGAACTTGATAGTGAAGTCAAAGTGCTGAGCGCAAGAGCTATGATGCTTGAATCAGAAAACAGTAACCTCAAGAAGTACATAGTCTACTTGATAGAAGTTCTCAGGAATCGGCTTGTCCTTTTGGAGTTTGAGTTGAACACTGGAAAAAGTGTCTGCCAGGAGCTGTTTGGTGAACTTGAGCACTGCATGGCGCTGCTGGTGCATAAGGACGATGAGTTACTGGAAGCACAAGAGAATGTTCAGCTCATGCAAGAAAAGAACCGGGAATTATGTCTAGTTGTTGCGGCCCTTCAGGTTGCCATTGAAGATGGCAAAGTGGTGAAAGGAGAACTTGAGAAGAAAATCGTGATCCTGACTGCGGAGAGCACCACCAAGGATGATGAAATGTTCCTACTTCGCCAAGCAAATGAAACCCTGCAAGTGGATGCTTGCATTCTAAAAAACAAGGGGCAGCATTTGACTTCTGCACATGAGCTCGTGTCAAAAGAAGTTGAGCAACATGAAAGAGAGTTTGCTCTACTTTTGGGTGACGCAATAACCTATTCCGTGAACGCTGCAGTCTACGAAGAAAAGGCACTCAAGTTCATGATGGAAGCGAAAGCTATTGAGATTAGTGCAATAGCCCAAAAGGAGCTGCTATTGAATAAAACCTCCTCATTAGATGCCCATATTGAGGCTCTGCAGAAAAAGGTAAATGACATGCAGGAAGAAAATGCAGAACTTAGAACAAAAGCCAGCTCACGGATGGAAGCGAATGAAATATATTCTGAGGATGAGAAGCAAAAAGATGCTGCGGACTCTAAAGGGAAGCAGGTCCAGATGATGAAGGATATCGAACTTGATCAAATATCTACCTGTCCAACATATGGTACTGGAATCTACCCACTTGGCAATGCTGCAAATGCTGAGCTGGATGATGAGATGCTTCAGCTATGGGAGGCTGCAGAGAGGACCTGCAAAAACCAAACAGCCAAGTCATCGTCATCCGAGCACGACATACAAGCAGTTGAGGAGGTAAAAAGTGAGTACCCTTCCTCAGAGCTTATAAGGGGAAGAGAGCTCGGGATCAATAAGTTCGAGACGTCTTCCTCGTCTTTAGTAGAGCCTCATGATATATGGGGCAAGAATGTGGTTGAGAGGCTCACTTCTAATGCTCAGAGGCTGCTGAGCATCCAAGAGAGCATCCAGGAATTGAAGCAGAAGATGGGTGGCCCGTCGAAGGGCAGGTCTCCCATGAATACGGAGTACGATGGCATCAGCACTCAGCTGCATGAGACCGAGGGGCTCGTCTTGGAACAGATCAATCTCAACAGCAAGCTGTCAAAGAAGGCTGAGAGTTACCCTGCATTGTTGGGCAGCATGAACTCTGAGCTGGAAGGTTTACCCAGCAGGAGGAAGATCTCGGAGCAGGTGAAGAAAGGGTCAGATAATGTGGCGAGGCTGGAACTGGAGCTTCAGAAGATACAGTATGTCTTACTGAAGCTCGAGGAGGAGAACGAGTACAGGAGGCTCAAGGTCTCCGACAAGCGTACTCGGGTGCTCCTGAGGGATTATCTGTATGGGAGGAAGGACCACCGTGGCGGTGCGCACAAGAAGAAGAAGGCGCCCTTCTGTGGGTGTGTGCCCTCTAAATCGAGAACAGAACCCTAGCCATTTTGTTACGTGGCGGCTAGAAATAAGAACTACTTTTTAAAGAGAAAATCATACTTATAGGAGTGCCCCCCCCCCCCCCTTTGTAATTGAGCTAGCATGTTAGTATTCAGAATAAACTTTTTTTGTATCTATTTTTCTCTCCAGGTTGTTCTCTTTAAATGCGTCCATATTCATAGTTAGTTCAATGTGCTAATCCAAGGCATCAATCAATCAAGCTGTTCTTTTTTTCCCTTATGCATCATACAGATTAAATTTGCAGGCTACAAACGTAAGTGATGTGTTCATGTCAGCCCAGTAGGTATTTGCTATTTATTTCCTGTGCGTATGTATTGTTTAGGTGTTGGTGTTTAAGCTTCTGTCATAAGCTGTGCTCTCACATTTCAGCATCTAGGCAAAAAGGAATACTGCTACTTGCAATGGAAACTGCAGATATCCCATTTTGTCCGTATTTTGTTATACATTAGCAATACATGATGTTCAGTGTGCTAATCCAAGGCATCAATCAAGCTGTTATTTTCCTTTTTTTTCCCTTCTTATTATGCAATTTGCGGGCCACAAACGTAAATAATGTGTTCATGTCAGCCCAGTAGGTACTTGCTATTTCCTGTGCGTATGTATTGTGTAGCTGTTGGTGTTTAAGCTTCTGTCATAAGCCGTGGTCTCATATTTCAGCATCTAGGCAAGAAAGAATACTGCTACTTGCAATGAAAACTGTCCATATTTTCTAATACATTAGCAGTACATGATATTTTGGAACATTTGCGCTGCAGATCGTCTTGTGATGACAGTAGAATAAGCAGAGAGGTAATTTGGTACTACTAGAAATGTTCTGCATTCTCCAGTGGCCTGACAGGCTGACGCCACTTGCTATATCTTGCAGTTGAGCAGCGCGTTGTCGCACGCCTCGGCCACCGTCCGGAAGATCCGCACCTTGGACTTGCCCAGTTTATTCATGGCTTGGCTCCCCGGGTTCGCCAGTGCAATCCGCAGACAAGGAAGTGCAGTCAGATCAGTGGCGGACGCAGGATCAGTGGCCACAGAGGCAGGATGTGGTGCCAACTCAGATACCACAGAATTTCCCCTGTCTAGCTTTTGCTTCAGTGTTCCCCTTTGCAAACTTTGGTTATATGTGGATAGCTAGGATCTTTCGATATTCGATACCCTTTGGTAGAACTTATCCCTTCAAATTTTGTGGTAGTGGGAGGAAAGGGGGGACACCAAAACAGACCCCCTCCTTCTTCCTCCCGCACCCCGTCCAGGTCCGAGCACCACCCACATCAGCTAATGATCCATTTGTGGTGCCAAATCAGCTAATGACCCATGTTTGGACCTTTGTATACCAATTTTGTCAAAGTTTCAAATTTTCTTTGACCACTAGGTATATCAAGTTGTTCTCCACAACTCTAATGTTGTTACTTTTTTAAAATTTCAGGAGTCATAAATGAAGTGATTCCGAGTTATTTGCAAGTGTGGTGGTGTAGGAGGTAGACTATGATGGCGAGGCGTGGATGTCCGTGAAAGCCGTCCCCAACTTCAGTCATGGCGGACGATGGTGGCACCTGTTTGTCGCTACCTTGTTGACGGCATCGTTCCTACAACCTGTGTTTCTTCTCGCATGGCTGCTCCGAGGGAAACCCCGGACCTAGGTCTCCTAGATCGGACGATGGCGGCGCACAACAGCGTTCTCCCTGCTGGGGGCATCGTTTTTGGAGCAGACAATGACTGGAGATGATGCTAAGGTGGAGTTGTGTGCATATGTCGCGTCCACGTTGGCAAGTCTCGGCGGCATGGTGCAGTGGTGATGCATTGTGATGGACTTGCATGGGGTGATGGCGCCGCCTGGCGCCATGGTGGCCTTGATGGCAGGCTTGGCAAGGTCAACGTGGTGATCCTTCATGAAGATGGGTCGGCGGAAGATGCTGGCAGTGACCTTCCGAGTGTGTGCAATGGTGTGTGTTCTGTGATTGCTAGAGCGGTTTGTGATCCCGACTCGTTGTTGGGTGTTCTGGTGATGTCCCCGGGGGACGAATCTCCACCTGAATATATCAATGTTAAGGAAATCGGTAATCGTTAACTGCTCGGCCGGCTTGGGAGTAGCGATTAATCGGAATTCGGACGATTAACTGATTTAATCGGTTGACTATTAATCGGTGCAACCTACACAAATTAGCACTTAAAAAAATTATATAAGAAAAAATAATAGTATATGAGCCTCTATATGTCTCTCCCTACTTCTCAAAAGCCTAAAATCCTAGAAAAACTTGTACTCTTCTCCTCCATGACCTAATCTTTATGGTCGGGATCGAATCAGGATCCACTAGCCGAAGTCGCGTTCCTTCATTCCACTTCTTCTCCTCTCACCTTTGAAGTTTATATTCTCCCACCACCTACCTAGGGTACGACCCCTCTTACACCTCAACCACTTAACCTATTAAAGGCGTCCTCCAGTTCCTAGACGAGCTCCTCATGGTGATCGAGCTCCTGTATCTGAGGTTTGGAAAACAATGAGTAACTAGCCTGGGAGGGCAAGAAACTATTTGGCAACAGAGGCTGCAATCAAGCGGGAGCTTCGCAAAATCGACTTTATTGGGGAGGGGTAGCGCCTGTATTAATGATATGCATTGAAAATATTGTAACTTTTTTAACCAATTGTGGTAGTTAATCGGGAAAATACCTAGTAATCGGACTTTAAGACTGATTAATCGGGCTAAAGGATTAACACAAGAGATTAATGGTAATCGACACGGTCAATGTTGGGGGGAAGACCCCGGGTAGGGCAATGGACGAGGAGCAGCCGGCTTGAGGTTGGCCGCGGCAGCGAAGAGAGCACTGGAGCCGTGGCCGGTTGGACCAGAGCCTTGGTCTAAGTCCTAGTCGGCCGGCTACGACCTTCAACGCTGTATGGGCCGGTTTCACAAGCCATATCCGACTAGGGTTTGTACTAGACCGACTCGAGGCTGGCGAGTCTTGCACGAGAAGGAACTGGGTAGGTGGTCCGGGTTCAAAGGTCCACGCGACCTCATCTCCCGTAAAGCGCGGCACCGAGCAACAAGGCCACGCGGCGGACAGCCATCATGGCGTACGTCGGTCCGGCACAGGCATGATGGCGACAGGGACACCTCCTCGCCATACCGCCGACTCCGGCAAAGTGGATGGGACAGCCATGAGGCCCCAACGGCTCCATGACGTCAACGCCTCGGGAAGGAGCGAGCCGGAGCCGCCAAGCCGGCCACTAGACTATAGGGACTTCTATGTAAAATGCCGCCTATATAAGCTGGGCTACCCCCGTGCGGGGACGATCGATCACTTCTTACTCATTCTAGTCTTAGCGCTGCCCTGAGAGAGACCTTCGTCTACCTTAGCCTCCCAGGAGCAGCCGGATACAGCTCTAGGAGCACCATTGTACCGTGATATCATCATATACACTCATAGCAGAGTAGAGTTACCTCCATCGGAGGGCCTCGAACCTGGGTACGTCGCCGTGTCGCTCGTGCCCATACCCGCATCCGGATACCGCCGTGAGACCACTAGGAACCACTTCGATTAGCCACCCTATGGCATATGCCGTGACGATACCACGACATTTGGCGCACACCGTGGGGCCTTCAGCGTCCGCGGCCGGTGTCTTCATCCCGACGGGCCTCACCATCACCACGGCGAGCGGGTCGCTGATCGGAGATTCGGCCTCGACCGCATCGCCGACAACGCTGGCTGCTTCGCCGACCGGCCATTCCCGCCGGCGGCAACATCATCGCTTCGGCGTCGACGTCTACGTCGCCACCGTCGCACCACCGCGCTACCCGCGCCGATCCTGCGCTGTGCAAGCCCTCCTCCTGGAGTCGGCGCCAGCCTCACCACCGCCAGCCCCTGCATCATGCATGAGGTCATGGCAACCGGCGATGAGCAGCCCACCAAGTCCACGCGCATCCGTGGCCCGGAGCTGGAGCGTCACTCACGCCGGCGCGTCCGGCTCGGCGCAAGCGCGCCACCACCGTCCCGGCTGGAGGAAGTCCGGCGAGCTGAGCACCCCGCTCACGCCGGGTGACCCCACCACCATCGAGGCGGATTTGGAGGCGCACCGCCGCCTCCTCCTCAAGCAAACCGAAGAACTGGCCGCCGCTGCGCCGATGGAGATCACCCAGCGCGAGTACAACCGCGCCCACGGCCTCACCAGGCGGAGACCCCCGAGCCGCCAGATCCGCCGCGCAGGCCGTGACCTTGGCGCCGAGATCGCCCGCGACGCGCTCCTCGCCGGCTCCGTCCGCGGAGCAACCCGTCTACAACACCCCCAACAAGAACATGCGCGCGGCACAAGCCACCGCAGAAGAGCTGAACCGCTCGAAGGCGAAGAGTTACGCCGCGACTGCGGGTGACCGAGCTGCTCAACGCAGCCACCAAGCGGCCGACCCTGTGTATGTCAATGCCCCCGCAGCTTCTCACGCTCGTGGTGCTGCAGTAACGACAGGAAGGCGCGGGACACGGCCGAGTCCGCCTCCAAGACCAAGCCGGCACCGTGACTCCGGCCACGCACACAAGCTCGAGCCGGCCGAGCCGCCACCAGCGGCAGCAGCCCGCAGCTGGCCTCCGCCAAGCCGGAACCATGAGCAAGACTCCGAGCCCCACCGCCACCGGCCGGCTCGAAGCAGCGGCGCACGCTAGCCGGCACGATCCCGGCCGGGGCCCGCGCATCGAGCCAACCGACGCCCGAGAACGCCTCGACGGCTGGTCGAATCCCGCATCGCGGAAGAAGAAGGCCAGCCGGCCCAAAGTGCTTCGGGCCGCGCATCATCAATGAGCCCATGGTCGACGGCTTCCGCTCCCGCGCGACACCCCCACGACACTGCCAAGCCGGAGGACTGGGCTGGACTACTCCACCGCAGTCGGCATTGACAAAGGCAACAAGCGCCGGGCTGTGCGCTACTCCCCTCATGCTGCTCGGCTCCGCCCGCACATGGCTCAACAACCCGCCACCCGGCAGATAAACGGCTGCTGGACTTTGAAGCTGCCTTCATCGCAACTTCACCGGCACTACCGGCCGGGTCGGCCCCAACAGCTGGAGATGTGCGTGGCCCGGACGAGACGGATCGCGCGTACCTAACGCGCCGGTGCGAGACGCGCAACTCTCGCGAGGGCTGCACGAGATCCAGCCATCGCCTTTTTCATGGGAGGCTGCCGGCCCAACACCATGCTGTGGCACAAGCTGCGCCGCAGCGAGCCCAAGACGATGGCTGCCTTGATGGCCATTGCAGACAAATATGCGCTGGCTGAAGAAGCCGGTGATGTCTACGTTCCCCCTCCTTTCCTGTAGACAGTGTTGGGCCTCCAAGTGCAGAGGTTTGTAGAATAAGCAAGTTTTCCCTTAAGTGGATCACCCAAGGTTTATCGAACTCAGGGAGGAAGAGGTCAAAGATATCCCTCTCATGCAACCCGCAACCACAAAGCAAGAAGTCTCTTGTGTCCCCAACACACCAAATAGGTGCACTAGTTCGCGAAGAGATAGTGAAATACAGGTGTATGAATATATATGAGCAAGAGCAACGGTGCCAGAAAATAGCTTGCGGCGTGTAGTTGATGGTGGTAGTATTGCAGCAGTAGTAACACAAGAAAAATAAACAAGCTAGTAACTCAGCAGATTTAGGAATAAGGCCTAGGGATTAGACTTTCACTAGTGGACACTCTCAACATTGATCACATAACAGAATAGATAAATGCATACTCTACACTTTTGTTGGATGATGAACACATTGCGTAGGATTACACGAACCTCAATGCTAACAAGCTCCACAATAATGCTCATATTTTAGTAACCTTTAGTGTAAGATAGATCAAAAGACTAAACCAAGTACTAGCATAGCATGCACACCGTCACCTTCATGCATATGTAGGAGGAATAGATCACATCAATATTATCATAGCAATAGTTAACTTCGCAATCTACAAGAGATCATGATCATAGCATAAACCAAGTACTAACACGGTGCACGCACTGTCACCTTTGCACACATGCAGGAGGAATAAAACTACTTTAATAACACATCACTAGAGTAGCACATAGATAAATTGTATTACGATGCACATTGCAATCATAAAGAGATATAAATAAGCACTTCACTACGCTCTTCAACAAGGAATAAGTACTTCGTGAAATATAGCCTAAGAGACCCACACGGTGCACACACCGTCACCTTTACACACGTGGGACAAGGAGTTCCTGAGATCACATAAGTAAAACCCACTTGACTAGCATAATGACATCTAGATTACAAGCATCATCATATGAATCTCAATCATGTAAGGCAGCTCATGAGATTATTGTATTGAAGTACATAGGAGAGAGATGAACCACATAGCTACCGGGCACCCCGAGCTCGATGGAGAACTACTCCTCCTCATGGGAGCAGAACGGTGATGAAGATGGTGGAGATGGCAACATGTCGATGGAGGAGCCTTCCGGCACTTCCCCGCTCCCAGGGTGCCGGAACAGCAGACTCCCGTCCCCAGATCTTGGCTTCGCGATGACGGCGGCTCGGAACTTTCTCGTATCGTGGCTTCCTCCGTAAGGGTTTTCGATGTGGGCTTTATATAGGCGAAGATGCGGCGCAGGGGGTCAACGAGGCGACGACACCCTAGGGTGGCGCGGGCCCAGCTCGGCCGCGCCACCATGTCATCTCGGGCCCACAGGCCCCCCTCCGGCGGCTCCTGTGTTCTGGATGCTTCCGGCAAAATAGGAACCCGGGCGGATTTCGTCCAATTCCGAGAATATTTTTTTAGGATTTCTGAAACCAAAACAGAAAACAGGAACTGCACTTCGGCATCTTGTTAATAGGTTAGTTCCGTAAAATGCACAAATATGACATAAAATGTGTATAAAACATGTAGATATCATCAATAATGTAGCATGGAACATAAGAAATTATCGATACGTTGGAGACGAGATCCCCAAGCTTAGTTCTGCTCGTCCCGAGCAGGTAAAACGATAACAAAGATAATTTCTTAAGTGACATGCCATCATAACCTTGATCATATTGTAAACATATGTAATGAATGCAACATCAAAACAATGGTAATGACATGAGTAAACAAGTGAATCATAAAGCAAAGACTTTTCATGAATAGTACTTCAAGACAAGCATCAATAAGTCTTGCATAAGAGTTAACTCATAAAGCAATAATTCAAAGTAGAGGTATTGAAGCAACACAAAGGAAGATGAAGTTTCAGCGGTTGCTTTCAACTTATAACATGTATATCTCATGGATAGTTGTCAATGCAAAGTAATATAATAAGTGCAATATGCAAGTATGTAGGAATCAATGCACAGTTCACACAAGTGTTTGCTTCTTAAGGTGGAGAGAGATAGGTAAACCGACTCAACAATAAAAGTAAAAGAATGGCCCTTCAAAGAGGAAAGCATCGATTGCTATATTTGTGCTAGAGCTTTTATTTTGAAAACATAAAGAGAGCATAAAAGTAAAGTTTTGAGAGGTGTTTGTTGTTGTCAACGAATGGTAGCGGGTACTCTAACCCCCTTGCAGGCAAACCTTCAAAGAGCTGCTCCCATTTTATTTTATTTTTGGGTGGCACTCCTTCCAACCTTTCTTTCACAAACACGGCTAACCGAATCCTCCTGTGCCTCGCCAACAATCTCATACCATGAAGGAGTGCCTTTTATTTTAGTTTTATTATGATGACACTCCTCCCCACCTTTGCTTTCAAGCCATGGCTAACCGAATCCTTCGGTGCCTTCCAACAATCACATACCATGGAGGAGTGTCTATTTTTGTTAATTAATTTGGGACTGGAATCCCATTGCCATCTCTTTTTGCAAAATTATTGGATAAGCGGATGAAGCCACTAGTCCATTGGTGAGAGTTGCCCAACAAGATTGAAAGATAAACACCACATACTTCCTCATGAGCTATAAAACATTGACACAGATAAGAGGTAATAACTTTTGAATTGTTTAAAGGTAGCACTCAAGCAATTTACTTTGAATGGATGAGAAATACCATGTAGTAGGTAGGTATGGTGGACACAAATGGCATAGTGGTTGGCTCAAGGATTTGGATGCATGAGAAGTATTCCTCTCGATACAAGGTTTAGGCTACAAGGTTATTTGAAACAAACTCAAGGATGAACGGTGCAGAGAAACTCACATAAAAGACATATTGTAAACATTATAAGACTCTACACCGTCTTCCTTGTTGTTCAAACTCAATACTAGATATTATCTAGACCTTAGAGAAACCAAATATGCAAACCAAATTTTAGCATGCTCTATGTATTTCTTCACTAATAGGCAAAGTATATGATGCAAGAGCTTAAACATGAGCACAACAATTGCCAAGTATCACATTATCCAAGACATTTTACCAATTACTACATGTAGCATTTTCCAATTCCAACCATATAACAATTTAACGAAGAAGAAACTTCGCCATGAATATTATGAGCTAAGAACACATGTGTTCATACGAACCAGCGGAGCGTGTCTCTCTCCACACAAGGATGAACTTATTCAGAGAACTAAGATAACAAAACAAAAACAAAAATAAAAGCACACGACGCTCCAAGTAAAATACATAGGATGTGATGGAATAAAAATATAGTTTCACTAGAAGAAACTGATAAGTTGTCGATGAAGAAGGGGATGCCTTGGGCATCCCCAAGCTTAGATGCTTGAGTCTTCTTGAAATATGCAGGGATGAACCACCGGGGCATCCCCAAGCTAGACTTTTCACTCTTCTCGATCACATTATATCACCCTCTTCTATTGACCCTTGAAAACTTCCTTCACACCAAACTTCAAGCAAACTCATTAGAGGGTTAGTGCATAATCAAAAATTCACATGTTCAGAGGTGACACAATCATTCTTAACACTTCTGGACATTGCACAAAACTTCTGAAAGTTAATGGAACAAAGAAACTCATTCAACTTAACAAAAGCGGCAATGCGAAATAAAAGGCAGAATCAAAAACAGAACAGTCCGTAAAGACGAATTTCAAGATGGCACCAGACTTGCTCAAACGGAAAAACTCAAAACTAATGAAAGTTGCGTACATATCTGAGGATCACTCGAATTGGCAGATTTTTCGAATTTTCTACAGAGAACTGTGCCCAGATTCGTGACAGACAGCAATGCTGTTTCTGCGCAGCGATCCCAAATATAACCTCAACTTTGACATAGAAACTTTACTTGGCACAAAAACATGATAAGGAGAGGTTGCTACAGTATTAAACAACTTCCAAGACTCAACAAACAAAAATTGCTGTAGTAAAATAAACACATGGGTTATCTCCCAAGAAGTTCTTTCTTTATAGCCATTAAGATGGCTCAGCAGTTTTAATGATGCACTCATAAGAAATAGTATTTGAGGCAAAAGAGAGCATCAAGAGGCAAATTCAAAACACATTTAAGTCTAACATGCTTCCTATGCATAGGAATCTTGTAAATAAACAAGTTCATGAAGAGCAAAGTAACAAGCATAGGAAGATAAAACAAGTGTAGCTTCAAAAATTTCAGCACATAGAGAGGTGTTTTAGTAACATGAAAATTTTTACAACCATATTTTCCTCTCTCATAATAACTTTCAGTAGCAACATGAGCAAACTCAACAATATAACTATCACATAAAGCATTCTTATCATGAGTCTCATGCATAAAATAATTACTACTCCCAACATAAGCATAGTCATTCTTATTAATTGTAGTGGGAGCAAATTCAACAAAGTAGCTATCAAATATAGGAGGTATATTGTAATCATAATCAAATTTATCCTCCATACTGTGGTAACAAAAGACTACTATCATTATAATCATCATAAATAGGAGGCAAAGTATCATCAAAGTAAATTTTCTCCTCAATGCTTGGGGGACTAAAAATATCATGCTCATCAAAGCCAGCTTCCCCAAGCTTAGAATTTTTCATAGCATTAGCAACAATGGTGTTCAAAGCATTCATACTAATAACATTCCCATTATCATGCATATAAAGTTCCATGGGTTTTTTAATTCTTTCTTCAAACACATCATGTCCTAATTCAAGATAAAGTTCATAAAGATCTCTCATATTTTTGTTGTTTTCCATTATGCCTAACTAGTGAAAAATAAAAACAAGAAACAAAAAGATGTAATTGCAGAGTCTAAAGGAAATAGCTTCGAGTACACACACAATGGCGCTAAAGTATCACACTGAACAAGTGTGAGTACCTTTACCTTTCCTCCCAACGGCGCTTTAAAATAGCTTGATGTCTACGTTCCCCTCCTTTCTGTACGTTGGGCCTCCAAGTGCAGAGGTTTGTAGAACAGCAGCAAGTTTCCTTAAGTGGATCACCAAGGTTTATCGAACTCGTGGGAGGAAGAGGTCAAAGATATCCCTCTCATGCAACCCCCGCAACCACAAAGCAAGAAGTCTCTTGTGTCCCCAACACACCAAATAGGTGCACTAGTTCGGCGAAGAGATAGTGAAATACGGTGGTATGAATATATATGAGCAGTAGCACCAGAAAATAGCTTGGCGTGTAGTTGATGGTGGTAGTATTGCAAGCAGTAGTAACACAAGAAACAAGAAACAAGCAAATAGTAACTCAGCAGATTTAGGAATAAGGCCTAGGGATTAGACTTTCACTAGTGGACACTCTCAACATTGATCACAATTGAATAGATAAATGCATCTCACTTTTGTTGGATGATGAACACATTGGTAGGATTACACGAACCCTCAATGCCGGAGTTAACAAGCTCCACAATAATGCTCATATTTTAGTAACCTTTAGTGTAAGATAGATCAAAAGACTAAACCAAGTACTAGCATAGCATGCACACTGTCACCTTCATGCATATGTAGGAGGAATAGATCACATCAATATTATCATAGCAATAGTTAACTTCGCAATCTACAAGAGATCATGATCATAGCATAATCCAAGTACTAACACGGTGCACGCACTGTCACCTTTGCACACATGCAGGAGGAATAAAACTACTTTAATAACACATCACTAGAGTAGCACATAGATAAATTGTGATACGATGCACATTGCAATCATAAAGAGATATAAATAAGCACTTCACTACGCTCTTCAACAGTGAATAAGTACTTCGTGAAATATAGCCTAAGAGACCCACACGGTGCACACATCACCTTTACACACGTGGGACAAGGACTCCGGAGATCACATAAGTAAAACCCACTTGACTAGCATAATGACATCTAGATTACAAGCATCATCATATGAATCTCAATCATGTAAGGCAGCTCATGAGATTATTGTATTGAAGTACATAGGAGAGAGATGAACCACATAGCTACCGGCACAGCCCGAGCCTCGATGGAGAACTACTCCTCCTCATGGGAGAACGGTGATGAAGATGGCGGAGATGGCAGCGGTCGATGGAGGAGCCTTCCGGGCACTTCCCCGTCCCAGGTGCCGGAACAGAGACTCTGTCCCCGCATCTTGGCTTCGCGATGACGGCGGCTCTGGAACTTTTCGTATCGTGGCTTCCTCCGTAGGGCTTTCGATGTGGGCTTTATATAGGCGAAGAGGCAGCGCAGGGGGGTCAACGAGGCGACGACACCCTAGGGTGGCGCGGCCCGCCCTCGGCCGCGCCACCATGTCATCCGGGCCCACAGGGCCCTCCCGGCGGCTCTCGGGTGTTCCGGATGCTTCCGGGCAAAATAGGAACCCGGGCGTTGATTTCGTCCAATTCCGAGAATATTTTTACTAGATTTCTGAAACCAAAACAGCAGAAAACAGAACTGGCACTTCGAGATCTTGTTAATAGGTTAGTTCCAGAAAATGCACAAATATGACATAAAATGTGTATAAAACATGTAGATATCATCAATAATGTAGCATGGAACATAAGAAATTATCGATACGTTGGAGACGTATCAGCCAGCAAGGCTCCGGCTGAGGCATCGCCGGCCCCCTCCAGGCGGGACAACAACAAGCCGGCCGAGGGCGGCTCGCATGGCAGCCGGTGGGACAACTACCGCGGCAAGCGGCACGACTCACCGGATCGCCAGTACGGTTCCACCTGTGGCAGCCGTGTCTGACCATGCGGCGGCTGGCGGAAGCCGGCGCCAGAAGCAAGACCGGCCCTGGACGCCTTCGAGCAAATGCTCGACTCGCCATGCAAGTACCACAGCGGCAAGAACCCCTCCAACCACACCACCCGCGATCGCCACTTCATGAAGCGGTCAAGCGGTGAACCTCTCCCGCTCCACCCCGCTCCACCAGCCGGCGGGCCGTGGCCAAGCCGCAAGAGAACACCAACCTCGAGCACCACGAGGCTAACCACGTGCACCATGGCCGCTACTTGGCCGAGGATGCTACCTACATCATCTTCACCTCCGAGCCCGAGGACAGACGAGCCGTTTCCTCGAGGTCAACGCGGTCATACCGCCGGTCCCCCAGACTCAACGGTCGAGCAGGCCATCACATTTGATCGCCGCGACACACCGGCTGTCTGGCAAAGCCGGGCAGCGCCATGGTCCTCGACCCCACCATCGGCACAACCCGGCGCAGCGTGCGCTTCGCGCGCGTCCCCATCGATGGCGGCAGCATCAACATCCTCTACCGCGACACCGCCCGCAAGCTGGGCATCCAGGAGGCCGAGTTGCGCCCCACCCCCACCGCCTTCCATGGCATCGTGCCAGCCACCGCTGCCAGCCGATCGGCCGGATCACGCGGAGGTGATGTTCGAAGCCGGACCACTTCCGCACCGAAAGGATCGAGTTCGAGGTGGACCTCGTCCCCCTACCACGCGCTCCCGGGTAGGCCGGCCCGACCAAGTTCATGGCGGTGCCCCACTATGGGTACCCGAAGATGAAGCTACCTGGCCCAAAGGGGGTCATCACCGTAGCCGGCGACTATCGCCGCTCCATGGACCGCGCCACGCAGCTCCAAGATGGCCCGCACGCGGTCATCGCCACCGAGAAGCAGCTCATCCACGACGCCGTCGCCCTGGCCAACATACGTCCAAAACGTATCTACTTTCCCAACACTTTTGCTATTGTTTTGCTCTAATTTGTGTATTTTGGATACAACTAACACGACTAACGTATTTTCTCAGAACGCTCCGGTGTCTCGTTTTTGTGTAAATCCAACTTTCAGAAAACCCTGAATTTATGCGAAAGGTCCTATTTTCCTGCACGACGAGCAAGCCAGGTGGGGCTCGAGGGCCCCACACGCGAGGTCGGCGCGCCCAGAGGGGGCGCGCGTCCCTATTGTGTGGCGGGCCGGCTGGCCCCCGCACTTCCCTTGGACTACTTAACGCCTCGACCTAAAAACGCACGGGAGAAGTCAAGTCGCGAAACCATCCAAGACGTCGCCACCATCGCAAACTCCGTCTCGACCCGAAACTCCGTTCTGCACTCGCCGGGACGGGAATTGGAGGAGATCATCGCCGCCATCACCACCGACGCTCTCCATCGACCAGCCATGTTTATCCCCTGTGCGTATTTTAATTCGCGTTTACTATAATCACTTTGTCGCTGTCTTTTCATCGTTATTTCACTACTGCATCGCTATAAACCGCACTATCGATAAACTCTTGCGAGCAAGTCCGTTTCCAGTGTGCAGCTGAATTGACAACTCCGCCGTTAAGGCTTTCAAGTATTCTTTGTCTCCCTTGTGTCGAATCAATAAATTGGGTTTTACTTCCCTCGAAGACTGCGATCCTATATTGTGGGTCATCAAGACTATTTTCTGGCCGTTGCCGGGGAGCATAGCTCTATTTGGAAGTTCACTTGGATTGATATTGTTCGCTGCAAATTCTCCATCATGGGTAAACCTCGCGATACTAAGGTCGCCATATTACCATCCACTACAAGAAAAGGTACAACTCGGAGTACCTCTGCTGCTCTTGATTCACCATCTGTGATAAGTAAACTTGTTTCACCACCACAAGCTTCAAATGCTGGTACTTCTGCTGAATCTGAAAATTCCTCTTATAATTTTGATGATGCTTCTACCGTGCTTGATAATGATGGTTCATTAGATCTTTTCTAGATGCTACAATTGCTAGGTCTAGACAAATTGAAAATACTGAAACTCCTAATGAAAATGCTGCTACACCTGTTAATTCACCTGAGTCTGTTGAATACTCTAGTGATGATCTTAATGAAGATTATGTGGAACTTGATGATGATTTTATTGAAAAATGCAATGCTACTACGATGCAAGAAAAATTAAAAAGTTGCTTGCGAACATACTGTTAGATATAAACTATCTCCCGATCCTAAATTTGCCACATCTCCTATAAACATTAAGGATAAAGATTATGATTTTTCTCTTGATCTATCTCATATAGCTATTGTTGAGAAAACACCCTTTTGTGGTACTGAAAAAGAAAGTGTTGTTGAACACATGATTGAGTTGTCTACTCTGAGTAGCTTGTTTTCTGATGATGTTAAGAAGCGTACTTACTTTGTTGCTAAATTTTTTCATTCTCATTAAAGGATGATGCTAAAACTGGTATAATAGTTTGCCACCTGATTCTATTAATAGTCCAAAAGAATTGCTTGATGTTTTCTTCCAAATACTTTCCTGCTAGTGCTCAACATATTGCTTTGCAGAGAATTTATATTTTGATCAAGGAGAGAAATTGCCTGAGCTTGGGCAAGATTTTGCTCTCTTATTAGAGCTCGGCCCTAACATGATTTGGAAAAGCATGATTTACTTGATATATTTTATAGTGGACTAACCATTGAGTCTAGGGCATACCTGGATAGTTGTGCTGGTTGTAAGCCAGAAAAGAACTCCAGACGACGCCGAAGAATTATTGGCTAAAATAGCCTAATCATGATGATTGGTCTACACCTGAACCAACCCCGACACCGATATTGAAGAAGAGGGTATGATTAAATTAAATGATGAAGATATGAGGGAAGCCAAGAAGTCTCTTAAAGAGAAGGGTATTAAACCCGAAGATGTGAAGAATTTACCTCCTATAGAAGATTTATGTAAGATAACTCCCCCTTCATCCATGATTGAGGTACACTCTCTTCAACGCTTTACTAGGGAAGATATTCCGTATTCAAAACCTCCTGCTCAATGCTTAGATGAGTTTGATAATTACATTGTTAAGCAAAATAATTTTAATATGAGAATAGAGAATCATTTAATGGAAAATTCTCGAGCTATTAGTGAATTGCATGATATTGTGGAGAGGACCTCCAATGATGTTAAGATGCTTGTTAAACATTTTCATATGGTTCAAACTCAAATTGATCAACTCACTAAAGTGCAAAATGACTTGTTGGAAAATAATTCTAAAGAAAAACATGCTTATGAAGTAACAACTAGAGGTGGTGTTTCTACCCAGGATCCTCTATATCCTGAGGGACATCCCAAAAGAGTTGAACAAGATTCTCAACGAACTAAAGAAATTAGTGCTCCATCTAAGAAAAAGAAAAATAAACATAAGAATGTTGTAGAATCCTCCGAACTGTTAATGATCCTAATAGTATTTCTATTTCGATGCTGAAACTAAAAGTGGTAATGAACATGATAAAGATAATGATAAGAATGATACTCCTGATAAAGAAGAGGTTGAAGAAGAACCTGAAAAGCATGCAAAAAATAAAAAGTACACTAAAGAAGATTTTATTGCTGAAAAACATGGTAATGAAATAGAACCTTGGGTTCAAAAGCAAATGCCTTTTCCTGCTAAGAAATTAAAATCAAAGGAAGAAGAACACTATAATAAATTTTGTGATTTGATGAAACCTTTATTCTTGCAAATCCCTTTGACTGATGCTATTAAATTGCCTCCTTATTCAAAGTATATGAAAGATATTGTGTCTAACAAAAGGAAAATTCCTAATGAGGAGATTTCCACTATGCTTGCTAATTATTCTTTCAATGGTAAGGTTCCAAAGAAGCTTGGCACCGTATACCGACTATTCCTTGTTCTATTAAGAATAATTATGTTAGAACTGCTCTATGTGATTTGGGAGCTGGAGTTAGTGTTATGCCTTTTTCTCTTTATAAGAGACTTTATTTAGACAAGTTGATACCACTGATATATCTTTGCAAATGGCTGATAAATCTACTGCTATTCCTGTTGGTGTATGTGAGGATGTTCCCGTTCAAGTTACTAACTGCTTGATATTAACTGATTTTGTTGTGTTGGAAATGCCTGAAGATGATAATATGTCCATTATTCTTGGGAGACCCTTTCTTAATACTGCAGGGGCTGTTATTGATTGCAATAAAGGAAAAGTTACTTTCAATGTTGATGACAAGGAGCATACCGTTTACTTTCCCAAGAGGATTGAGAAAGCATGTGGAGTCAATACAATTTCTAATGTGAGAACTATCAAAGTGTGAACTATTGATTGTCCTATATATGAGCCTAAAGAAGAATATCAAACTCTTGTGATTGGATCCATATCAATACAATTCAAGGTAACATGATTGATTTGAGGTTTAATTCTTCTTATGTTATGTAAAATTTATTTGGTGGCAAGACTTGATCACCCTTGTTAACAAATACATTTTATATGCATAGAAGAGCTAAACAACATTTCTTTCTTCCTCCATTTGATCTACTTGCTGTAGCACTTTTGTTTTGCAAAGTTCTTTAGTTAATTAGAGATTTCAAAACCTTTTTCTGCCCAGTAATAATAAATTTAACACCCAGAAATGTGCATTTTTCAAAGTTTTCAAAAATTCACAAAAATTATACCAAGAGTCCTATTTTCACGAGGCACCTGGAACACTGATGACCACAAGCACCCCAGGGTGGCACCCCACAAGCCGGCGGCCAGCAAGGGGGGCGCGCCACCCGTCGTGTGGGCCCCTCCTTGCCCCACTTCATCATCTCTTCCTCCCACTCTCTTCTCTCTCCCAAAACTCGCACCAGGTTCCTCTCACTCGCGTTTTTGCTCAAGAGCTCCGATTTCGATCTCTCTTGCTCAGCCCTGTGTTTCGTCTGAAATTTGGCATATTTGCTCTCCGTATGTGACTCCTCCGATTATCCAAATAGAATTTTGTTTAGTGGAGTATATCTTGAATATTTTGCTGCTGTAGGTAACATGTTTAGTGAGCTTGCATGCTTGTTCTAAGTGGTAGAAACTAGTTTTGATGCATGATTGGTACTCTAGCAAGTTCCTATGGTAGTTTCCCTCAATTATATGTCACCAAATCAAATTTTATATTGTTTGTTGAAAAATTTCAGAAAATGGAAGGGAGTAGGCACCAACTCAACCAACAAGAATTGGAGGTGCAACATGTCATGAGAGTTCACCGCGAAGAAGGAGTATACCCCTCTTACTACCCGTGCACAGATTTTATGAGAAGTGCAGGAATCTTGCGAGATGTTCAGGATATAATCTTCCGTGCAGGATTGAATGATTTTGTTGTTGGTGAACCATGCCAATATGCAAAATTGACCATGTCTGTAGTGCAGGATTTTGCATTCAGTTGGTCTCAATCTAATCCCATGGTTCGGTACAAAATTTATAATAAAACTATCAACTTGCCTTTCAATGATTTCTGTGCAGCCATTAGAGTGCCGTAATGGGGATCGTGCGAGAAGATGAGGGGATCGCCGCAAGAGCTCTTGAATCTCTACAAAATGATTTGTCATGGAAGAAGCTTCTTAGAGGATGGTGGTAAAATTAGTAGTATTCAATTCCCAGCTATTCGTTACTTTGCTTATTTCATCACCAAGTGTGTTCTTGCTAGAAAGAATTCAAGTAAGTTATCTATCCAAGATTTAGCTTTCCTAGCTGCTGCATTACAAGGTGATAAGACTTATAACTTGGGAGCTTTGATAGCCTATAGACTTGCTACTAACCGTGAGAAGGGAGGAATTTGCGGAGGTCTCATCGCCTCTCGTTTATTAGCTATGCATGGTGTAGAACCTCACCATCTTGATATTCAGCTTTCCGTAAGAAAAACTTGATATAGTCTCCATGATAAAACATGAATTTGTTTCTGATTCGTCTAACTTGAGTAACCTGTTTTACAAGATAACGTTCTATAAGAAAACTTGGAGAACAACTAAGAAAACTGAAAAACTAGTAGGATTGCCTGCACCTGCTGTTTAACTTTGATTCCAGGAAGAATTGGTCAGCCGCGGTGAATGAATGCATACTTGGAGGGAGATGGCCACCAGGCAAGAGGCGGCACGGAGGAGGCCGAGGAACACCTCGACTCGTCATCCGATGCAGCGAGCTCCTCGCATCAACATTACGGTCATACGGAGCCTCCACGTTATTCTTCTGCACAAGAGCCTTATTATGATCACGCCATGTACGATTCGCCGGCGTGGAACCCTGACCCTCGCTGGGGTTGATCTTCGCTTAGGCAAAATCCTAAGCTTAGGGGGAGGTATACCGGCATCACTCATTCTTTGCATATTATGGTTGCTGGATACTTGTATATACTTGTTTAGTTTCTTTGAGTGGTTTTCTAATGAGAGGGAGATGATATTTGGGGAAGTGCTGCCTGAAAACAGATTCTGGGCTGTTACTAAAAAAAATCGTGCGCACAGCCAGAACGTTATTTTGAGTTGCAAATTTTTGTGCAGGTTCCCCAGATTGTTATCTAACTTTCATTAGTTGAACACTTTTCGAACTGAGCAACGGAAGATTTTTGTAAAAATAGATTTCTGTACTGCTGTCAGGTTTTGGCAGATTTCTGTCTTCCTGCTTTTCTGTGTTTCTTCTAGTTTTCATTCTCTTGTTTTTGTTTTGTTTCTTTCCTAAAACACAAAAATACCAAAAATATTTCTGTTGTTTCTCTTTACCATTTGTTATTTTGGTTTCTTGCTTTCATCTTGCTTTATTTGCTATCGTTGGTTTGCTATAAGAAAATCCAAAAAGATTTTGCTTTGTTTGCTTGTTTCCTTTTGTTCTTGTTCCCAATTCGAAAACCCAAAAATATTTGCTGTTCTTCTTTGGTTTTGTAAAGTTCATTATGGAGTTCAGCGGTCTTCGGTGGTTGGAGCTTGGTTTTCGTTCCATATTATTCAAGCTAAACAAATGAAAAGGCAATAATGACGATCTACAACAATCCGACTGTGGTGAGGCTGGTATGAACTCTATTTGTTTTCATTTTTGTACATATACTCATCCATGTGAGCATGCTTAGTTGGTTCATGTGAGGTATATGTCAATTAAGAAAATCTAGCAGTTCATGATCTCTCATGATTAGCTCCAATTTATTAATATGAGTAGCATGTCATAAATATTTGCTTGCATTGCTTTATTCATAGATAGATATGACATTGTGGTATCCTCCTCTGAATAATCCACTTGAATCAACTTGGCACATGCTCACGCATGCATATGACTGAACAAGAGTCAATTAAGCCTCGATGATTTACTTCACCTCGAGTTCTTGTATCACTTTTATGCCTCCGTTAATTTATTTTGCCGCAAGCATGATTATGACAGTTACTGCTCTCTTGATTGTCGCTTCCCAGTCTATTGCTAGCCTTCACTTGTACTGAGCGGGAACGCTGCTCGTGCTTCCAAACCCCTGAAAACCAAGTTATTTCAGAGTGTCCACCATAAATACCTATGCATGGCATTTCAAACCATTCCAGTAAATTCTCATGTGCTACCTTTAAAACCTTCAAAATGCTTCTCAATTTGTGTTAATGTTTTATAGCTCATGAGGAAGTATGTGGTGTTTATCTTTCGATCTTGTCATTTACTCCGGACGGACTTTCACCAATGGACTAGTGGCACATCCCCTTATCCAATAATTTTGCAAAAAGAGCTGGCAACGGGGTTCCCAGCCCCAATTAATTAACTTTCATAAATTTACAAATAGACACTCCTCCATGGTATGTGATTGTTGGTCGGCACCCGAGGATTCGGTTAGCCATGGCTTGAGAAAGCAAAGGTGGGGAGGAGTGTCATCTAAATAAAGCTAAAATAAAAGGGCACTTCTTCATGGTATGAGATTGTTGGCAGGCACCCGAGGATTCGGTTAGCCATGGTTTGTGAAAGCAAGGTTGGAAGGAGTGCCACCCAAAAATAAAATTTCATGGGAGCCGCTCTTGGAAGTCCGGTTGATGAGGTAGTTAGAGTACCCATTACCATTCGTTGACAACAACAAACACCTCTCAAAACCATTTTACTTCTGCCTTTAGAAAAATAAAAAGCTCTAGCACATGTTAATCCCTGCTTCCCTCTGCGAAGGGCCAATCTTTTTACTTTTATGTTGAGTCACCATCCTTTCTTTGAGCACTTTCTTGAGAGCACAACTGTCATTCTTAGTATAATATGCTTGTCTCAAAATGTGATTAATTGTGGTATAACTTTGATGCTTTTATCTTTGATAATCTCATCTTCCAGTCTTTCCATGAACTTCAAAGGTGCCCGGGCATTTATGTTTTGCTGTACAAATACGGGCAAGCGAGATACCACTTTATCATATCCTTTTATGAA
This sequence comes from Lolium multiflorum, assembly GCA_030979885.1. Taxonomy (NCBI): domain Eukaryota; kingdom Viridiplantae; phylum Streptophyta; class Magnoliopsida; order Poales; family Poaceae; genus Lolium; species Lolium multiflorum. Next base: position 252,668,211 of record CM061748.1, read on the forward strand.
CATTGCAATCCTGCTGATAGACATGATTCATGATGCTTATTGTTAATTTGTTGGTACTTTTCCATGATTGACATAGCTATTAGATGATTTTATTTGTATGTATCTTATTATGAATTGCTTAAGTATTTGCCATATCATGAGAATATTTACATCATATGAACAAATGTGTTCGTGAAAGTTCTTTTATCGCACTCAGTTGTTAACTGAATTGCTTGAGGACAAGCAATAAGCAAGCTTGGGGGAGTTGATACGTCCAAACGTATCTACTTCCCGAACACTTTTGCTATTGTTTTGCCTCTAATTTGTGTATTTTGGATACAACTAACACGGACTAACGCTGCGCAGAATGTCTGGTGTCTCGTTTTTCAGAAATCCAACTTTCAGGAAAATCCGGAATTTATGCGAAAGGTCCTATTTTTCCGAATAATGACTGAGCGAAGGGCAAGCCAGGTGGGGGCCCGAGGGCCCCACACGCTAGGCCGGCGCGGGAGGGCGCGCGGCTATTGTGTGGTGGCCTCGGCTGGCCCCCGACGCCCTCCTTTGGACTACTTAACGCCTCGACCTAAAAACGCACGGGAGAAGTCGAAGTCGCCAGAACCATCCACGCCGCCACCATCGCAAACTCCGTCTCGACCGAAACTCCGTTCCGGCACCTCGACGGGGAAGGAGATCATCGCCATCACCACCGACGCCTCTCCATCGACCAGCCATGTTTCCCCCATCCCTGTGCCTACAATATTTTAATCCTGGTTTACTATAATCACTATCGTCTTTGTTACTCTGCTGTTATTTCACTACTCGCTATCGCTATAAAACGTTACTATCGATAAACTCTTGCGAGCAAGTCTGTTCCAGTGCAGCTGAATTGACAACTCCGTTGTTAAGGCTTTCAAGTATTCTTTGTCTCCCTTGTGTCGAATCAATAAATTGGGTTTTACTTCCTCGAAGATCGTTGCGATCCCTATACTTGTGGGTCATCGCCGCGGCGACATGCCGGCGAGGCAACCCCGGGACGACTCACTTCCAGCCGGCCGACAACACCAAGAAGATCTGCTCGACCCGGCGCAGCCGACAAGTACGTCACCATCGGTGCCGGCTTGAGCAGCAAATAGGAAAGCGAGCTCACCAGCTTCCTCCGTGAGAATCGGGACATCTTCGCATGGTCTCCAAGGGACATGCCGGTGTGGCGAGGAGTTGGCTGAGCACCACCTCCACCGGCCTGAAGCCAAGCCGGTGAAGCAGCCTCTCAGGCGCCCTGAAGAACGAAGGAAGGCCATCGGTGAAGAAATCGCCCGGCTCCTAGCAGCCGCTTCATCATGGAAGTGCTGCACCCGGACTGGTTGGCGAACCCGGTCCTGGTTTTGAAGAAGAACGGCGCATGTGTATCGACTACACCAGCCTCAACAAGGCGTGCCCGAAGGACCCTTCCCCTGCCGCGCATAGATCAAGTCATAGACTCGAACGGCTGTGAACCGTTGTCTTTTCTAGATGCCTATTCGTGCTACCACATTCCTTTGAATCCGGATGATCAAATAAAGACTTCGTTCATTACCCCGTATGGGGCTTACTTCTACACGACTATGCCATTCGGCTTGAAAAATGCAGGCGCCACTTATCAAAGGTGCATGCAAAAGTGTTTGCAGGATCAAATCGGTAGAAATGTTCACGCATATGTGGATGATGTCGTTGTAAAAACCAAGGAGATGCCTACCCTCCTTGATGACCTGAGAGAAACCTTCACCAATCTGCGAAGATTCCGGATGAAGCTCAACCCGGCCAAATGCACGTTCGGCGTGCCAGCTGGCCAACTCCTGGGCTACCTCGTCTCTCAGCGAGGAATCGAAGCCAACCCGGAGAAGATCGTGCCATTGAGAAGATGGAGCTTCAGTGCCTCAAGGACGTCCGAAGTTCACCGGATGCTTGGCCTCCTTGAGCCGCGCTCGACCGGGGGGAGAAGGCACTGCCCGTACCAGCCGCTGAAGAAATCGGACAAATTCGTCTGGTCACCACAGGCGGATGAAGCCTTCCGTGACTTAAAGCGCGTGCTCGACCGCGCCCATCCTCGCATCGCCGGCTTCAATGGAGTCGATGCTGTTATATATCGCCGCCACCAATCGTGTGGTCAGCGTCGTCCTTGTGGTGGAGCGCAAGGAGGCCGCAAGGAAGCCGGCAAGGAGCGTCGGTCCGGCCCGGTGTACTATCTCGAAGGCTGTCCCAAATCAAAGCAAAACTACCCCCACTACCAGGTCACCTACGGCGTATACATGGCAGCCAAGAAGCTCAAGCACTACTTCCAGGAGCATCCCATCAAGGTGGTGGCCACAGCGCCCCTGGCGGAAATCATCGGCAGCAAGGACCCCAATGGCCGGGTTGCCAAGTGGGCCTTGGAGCTGGCCGCCCACACCATCATCTACGAGCCGCGCACGGCCATCAAGTCGCAGATCCTCGCGGACTTCTTCGTCGACTGGGCCGAGATGCAATACTTGCCGCCTGTGCCTGATTCCACACACTGGAAGCTGCACTTCGACGGCTCAAAGATGCGGAACGGCTTGGGAGCCGGCATCGTCGTCACCTCTCCCAAGGGAGATCGGCTGGACTACGTCCTGCATATCCACTTCGCCGCATCCAACAATGTGGCGGAGTACGAGGCACTCATCCATGGGCTGAAGCTGGCCAAGGAGATAGGCGTGCGTCGCATTCTTTGCTTCGGCGACTCCGACTTGGTCATACAACAAGCATCCGGCGACGGACGCGAAGGACGCCAACATGGCCTCGTACCGCTTCCACGTCCAGAATCGTCCGGCTTCTTCGATGGCTGCGAGTTCCATCATGTGCCGCGGGCAAACAACGAGGCGGCGACGCGCTGTCCAAGATAGGCTCAACCGGCAAGCAATTCCAGGGGTTGCCTTGGCGCATCTGGGGAAGCCATCCATCATACCGTCAGACTCGGATTCATATTCGTTTCGACCGTGGGCTTCTCAGCCAACCCGGGGCTTCATCGCCAGCGGGCTCATCAAACCCCGGCTCCACACCGAACCCGGGCTTCGCCCAACCGGGGCTTCTCAGCCAAACTCGGGGCTTCTCAGCCGAACCCGCCGCTCCACAGCCGAACCCGGCGACCATGCGGTCGAATCCGGAAGCTCGAAGATGGAGGCCTTGATGGCCAGCGTGTTTGAAATAAAATGCGTACCATCATGGGCACAAGAATTCCTCTCTACCTCACCGATGGTGTGCTGCCCAATGACAGGGTTCAAGCCAGGCAGATTGAGAGAAGGGCCAAGGCCTATACAATCATCAACCACGAGCTGTACAAACGCAGCGTAAGTGGGGGCGGTGCGTCGAGCCGGCTGAAGGGATTGAACTCCTACGGAAATCCACCGGGGAGAGTGTGGCCATCACGCCTCCTCCGAGCCATAGTGGCCAAAGCCTTCCGGCACGGTTTTTACTGGCCGATGCGCTCAGAGACGCAGAAGAACTGGTGAAGAAGTGCAACGGCTGCCAACGCTTTGCCAAGCAAAAGCACACGCCGGCTTCCGCCTTAAAGACCATCCCCATTACCTGGCTGTTTGCCGTATGGGGCTTGGATATGGTGGGCCCATTCAAAACAGCCCGAGGCGGCATGACTCATCTCTTGGTGATGATCGACAAATTCACTAAGTGGACGGCTCCACAGCCGTCACATTCCTCAAGGAGATCATCGTGAGATACGGCTATCCCCATAGCATCATCACCGACAACGGCAGCAACTTCGCCGAAGGCATCTTCAAACGCTATTGCGGGGAGATGGGGATCCGAATGGACCTATCGTCCGTGGTGCATCCGGAGTCAAACGGCCAAGTGGAGAAGGCAAATGGCCTGATCCTAGCCGGCATCCGGCCCCGGCTGGTGGAGCCGCTTGAGCGCTCAGCCGGCTGCTGGATTGAAGAGCTGCCCAGCGTACTGTGGAGCCTGCGCACGACGCCAAACCGCTCAGCCGGCTTCACACCCTTCTTCCTCGTATACGGGGCCGAAGCCGCCTGCCGACTAACATCGAGCACGATGCGCCAAGGATCAAGCTATACACAGAAGCTGAAGCCAAAGAAGCTCGTGAAGATGGAGTCGACCTGGTTGAAGAGGTCCGGCTGATGGCCGAATCCCGGTCTACCGTATACCAGCAAAGCCTCCGTCGCTATCACAGCCGGAAGGTCCAGTCCTTAGCATTCCGAGAAGGAGACCTAGTGCTCCGGCTGATCCAACGGACAGCCGGACAGCATAAACTGTCATCCCCATGGGAGGGTCCCTTCATCGGAAGGAGGCAATGATTCCTACTATCTCATAGATGCCCAAGAGGCTAAGAAAACAAGGCGAACGAGGAGAAACGTCCCTGGAATGTCAGTTGCTTCGACCATTTTACACTTGAGAACAGGAATGTATGTATCCCTTGTACTCCCTTTTGTAAGCTATGAAAAAGCAAGCGCTAAGAGCGCCGATTTCGACAAGTTTTTCGCGTACTCTATTGTTTTCGCCGATTGGCTAACACCCTCTCACGCGGCCGGCTTAGTAACGTGATCCGGTTTCCGACAACCAGCTTCCGAGCTACAGACCGCAACCCGGCTGTCCCGGTGGCGGGAGTAAGTGCCTAGGAGCCGGCACGCGAAAGACGGTTAAGGGAAAGAGTGAAAGCGAATCGATTCTTGCACAACTCTTCATAAAAGTGCCGGACTGCCGACTCGACTTGTCCGACCGGCCTCACCCAGCGGCCCGCTCTTGATCCGGCGACGGACCGCAAGTCGGACGTACGATCGGCAAGGGCAAAGCCAAAGAGTGGGGCGGATGGGAAAAAGCGAACAAGTTGAAAGAAAGCAAGCCGGCACACAAATGATTAACAAACACATTAAAGTGCCCTAATAAAAGGATAATAACTTTGTCTTACATATGCACCCGGCATCCCGGGATTTAACGAATTGTCTTGTCAAAAGCAACATCTTAACAGATAAATTTAAGCACCGGCTGGATCAGGACCAGCCGGGAGCATCAGCGTTGCCGGCTGCCGGGTCCGCCTCAGCGTGTCCGCATCATCTTCCGCCTCCTCCTCCTCGTCGTCGACGGCGGGTTCGGATCCTCGATGAAGATGCGCTTGTCCACGAAGTCGGCGATGGCGCAGGCGCGGGCAAGCCGGGCGGTCTTGTTCTCCGCCGAAAGGCCTTCCTCCACATCAGCCCGCCGACACTCCAGCTGATCCAGGTTGACCTCGTCATACCAGGAGAGCACGAAGGAGAGGGCCATGTCGGCTTCGGCACGCGCAGCCGACTCCTTCCAGTCAAGGAAGCGGTCAGGCGCCGTCTCCAGCCACTTAATGAGGTTGGCAAGGTCCTGCGGCAACGTCTCCGTCGGCCACAGCAGCCGGATCAGTTCCTCCGCCGCTTTCCGGAGCTCCCAGCCAAGCTTGGTGATTGGCTCCACGCGCGGCGGCATGGACGCCGATATATCCTCCATGGTGAAGCGTGCAGCTCTCGCTCCCCGGCCCCGCCGGCGCTCCTCCCGCGCCTTGCCAACGGCCGCTAGTGCCGCATCCTACGCCTCAGGGAAGGCCGCCGCAAAGAAGAAGCACGTCGAAGCTTCAAAGGCAAAATGCAAATTTTCAGAAGACTCGGCAAGGCAAGAACCGAGCCCCACCGAAGATGGAGGTTGTCGGTCTAAAAGACCGGCGGCAGCCGGCAAGAACCGACTCGTCCCCAGCCTGAAGATGGAGATTGTCGAAGTCGAAAGAAAGATCGCGGCAGCGGCAAGAGCCGACGCCCCCGCCCGAAGATGGAGATATCGAAAAATCGCCGCCGGCCGCTAACCTAGGCCGGCAGCCGACAGCCGAAAGCCGGCAAAGGGGAAGGAAAGAGAAAAATACAAAGACTCACCCGCCAAGCCGCGGTCGAGCGCGCTAATTTCATCTACCCACCGCTTGGCGGTGGCCGACAGCTCATCAGGCTTAGCGGTCACCTCTTGGCGAAGCGCAAGTCGCGGTCCACCTCCTCCAGCCGCTGCCTGCCCTCCAGCTTCTCCTCCCCATCCTTTTTGAGGGCGGCCAGCTCCTTGAGGTGGTTATCCTCAAGTCGGCGCAGCCGCGCCGCTCCCCATCAGCCACCTTCGCTTGGCGGCAGCAGCCGGCCCGCCTCGCTCACGGCGCATTGGGCGCGGGCGACCCGAAGGTCCGACTCCAGCTGCGGGACCCGGGCAGCCTCAGCTGCAAGTCGACAAGAAAAGTCGTCAGCCGAGTGTAATCAAAGAAAAAGAAGTCAAGTCGAAAGGAAGAAAACCTTACCCTTGGCAACCTCCAGCTCGCGAGCCAAGCCGGCCCGCTCAATTTTAGCCTTGTGATAGCTGGTCAAGACTTGGTTGTACAAGACGGTGCGCCGCTCCGCAACCACCTGAAAGAAAACAATCAGATGTCTAGACGAAACCCGGACCGGCTCCAAGCAGCCGGCCCATGCCTCGGAGGGCTACCAGGATAACAACAAAATTGCAAAAAATAAGATAAGACACCTACCTTGTCAGCATCCTCCAGCGTTGCCAGCTGGGCAATGGTCTCGGCGGCCTTGGCCTTAAGGCTGGCACGGTAGCCGGAGAAGAACATCTTCATGGGTGCCACGCCCGGACGCCCCTCCCGGCTGGTCACCTCGCAGGCATCCGCCTGATGCCACGCCTTCTCCATGGTGCCAGCCAAGCCAAGGCTGGAGTCGGAGGCGGACGGCACGTGCAGCAGCCGGGCCCCCTTGGCCACATGGAGGCCTTCAGATGGGTCCGACGGGCCCTCCTTCCTCACCAACGCCCGGGAGCCGGCGTCCCACGAGCGCGCTGGCTCCTCCCTTGCCGGCTCCTTCCCGATCGGCTCCTCCCTCGACGGCCGTCGGAGGCGGCGCAAGAGAAGCGCTGGTCCTGGGGCTGCCTTCTCCCGTCGGATGCGTTCCCTCAGGCGGCGCAGCCCCGCCGGCCCAGCCGGCGGCGCAGCCCCGCTTGCTCCAGCCAGCCGGCGGCGCAGCCCCGGCTCCAGCTCCGGTCGCGGGCGGTGCACCCTTGCCGGCCCGGCCGCAGCGTGGAGCGCAGCGCGTAACAACTCATCCGAGTAGGTCGGCGGACCGACTCACCCTGGGCGCCACGGCCAGGCGCCGCAGAGGTGCAGCGAAGAAGACGCCCCGCGGAAGGCGCGCGTAGCGCGGCGGCACGACGACGACAGCGGCGCGCGCGGAAGGTCGAAGACCGCGGGGTTGACTCCCTCCTTTGCCGCGGGAGCGTTGGCTCAACGCGGGAACCGGCCGAGAGCCGCCGCCCTGGGTGAACTTGATGGCAGCCCTAGCCGAACAAACAAGAGAAGATAAATAAAAAGAAAGGAAAGAAAAGGAAACAAACAACGAAGAAAAGGGACTCACCCGGCAGCCTCCGGAACCTTCTTGGGCTCAAGCCGGCGCTGTTTCTTGGCCTTAGCCTCCAGCTGGGCCGTGGACCCGCCGCCGGCCCGTTTCTTCCCCTTGGGCGCAGAAGTCGCCGAGGCGCCAGGCGGCCTCATGCGTAGGGGCACCGCAGGGATCGGCCCCGTACCGGACTCCGCCGGCTCCTCCCGCTCCTCCTGATGCTCCGGCGAGGGCGGCGGGTTGTGTTCCCCCTGGCCGCCTTGGTCCGGCACCTCCGGCAGATCGTCGTCGCCGGCTTGGTCGCCGGCTTGGTCAGCCGGATCAACAAGATCCGACGTCCAGACCTTCTCCGCCAGATCGCCGTCCTCGATGCCTTGGCGGTCGAAAAGCTGAAAACAAAACAACACGGTAAATATCAAAGTCGGCCACGCAGCCGCAAGCCGGAAGTCGGCCAAAACACAAACCTACCAGCTCAGGCGGCGACGCCCGGTCGAAGGCGGCAGCCCCAACCCCGCCTCCGGCATGTTGGCCTTGGTGACGTTGTTCACCCGGGCGACCTGGGCCTTGGTGAGCTCGATCTTGGACGTCCGGTTGGGTCGAGCCGGCGGACATGTGCCCGATTTTGTGGGCACGCATCTGAGCGGCAGCACCGGCGCCGGTGTAGGTGCAGAGGAGGTCCTCGGCGCCGCCGGCCCTTTGAGACACGGCCCCCAGGAAATCCCACGAAGATTTACCTCTGCGCCCGGTCCGTCGTCCCGGCGTTGTGGCCAAGTTGATCCGGCCGATGGCGGCGCCGGTTGTACTCCGGCAGGGCGAGCCGGTCGAAGGCCGGTTGTCGTTCCGCACAGAAGAAAGACATCGCCAATTCTTCACCGAATCCACACGGGATCCCTCAAATGGCGTGCCCGTGCGGGAATATATCGAGGCGGCGCCGCAGTCCCTCGTGGCCTTCAGTCGTCTGTGCCTTGATGTAGAAGAGCCGGCTCCAAAACTCGACGTCCGGCCACAAGCCGGCGTAGCCTTCCATGAAGGCCACGTAGCAGCTGAGGAGGATGCAGGCGTTGGCCGGCAGATGGTGGGGCTGCAAGCCGAAGAAGTCCAGGAACCGGCGGAAGAAGTGCGAAGCCGGCAGGCCCAGCCCTCGATCGAAGTGTGCTCCGAAGACCACACGTTCGCCGGGTTCCGGCCTGGGCTCGATCTCCTCGCCGGGCACCCTCGTGATCACCTCCGGGGGAATCCGGCGGAGGCGCACGAGACGCGCGATGTCGTCCTCGCGCATGTAAGAACCCCTCCAAGAGCCGCTTGGTTGGGCCATCGACGAAGAAGAAGAGGAGGAAGACCACGAAAGACGAAATGGCGAAGAGGAACCGCTCCTCGCCGGGGGAGAGCGCGGTGGAGACGAACGTACCGTTGACACGCGCGGCCCCGTGGCGCCGGATTGGCGGAGTGGCGGCGGCGGCCCGGCGGAAGAACGTCGGGGCAGCTGTCCGCCGGAGTTCGCCAGGGAAACGGTGGAGAAACCGCGCCGGAGCGGAAGAGAGAACGAAGCGAGCAGGAGCGCTAGGAGGAAGAAAGGGGCAAGTAGCCGGGTGTCCCCCGCGGCATTTATAGCCTCCTGCCACGGGCGGTTGGCCTCCAAGTGGCGAACATGGGCCACGTCCCCGGATTCATTGCGCCGTAACTCCGCCCACGACCACAACGGTTACCGAAAACGGCCACACCACGTCTCCCATTACCGCACCGGATCCGGAGGAGACATTGATGTGACCAGCGAAACGGCAGCAGAGCCGCCGTCAGACCGGTCAAGTCGGGCGTAGGGCCCGAGGCGGCGGAGACTCCGGCGCCCAAGCCGGAGCCGGACATTAAATTCCATCCGGCCCCAAACCCTCTCAGCAAGGCGGAGACATCATCAACACTTGTGAAAAAGCAAAAGTTGTAGAAGCAAAAAATAGCGTCCGGCTAGAGGCAGCCGGACAAAGCAAGCCGGATAAGGGCGTAGCCGGCTGAATGAAAATTCTCAGTCGGCCCCTTCGAGTGCCGCTGAAATACATTCGAGAGATATCTAAAGCGGGGAAAACCTGCCTAGGTCCCTCTTAACGCAGGACCTTGCCAGCCCAATGTCGGGGAAGACCCCGGGTAGGGCAATGGACGAGCAGACGGCTTGAGGTTGCGGCAGGTCGGCTGAGGAGCAGCCCCGGAGCCGTGGCCGATCGACCCGGAGCCGGTTGGCTCTAAGTCCTAGTCGGCCCGGCTACGACCTTCAACGCCGTGGCCGGCTTCTACAAGCCATATCCGATGGGTTTGTACTCTAGACCGACTCGAGGCTGGCGAGTCTTGCGAGAGAAGGAAGGGTAGGTGGTCCGGTTCAAAGGTCCACGCCGACCTCATCTCCCGTAAAGCGCGGGCACCGTGGAGCAACAGTGCCACGGGGACAGGCCATCATGGCGTACGTCGGTCCGTACCGGCTACAGGGCATGATGGCGATTGGACACTCGCCATACCGCGACTCCCAGCGGATGGGACAGGCCATGAGGCCCCAACGGCCCATGACGTCAACGCCTGGGAAGGAGCGTCGGCCAAGCCGGCCACTAGACTATAGTGACTTCTATGTAAAATGACAGCGCCTATATAAGCTGGGCTACTCCCCTCATGCGGGGGACGATCGATCACTTCTTACTCATTCTAGTCTTAGCGCTGCCCTGTGAGAGAGACCTTCGTCTACCTTAGCCTCCGGAGCAGCCGGATACAGCTCTAGGAGCACCATTGTGATATCATCATATACACTCATAGCAGAGTAGAGGTGTTACCTCCATCGGAGGGCCTGGGTACTTCGCCGTGTCGCTCGTGCCCATACCCGCATCCGGATACCGCCGTGAGACCACTAGGAACCACTTCGATTAGCCACCCTATGGCATATGCCGTGACGATACCACGATAGTCAAGCCCCTAGTAGTGATTAATCGGCCTAGTAATCGTTGAATCAGCCTAGTTTTTGAACAGTGGAATATATGTCAAAGTTGCCTAAGAGCCTTTTCAGCCTCTACAAGATAGGGTCAAATGAACAGAATACATGGAGGTTAATAGAGAGGAGCAGAAAAAGGAAAAACACACACCCCAACAAAAAACACAAGGACGGGGAGAAGAAAAGGCCACCCCCCGCAAAACCCTTGGGGGGACGGTTGATCGAAGAGAAGACTCATCGCGACCCAAGCTCAGCGATCACAAGGAAGAGCCTGATGGACACGGCGGAGGGACCCAACGGTGACACTGCACCATCGAAGTAATCGAAAGGCAACGCACATCTGAGACCACACTACGCACCGACACCACTGTGTCGAGGGTGTGGCCGAAAGGTCGTGCGCGGCCGAGACGACGCCACGATGCCTATGTGCCACTGGATGGAGCCGAAGGGCAAGGAGCACCCACACCGCACGCAGGGGTCACCGCCGTAGTCGAAGGGCATAGCACCAACGAGGGCAACCCCAACCCCACTGGGTCCGATATACCCGAAGGGTGGGCCAGCCGAGAGCACGCACATAGACCACTCGCGCCGAACATGCCACAGAGCTCTGATAGCAGAAAAGGAAACACGGACCCTAGCACACAAGGCAAGAAGAAGCCGCCCCCACCACTGCCACGGCTCACCTCCCATCGAAGGAAGAGATGGACACGGCGGACCCAACTGACACTGCACCATCATGGGCAACGCACATCAGACCACATACGCACCGACCAGCGAGTGTCCGAAAGGTCTGCGCACGAGACGACGCCAATGATGTGCCACTATGGAGCCGAAGGGCAAGCACCCACACCCACGCAGTCACCGCCGGGTGGGAAGCGCGGCAACCAACCATGGCCGCCATCGAGAGCACGCACATAGACCACGCCGTGCCACAGCTCCCAGCGGCCACCACCGCTGCACGGACCTGATACCGCATGGAGTAAATGGGGCGGTACGAGCCCTCTGCAGCCAGAGCTCAACACCCAGCCCGATCCCCGGGTGGGAAGCGCGTCACCACCAAGGGAGCGAGCTGCCTTCACGGCTGCCATCTGCAAACCAAGAAGATGCCAGCCTCTGCGAAAATACCGCAACAGGCTGATGGACGAGACGGGGAGAGGACGGGGACGATGCCGACAACGCGGCCAGCACGAAACATGGGAGCAACCGCCCCCCGAGCACCTTCACACAGCCACCACCGCCGACCAGCAGCCGCCACACGCCGCTCGCAAAGATAGAGGCGCCCGAGCAGGCCCATGTGGGCCCAGATCGGGCCCGCCAACCCGCCGAACCCGGGAACCAGGACCCGCCTCCTGGAGCCGCCGGGACCGAAGCCGCCGCCGCGGGTCACCACGCCGTCGCAGCAGCAACAACGCCGCCGCGCCCCAGCCCGCGCGACGCCCCGGCTCGCCGATTTCGGCCCGCGCCGATCTCACCACGAGCGCGGGGAGGAAGGGCCCCGCCGCCGCCCACAGCCAGCCTTTGGTCGGCGGCGCTATCTGGGCGGCAGCGAGGGGAGGGAGGGGTTGGGGGAGGGACGAGAGGGGTGGCGGCGTGGGGGCCTCTCCTGTCGTCCGCGGGAGCAACGAGGAGAGGAGCCAGTTGTCTCAGTCGGGTACACAAATTAGGAATGCTAACCTCGATGTGTGTTGGTATGGTCACGGCATGAGGACTCGACACGGTCATCCCCTTTATTAAGTTTGTAGGTGTTGAACATTTGTCGTTAGTGAGGTGGTTTCAATTTTATCTTTATTTTTTTTCTTGTAAAGTTTTGTTGAATAATTTCAATAAATAAAAGTTGTGTGCATCATTTTGATGCAGCTGCTGAAAGTAGAACCTCCATAGAAGAGGTAAGAAAACCACCGCTAACCTAGGGAAAATATGTTCTCCGCTAACATAGACATTACACCACTGGAGCTCATGCAAACAACCAAACTAGCTGCAGGCTGCAGCTATGTTGCGATGTCATGCAGGCGATCAAATGTGATGCGCAAGGGTTGCCTTGCCCTAGGGAGCGAAAAAAAGGCGTTGTGGGCAACCAATCAAGCCTATGCAGTTTGAAGCGCGTGTCGGTGTGGCATGGACGCGTTGCGACGTGCCATTGCTTGTCCATAAGTCCATTCCCTGTTGAAACCCTGAGACTGTCGGTGGAACATTTCCACTCTGTAGATAGGCAGGCCCGCATGATGATCAGGATGAGACTTGCAATAGTTTCGTCCTTCGACATTGTAGGTTTACAAATGGCGTCTATTGTGTGGAGGAAGACGAAGGAGCTTCTCTGGAGTACCTTTCTGTTGACGCCGGAAACTCTGAATTACCCTTTCCCCGCACCCGACGGCTCGTCCACCGCCTGCCGAAACTGAGCACTGCAAGTCTGCAACCGTGCTCCGCTGCCAAGTTCTCGGTCTCCTCGAGAGTGGCATTGTTTGATGCATCAACCGTGCATGTGTCTTGTGTTTTTGCTACTGTACTTAGCTTGCAGCTGAATCTGAACAAGCACTCTAACTGCACCCTGCAGAAGATATCTTCAGTTGTCAGTGTATGAACTTGTACCATTTAGCCTGACCGCGCAATGAAGCAATCTTCAACACCAAACAGTCAAACACAAAACAAAGCTCATGATGATTTACGCTACATGTCGCTGTCATCCTCTGATTTGCAGTAAGCCTGCACAAAGCAAGCACCTGGAGACAACATCACACTCTCAAACTCGAGTGAACATCCTTTTAGAGCATCTCCAGCCGCGTCCCCCAAACCGTCCCCCAAAGCGCGCCGGATCGAGCGTTTGGGGGACGTGTTTTGTTCGTGCCGTGTTTGGGGGACGTCGCTCCCCAGCCGCGTCCCCCAAACGCCGCCCCCAAACATTAAAAGTACTTTTTTTGGCTAGAAAAAAACTATTTACTAATATTCAAATCGGTTGAACATAAATAAATTATATATAAAACTTCGGAAAAATATAATTAAATACATATAAACTATCTACTTCTTCTTCGCTGATGGCCCTGCCTCGTCGTCGTCATCGCGGTGGCGCTTCCTGCTCGCCACCTCTTCCGAAGAGGCGGTGTCGGCGCCGACGCCCGGAGTCCTCCTCGTCGTCGGCGGTGAACGTTGCTGCGCCTTTGCCTTTGCCTTTGCCTTGGCCTTGGCCTTGGCCTTGGCCGCCTTGGCCTTGGCCGCCTTCGCCTTCGCACGGGCCACCGCCGCCGCCGCGTCCTCGCTCTCTTCTTCCTCCGCGTCCTCCTCCCAGCCCAGCCATTCCTCCCGCTGTCAACGGCGGCGGGGAATCGTCGCCGCTGCTCGCTGCGTCTGGCTCTCCCGCAATGGCGCCGGCCACCGGGCTTTCCTCGCTGGAGGTGTCGGACGGGAGCGGGAGATGTAGCTCATCGTCGCGGAGGTGTCGGATGGAGGCTTGGACGAATGGTGGCGTACGTACGGGTCTTATTGAGCGCGGATGAACGGCGGCGCAGTCGAAGAGCGGTTGCTCTTAGGAGTCGGCGCTCCAAGGGGTTGGCGCGTCGTCGCGCGGTTGCCAATGCGACGGTTCCGCTTCCGGCAACGCACCGTCGCTACGTATGTGGCGGTTGAGCGTTCCGAGCCGCTGACGGGTCGGGCCCGCGCCTCCTCGCCTCTCATTTCGTTGTGTCCGGCGTCCCCGGTGCGTCCCCTGTGAGACGGGGACGGGCTCGGGCCGCCGGACACCGTATGGGGGCGCGCCGGACAAAAAAGGCCTTTAGGGGACGCGGCTGGAACGGTTTTTTTGTCCGGCGCGCTCCAAATCGCTTTGGGGGAAGCGACTGGAGATGCTCTTACTACCAGCCATTGAGGGTAACAGGTGAGAAAAGGCAGCGAGAGCGAGTGAACGTCTGAACCCTTTCTTTGGTCTCTCCTCTCTCGGGCACGAGACGAGAGAACAAAATGATCTCTCGGTGCCTTTACAAAAAGATCCACTCGAGCACTTGGCAACCGGCCATTCACATGGCAACAAACCACGCAATAAACAAATCAACCGGGATCTATCACGCTTTTGTAAGCCAAAGTGGTGGAAAAGTCGGATCAGATTCCTGAAATCTGGAGTTCCAGATTTGAGATTTGCGCCACAAGACGACATCTGGTCCAAGTCTCAATGAACAAGAAAATGCATTAGAATCTCAGCCTCCGAGGACGCGTTGTTCCCTCGGCCCCTCTTAACTTGCGATGATGATACAGTACAATATATGCAGACATACCACAAATTATTATTCCCTTGATTATTATTGATTGATTGATATAATGTTATAGTAGTATATGATGTTGGTACATCCAATACACCTAAAATGCCTCAAAAAAATCCTAACCGAAAACGAATGAAATCAATAAAGTATTTCCCGAAGAGGGCAAGAAATGACAGCTGTATACACAACCTATGGCTGCATCTGATAGAAGATCTCGTCGCATCTCAGCACCCAAACTCTCCCCAAAACCTTGGCATCCGTCGCCGACACATGGGCCCAGGGTTCAATGCCCGATAGAGCCACACCACCAAAGCGATAATAAATCTGTCCCCGTGGGCCCGCGCCGGGCCTGTCCTCTTCCTAGGCCACGAGGGCCGGCGTGCGCGTGTCACACCACCGACACGGACCCCAGCGGCGACGGCGACGCCGCAACCAGGCCGAGTCATGGTCGACACTGATCCGTACTCGAACAACCGACGGCTGGATTACTCAGGCGGCTGCGGCGAGGAGGTCGTCGCGCGCGCCTTGGCGGCGGAGCAGGTCGTAGGGCGCCCAGAGCGCGTCGAGCGGGCAGGGGCGTCCAGCGTCGAGCCGCAGCCAGGGTTTCCCCTTGCCGCTCCAGTGCAGGAGGCTGACGGGGCCGGGGTGGAGCTCGCGGCACTGGCCGGCCACGTTGTCGCCGCCGAGGCCGTGCTGGTTCCAGCGGTGCTGCACGGCCTTGACGTCGCCCGCGAAGACGAGCAGGAACGGCGGGAGCGAGCCCAGCTCGTAGATCCGGGCCTCCTGCTTCTGCACGTCCATCCAGTACTCCAGCTTGGCCGTGTAGTCCCCGGCCCGCCACCGGTCGAGGTCGATGACCATGACGCCCGTGTTGAAGTAGCAGGGCGCGCGCGAGCGGTTCGCGAAGACGGCGGGGTAGGCCGGGTGGTGCCAGAACGCGTCGGTGAAGTAGGAGGTGAAGTTGGCGTTGCAGTACTCGGGCGCGGCGAGCGCGGCGCGGGGGCCGAGGTCGGTGGCCCAGAGGAGGGCCACGTCGTCGACGACGAGGAGGTCGGAGTCGAGGTAGAGGACGCGGGGGACCGTGGGGGGCAGGATGTCGGCGAGGTAGATGCGCGCGTAGTTGAGGGGCTGGTCGAGCGCGCGGCGGACCGAGGAGGAGATCCTGCCGCGCACGAGGCGCGCGTCGAAGCGGTGGATCGCGGCGGGCAGCGTGGGGAAGGCGGCGGCGAGGGCCGCGCGGAGGCGGGCGAGGCGGCGGGGAGGGGACGCGGAGGAGGCGACGAAGTGGAAGGCGATGGACTCCGGGCACGCGGCGTGGCGGAGCACGGAGAGGACGCCCGCGAGGGAGCCCCGCAGGTAGGTGCCGTCCAGGGTCATGGCGATGTGGATCGTGGGCGTGCCCGCGCACCCCGCGCCGTTGCGGAAGGCTGGGGCCTCCCGGAACTCCGGCAGCTCCGCGGCGCCCCCGGCGGCGGCGGATAGGGCGGTGGCGAGGAGGAGGAGGAGCGCGGCGGCGGCGGCGGCGAGGAGGCGCATTGCGGAGCGGGGATAGATTGGAGTGTGTAGTTTCTATAATTATTCCCCTCCCATGGGAGAGAAGAGGGGAGGGAATCGGGAGAATGGAATATCGATGGGCACGGGCACCGTCGGCACGGAAACGAGATGAGATGGGGGATGATGGCGCAGAGTTATGAGGCAGAGACGGCGGACAGGCTGGAAAGACGGCGACGTGTGAGGTTTCCGCGTGGGCATGGGTTCACTTCTCGTTGGGATTTTTTTTCAGTTTTTTTCCGGACGTTGGGCTGGTGCCTGCTCGGTTAATTTGTTGAGACTTGGACGGAGAAGGCCCCGCTCTCTTTGCGTGCGCTCTTTTTTCGTGCTAGCCGTTAGCCGGTTAGGCCCAGAGGCCCTGTCGTTTGACGGTGGGCTACAGCCTACAGCCACATGACCCACGCAAAGGCCTTCATTATCACGTTAGTGCAATGCATACCCAATACTTTTTGCAGAAAAAAATATCACCGGGCATTTCCCCCTTTGTTGCGCGGGCCATCGATCCCCACCACACCTCCTGCATCAAAGCGACCGGAAGCATCGAAGCGTCCAACGCAAACCCCTACTCTTCGTCATTTCTCTTTCCTTGAGGCCTCACCGAATCCCCATAAATCTCGTCGACTTAGCCTCCGCCCGCCGACATCTTCTTGCGGCTCTTTGAGGTATAGTGGCGGAGCGTCGGCATGCGGGGTGGATGCCTGGAGAGCGGTGACAGGTGGCGACACGGGTACAGCGCCGCATAAGGCGTCGGTCGGCGAAGGCCGACTCCCACAAGGAAGATGAACTGACCCATATTAGTGGTTTGGGCTGGGCGCTTCGATGACTCTCGTCGCTTCGATACAAGAGCCGAGGTGAATCGATGGCCCAAACTGAAGGGGAAATGCCCGGTGACGGCTCAAACTGCCCCAGGTTGGAGCGGCTCCACTCGGGAGGTCTCTGGACAACCCGATTTTTTGATCTTTACTGGTTTAACACGTAGAGAAGAAGACTAACATGTATATGCATGCATATAGGAGCTTATATGTTGTTGTTTTTTTTTTTGCAAAAGATATTAGGTATTCATTGCATATCTATGAATAGCTCTAGCTCCGCCCATGACTCGAGAGTGTTCGTAAGCAGCAAACCATTATTTGAATAAAAGTGGTGGAAATCTCACAGAAAGAAAGCAACATTGTTTTTATGGAACACAGTAAAGTGTCAAATTCACAATGCCAAACGATTTGTTACAAAGGGAATACACTCGCACTCGCACTCTTAGGAAATTATCATCGTCCTTCCAATAAACCAAATCCTAAGCGAACTTTTCTGGCATGTGCTTATGGGATCCGTGGTTGTCTCCCTTCCATAGTTCCATTCCATGGCTTTTTCGGCTATCACCATTTGCTTTAGCCCCACCAGATTGGGCACTGCGTCCCTTTTGCTAGGACATTTACTTTGTTGTTGGAGTGTCCTTGTTGTAGGTGCCCTCAAAGGCTCAAACACACTAATCACCGTTCTTGTGTGCATTTCCTTCTTTTACAACATCGTGGCAAGTGGCAACATCGTAACTTGTACTTGTGATTAACTTCACAAATTTGTGGGGGCATGTATAATAGTTTTATCTTAGTCTTCTCTAAGGTACTGTCTAATGAAATATATGGTTACATAAAAAAAGGAAGATAAACCATTCTTCTAAATTATATTATAAATGTTTTATCTTTGTTAAATGTTTTAAGTATACAGTTATGACATAATTTTAAGAACATGCAAACATTAATGCTTTAGAGTTGACACTATAACAGATAATCGAGTGTATAACATGTTCTCTTGTATTCTCTAAACAACACTGCCTTATCAACCATTGCACATCAAAAACTCATAAGCACTCCTAAGCACTAGTGAGCCCTTCATTTGAAAAATTTCAAACCTGCACTTCTGAATCTCCAAAAAAATATTCTAGTGATTGTATAGCTAGATATATACATCGATATAGTATGCCAGAATTTTCATTTTAAAATATGTTGTATTTTGTAAAATACATAAATAACAAAATCCACTTCAAATACTGATTGCATATAATCTATTTTCTATGGACTGCAGGGACTCTCATTGAAGAGCTTCCAAATCAACTACAATGTAAAGAAATATTCATAAACTTTGTATTTATAATCCCAAGCTTCTAAATCTGTTTCAAAATACCTAAGTTTGGCCAGGCTCATAGAAAAATCACACCATTTTTGTTCTATTAATTCATCATACAATATAGTTTATATTATATAGATTGACCTTATAGATATTCACTTTTTTTTTGTTGGTTTGGGTTGCTCATCAAGCATATCTCTCGATGCGAACCAACCTGTGGTTGGATGGTTAGGAGGGCAGTGGCACCCCCAGCCCACTAGAGTTCAAACCCCAGGTTTGACACTCTGTTGTCTCATAAAGGCAAAATATTCTTTAATGGGAGGCGACGTTCCCATCGACAGCGAGGCGTGATATCCCACAAGTATAGGGGATCGTTTGTAGCCTTTTCGATAAGTAAGAGTGTCGAACCCAACGAGGAGCTAAAGGTAGGATAAACATTCTCTCAAGTTCTATCAACCACTGATACAACTACGCACACTAAGCGTTTGCAATATCTAGGAAATAAAACTAGAGCGATAACGGGTATGAGAGGTGACTTTGCAGAACAATAAAATACACGGAATAAATGTTAGTGCTGCAGCAATAAAACAAACTAAACTAACAGTACCATGAGTGTGGAAAGGCGGTGGTAATAGTGGTGGCTTTGTCCAAGATCAATTAGTGAAGACATTTAGTTCATTGTCTTTGATGTAGTTTTCAGTGTGGGAGAGGCTAAATATATATACAAGCGCTCCACTACTTGGGATTACAAGTACTATATGATTGGTTTGTTAGCAAACATCCTTAAATACTAACAATGCATAAGGTTTACCCAACCATAGCCTTAAGTTTATGGTCCTCTTACTCCCATACATGCAACTAACCGGTTTGAGCCCTCAGGTTTCTGTCACTCCGGCAGGATTACCCCTTCCTTTGCACATACTACTAACCCTATGGTGTTGATCCATGCGTGCACAAGTATAATGGACACCAAAGGACAGTACCATATCAACATACAACTCTAATGAACCATAGACATTCAACAAAGCAATCAAAAGACAAATATACTACATAAACATGATATAGATCATAGGATAAATATTATAGCATCAAACACCATGTTACATAGGACGGTACAGAGGTTTGTGGGAGGATGAACCACTGAATAGAAGGAGCAGATGGTGATGGAGATGGCGGTGAAGACGTTGGAGAGGGGCAGCGCAGGGCGGCGGCGCAGGGAACTCCTTTCCCCGCCGCCGGCAAGCTTGGGGAGTGATGACCCACAAGTATAGGGGATCGCAACAGTCTTCGAGGGAAGTAAAACCCAAATTTATTGATTCGACAAGGGGAGGTAAAGAATACTTATAAGCCTTAACAATGAGTTGTCAATTCAGCTGCACTGGAAAAGCACTAGTAACGGGGTGATGTGAAAGTAGCAAGAGAGCAGTAGTAACAGTAACACAACAGCAGTAATAGTAATATGAGAGCAATGGCACCGAGAAAATAGTTGATACTACTTCCAATGACATGTAGAACGAGTATATGATGATGCGAGATGGACCGGGGTTCCCAGCTATCTACACTAGTGGTAACTCTCCAATAACAAGTGACAAGTGTTGGGTGAACAAATTACAGTTGGGAAATTGATAGGATTGATAAGGCATTAAGAAAGAACATCAATTCATTAATCATGTAGGCATGTTTCCCATATATAGTCATACGTGCTCGCAATGAGAAACCTGTACAACATCTTTTGTCCTACCAGCCGGTGGCAGCGGGCCTCTAGGAATCTACTGAAATTAAGGTACTCCTTTTAATAGAGCACCGAGCAAAGCATTAACACTCCCTGAAAACATGTGATCCTTATATCTACGCCTTCCTCCGGTTGTCCCAATTTGTCACTTTGGGGCCTCGGGTTCCGGACATAGACATGTGCAAACAACTTGTAGATACAATCTAAGCAATAAGTATAGAGCTTAAATCTAAGATCATGCCACTCGGGCCCTAGTGACAAGCATTAAACACAACAAGATTGCAACAATAACTTCACAAACTTTATAGATAGACTAATCATAATGTAACAATCCATCGGATCCCAACAAACACAACACCGATTACATCGGATGAATCTCAATCATGTAAGGCAGCTCATGAGATCATTGTATTGAAGTACATGGGGGAGAGAATACCAACTAGCTACAGCTAGAACCCGTAGTCCATGGGGGAACTACTCACGGAGCATGATGGAGGCGGTGGCGTTGATGGAGATGGCTTCGGGGCACTTCCCCGTCCCGGGTGCCGGAGCAGAGACTTCGTCCCCCGAATGGAGTTTCGCAATGGCGGCGCCCGGAGTCTTTCGGAGTTTCACAATTGGTACTGCGTTTTTAGGTCGAAAAGGGTTAAATAGGCGAAGAGGCGGCGCAGAGGGTCGACAGGGTGGCCTCCCCAGGCCGGCGCGGCCGGGTCCCGCGCGGCCCTATGGTGTGGGGCCCCTCGGCTCTCCTCCGACTCCCTTCGGTGTTCGGAGCCTCCGGGAAAAATAAGATCTTTGGCGTTGATTTCGTCCAATTCCGAGAATATTGCCCGAACAGCCTTTCTGGAACCAAAAACAGAAAACAGGAACCGGCACTATGGCATCTTGTTAATAGGTTAGTTCCGGAAAACGCATGAAATCATCATAAAGTGCAAGCAAAACATGTAAGTATTGTCATAAAACAAGCATGGAACGTCAGAAATTATAGGTACGTTGGAGACGTATCAGGGAGCGCCGCCCCTTAGCCTCCCTCTTTCATGGCTTCTTGGGAGCCCTTCCCCATGGAGATGAGATCCAGGGGGGAGGCGGCTTTGGTGGCTGGAAATTCGTGGGTGGAGGTGTCCTCCACGAGTTAGTGTTTCCTCCTTTATATAGACTCTCGGATTTCCGTCATCCCATCTAGGGCTTCAGTAAAACGAGTCCCTAGTCCGCATACGGACTCCGATTGGGCCGAATTTTAACTCTAGAAAGTTCAGCAGAAAATTATCTACAACTTCCTTTTCAGGCCCAACTCCGTTGGAGGTCATCTTCGAGGGTCAAACAGACAATCTCCGAAAACAGTTCTGGGACAGATTTCAGCAAAGTTCAATTCGACTCCAACAAGGTTTCCTCTTATATTCTTGATAATTCCTACACATTAAAGTGTAAAACAAGAACATTGTGCACTTTTGCAACTATTAATAGGTTAGTCCAAATAAATCATAAACTCAATATAGAAACAAGTGCCAAAGGCATAATATTAGCATGAAACAATCAAAAAATTATAGATACGTTTGCGACGTATCAAGGCGCTTGTGGTCATCGTCAATCTCAAGACCCGCCGGATCAAGTTCATGAACCAATTTCACGGAGGTGCTTATAGGGATAGGGTGTGCGTCCGTGCGTTTATAGAGGTGAGTGTGTACGTATTTATGAGCGTCTGCGTTTGTATTGTGTTTTGCAAAAAAAAATCTCTCGATATATTTTCTTATTATTTTAGTCAAACATGGAAAAAAATATTTATTTTGGAAGGAAGTAGAAGACATGAAAAAAGAATGTTATTGTCGTTCATTCCATGATTGCGAGGTATACTTATGGTGTTGTGTCCTGCTTGTTGGGTGCTACTTCCTTTTTCTAGTGTCATAGTAGTGAAACAACCTAGCATGGGAAAAGATGTGGCCCGGGTGCAATTTGGCTGCTGCTTCTTGATAGTTTTATCAATTTCTATTGAAAAAAGAAAGTTGGGAGTTGCACCTCCTTTCCTAAGAAAAACCAAATTGATTGGTTTTATAGCTTCCACTACTGTCTAAGGATTTAAGCTCATATACTCAACTCAGAACCCATGCCGAGCTACATGTAACGTTTATTTTCAAACACTCGGAATTCGTATTTTAAAGTTTTGAAAAAATGGAAACAAAATTGTAGAGGTAACCATTGGTGTACACTAAAAGCATGTAAAATCTCAATACAAACTGCTTTGTATTCTAAGTTACACAAAAATGATAAAACATGACAAATTTTTATAATGAATAGAGCACATTTCAACACTATATAATTTGTCATATTTTATCATTTTTATGTAGCCCGGGATATAAAGTAGTAGTTTATATTGAGATTTTATTGTAGTGTACCTTATTGGAAATCTCTACGATATTTTCCAGATTTTATTGAAACTTTGAAATACAAATTTTCAAGGTTTGAAAGTAATGAGCTAAAACTCTCATTTACTTTGCCTTCTAAGTTTAGTCAAAGTCCAACTTTGCTAAATTTGACTATAAATATAAGAAAAAATTCAGCATCCATAATACTGGAATGCACAAAAAAAATGAAAATATAGTTCATAAATATTCTAATATTATAGATTTTACATTGTTAGATGTTAATTTTTTTTATAATTATTTGATCAAATTTATTTAACTTTAACTAAACTCAGAACACAAACTAATTGTGAACATAAGGACTAGCATACTCTAAGAGCATCTCCACTAGTAGCCCCCAAATAGTCGTCGGCATGGGCGTCGACACTGCCGTATGGAGGGCGTCGGCACAACATCCTCTATTTAGGGATGCTGCTCCCACACCGCCCCCCCCCCCCCATACACCAGCCCCGATAGATTTTAAAACTTAAAATGATATTTAAAAACTAAAATTCATAGGAAATTCATACAAAGTTTATACAAAGGTAGCTCGAATTTAAACATAACTAAAACTTAAACTTAATCCTATCTAGTGGCCGTCGGTTGGGCCGCTCGACGGCCCTGCCTTGTCGTCGTTCTTCGCTATTGCCGCCTGCGTCCGTGCCCGCTTCTCCTCCCTTGCTTCGCGCATCTGGCGGTGGAGCATGGCGGCCGACGTCACATGGGCTTACCGGAGGCGCTGTCCCCGCTCTTCCAGCCGTTCCCAAGAAGCTTCGATCTCGGCACGCCTCGCCACCTGGCGGGCGAAGGCCTCGTAGTGGCGATGAGTGTTGAGTTTTGCGAGCTTCTGTCGCTCCGCCTCCATGAGGCGGCGTCCCCTCCGTGGCCGCTCGGCGCGCGAGATCTCGAGGCCGTGCTCGAGGTTCGCGTCGTTGACGAACTCGTCCTCCTCCTCCTTCAACCGCTGGTATCGTTGCGCCTTCAGCGACTCGAGGATCGCCGCCTGCTCCGGGTGGGCGGGGGCCTGCGGCGGCTCCCCATACTGCGCTGCCTCCTCCGTCGCTTCTGCTTCCGCGGCTGCGATGTAGACCTCGTCCCACGCCGTGAACCGTGGATCTTCGTCCTCGTCGGAGTTGTACCCGATGTCGGCCTGTGGCTCTGGCTTCGGAGCGGCGGTGGTGGAGAGGAGAGAATGGAGCGGTGGTGGTGGACGGCGTACGTACTATATAGTGGTGGCAACTACCCAAATTTACGGCGACTGGACGCCGCGTGGCCAGTCGCTGCCCTCGTGGCTGCCTAGGTTTCCGCGCGGGAGGTCATTAAACCCGACGACCAACCTTCTTGTGTCGCGGCCGATGCGAACCGTCGCATCCTCTCGCTGACAAGGCGTCCCACCCACGAAAACCGTCGTTCCGCGAGGCGCCGGCTCGCCCGATTCACGCCCTTGGCGAAGGGGCCGGCACGGGAATGCCGGGATTCTATTGGGCTCGAAAAATGGTTGGCGCCGTTTAGGACGCGCCGGTGCAAGCTCAAAAACGACGCCGGCCCCCAAATCGCTATCGGGGCCGCTATCGGGACCGTCGGTGGAGATGCTCTAAGTTCCAAGTCGGACCCTAAACAAAGTTTTATTGTGCATGAATTACTTACTATACAAGAACCATCCGACCATGTTCAAAGGTGAGAAAGCAACGAAGTTGGAACAAATCACTTTGGGGCAACTTCTTACTTTAAGGGGTGGACCTCGAGAATAATTTAAGCAGTGGCATAATGTGTTAGTGCCCCAAAAATTTGAACATTCAAATAATTCAAATCTTTTTAATTATTCTAAAGGATTCTAGAAATTTGTGTGGGCTTGAGCTCGCACTAAGAGCATCTCCAGCCGCGTCCCCCAAACCGTCCCCCAAACCGCGCCGGATTGAGCGTTTGGGGGACGTGTTTTGTTCGTGCCGCGTTTGGGGGACGTCGCTCCCCAGCCGCCCCAAACGCCGCCCCAAACATTAAAAGTATTTTTTTGGCTAGAAAGAAATTATTTAATAATATTCAAATCGGTTGAACATAAACAAATTATATATAAAACTTCGAAAAAATATAATTAAATACATATAAACTATCTACTTCTTCTTCGATGGCCCCGCCTCGCGTCGTCATCGCGGTGGCGCTTCCTGCTCGTCACCTCTTCCGAAGAGGCGGTGTCGGCGCTCGACGCGTCGTCGTCGCCGGTGCTCGTCGGCTGCGCCTTGGCCTTGGCCTTGGCGGCCTTGGCCTTGGCCTTGGCCTTGGCGGCCCTGTCCTTGGCAGCCTTCGCCTTGGCCGCCTTCGCCTTCGCACGGGCCACCGCCGCCGCCCTCGCTCTCTTCTTCCTCCTCCTCCCAGCCCAGCCATTCGTCCTCGCTGTCCAGGCGGCGGGAATCGTCGCTGCTCGGCGTCCGTTCTGTCCCACCAATGGCGCCAGCCAGGCTTTCCTCGCCGGAGGTGTCGGACGGGAGCTGGGAGATGTAGCTCATCGTCGCTGGAGGCTTGGATGAATGACGGCGTACGTAGGGTCTTATTGAGCGCGGATGAACGGCGGCGAAGTCGAAGAGAGCAGCGGTTGCTCTTCCGAGGAGTCGGCGCTTCATTTCGGCGGGGTTGGCGCGTCGTCGACGCGGTTGCCAATGCGACGGTTCCCGTCAACTGCACCGTCGCTACGTATGTGGCGGTTGAGCGTCCGAGCCGCCGACGGTCGGCCCGCCTCTCGCCTCATTTTGTTGTGTCCGGCGTGCCGGTGCGTCCCCGTGGGACGGGGACGGGCTCGACGCCCGGACAAAAAGGCCTTTGGGCGCGGCTGGAAACGATTTTGTCCGGCGCGCCCCAAATCCCTTTGGGACGGTTTGGAGGACGCGACTGGAGATGCTCTAAGCCCTCATTGGGTTTGTCCCTTCCCTCTCCACGAGCTTATGTTGCTTCCATCATTGCAGGGTAGACTACAATCTTATTTGTGGTTTTATTTTAGTTCTACATAAACGAATTTATCGACATAAAAATGGCAGCACCCACAACCATGTGTGAGTTTGCCTCCTGATTCGACACACTTTATAGAACACATTGAACATTACAAGGTGGAGGTAAAATGGTAAATCCCGTGCTGCGCTAAGATGTTCGAAAAAAGTATTCTTGTGTTCACTAATGTAACATGTTTTAATATCTTAAAGTGAACTAGATTCAGATACATAAGTTAACTTATGCACTAAAACACATCTACATACATATGTTTTAAATAAACTAAGTGTCTTGGAGGTACTAGAAAAAATGGGCCGAATAGTCACATGGCACAGGGAATCACTCACCACTAAGGCCTTGTTTACTCCTGGGGTATTTCCACCCCCTGGAAGTTTGGGGATGAGAAGGGATTGGGTGAAACCCCCATTTCACCCAATCCCCATTTTTCCCCTAATTTCCCCTCATTTCCCCACACCCTCCCCCACAGCCTCTAGTTACTTTATTTTTGGGGATGAGAGGGGATATAACAGGATTGAGATCAGATAATAAAAACTTAATCTTTACATCACAGGACATGATAATGGACAATCAGTAAATTAAAAACTCCATTTTTTACATAAACTCAATGTCATGCAATTTTCTCGAACAAGAACACATATATAAATAAATGTTCGACTCAACATATGAGCAACCACCGCCATAAACTCAGCATCATGCAGTGTGAAGAACATTAGAAGTCATGGCGCGCTCGCCGCTGAACGCCAGAAACCACGCCGCCACCATCAAAGGACCTCCATCTAGAAATACACGCAGAGGTACTGATACATAGCAACTGCAACTAGGGAGCATCCTTATAATTTACATACACACCAAAAGTTGGCTTCAGGGTTCCCCGTCGCTCATGCTATTTACCGGTCGAAAACCATTCAAATGTTATTGCACATCATAGCCAAAATGGTCTGCCAGTGGTCAAATAAGATGCAAAAATCAGTTTTTAGATGTTGCTCAAGGCCAGCCAAGAAGGGAGACCCAGACTATAACAGTCAACCTACCGTTTAACCAACAGTAGCAGAATATAACTTAAATCAAAAAGATCCCAGTTCAGTACGCTTGTCTATGCCCAGTTATACCGAACTAATAAGATCCGAGAACTTCTGATAAAAAATAAAAGATAAACCATCAGGCCCTGGAGCACCTTCAGTAGACTGCACCCTTGACCTCATTCTCACAGAAGTCTGCCTCTAAGAAAGCATTCTGTGCAAGGGTTACAAGCTCATTATCATTCCAAAAAAAAATCTAATACAGAGCATTTCCAAATACAGAGCATGTCAAACACAGGAAGGTAAAATGGTACAATGATAGAATAAAGCAGCAACTACTGATGCTTAACAGAATACCAGGTGGATCCGAAAGGATCACCGGACAATAGTATGCAGCAAGATTATGGTCAGCCTATTTAATATATCACCGGACAATAGTATTCAGTAAATCTAAAGGACCCTCTAAATCTAACTGTATTATGGTCAGCCTATTCAATATATCATGTCACAAAACAAAATGTGCTATCTTGAATAGAATTATAAAGGTTGGTTCTGAATTTGGGGAATTATTAGTGCATGAGACTATGAGAGTATGCCAAACTACTGAAAACAGTAATTGAACTTGTGTGGAGATGCTTCTGAGCAACGTACAACAAATTCACACAAATAATTTGTAATTTAATTGACATAGGCAATGAAATTGGTCAGGTAAGGATGATCTGAGCTACAAGAATACTGCACTTATTTGAGAACCAACTTCACAAATAAAGTGTTACAAACTTGAAATTTACCCTTTCCAATAAACTAAACAGGAGGTTGCAAATGAACATTAGTATGCAGCAAGAGCAGATATCTTGCTTTATCCTTCTACAAAATATCTCGTCAGGGATTAGTCTTATTTCAAGAGTAACTGATTGAATCCTCCATATTTTACTTGGCTCACAAAGTAACTTTACTAAGATCATTCAGGCCTCCACAATCCCTGCCAAGATTATTCCCCACCTAGTTTTATCCACCGATTGTGCTCCCTTGTGTACTCACTTCCGGACAGGCCGTGAGTATAACTTAAACATTCATGTTTTGAACAGCCACCGTAGAAGAAACACAACAAAATAAGGTTGGACCAGTACAAGGTTCGAACTAGAAAAAGGCAGTGAGCTGAATGACCGGAGCTGAAGCTATCAATCCTGCTCCATGGAAGCGGCCGAGGAGGAGGCGAGCTCGCCCCTCTTGTGGTGCGGGTGCTTGCCCAGGAAAGCCTCTACGAAGAGCTGCTGCGAGTCGATCTGGCACGGACTCACCGTGGCAGAGGTTACCCATCTCGAGGGAGGCGACGGCGAGCTCCCAGAGCTCCGTTGCGGACGGCAGCGACATCAAGAACCCCTAGCTAGGGAGGAGGGGAAAAGGGGAGGAGGCGCGAGGAATTACAGGGGACAGTCGCCGGAGCAGGATCTCGTCGTCGCCGTTGCGGTTTGCTCGCTCAGTCCCCGCCGCCTGTCGCCGCCGTCGCGTCGCCTCCCTCTCTGTCTGCTTTCCACGACCAAAAACACGGGGTAGACCTCGTGGGTGAGAAAACCGGAGCGTGGAGCTTACTGGGTCGGGAAGATCTGGGATGGGCCGGAAAATTCCCGAAATAAACCAGACAAGTAAACAGCCCATCCGGGAAATTTCGGGATTTGGTCGTGGGCCGGTATTTCCCCCTCCCAACCCCAAAAATACCAGACAAGTAAACAAGGCCTAATTTTCTCAACTGGCAGTACTCGATCAGTCGATCTGAAAATAAAATGTTAGTACTTTGCTAAAAAAAATGCAAGTACTCAACTGTAAACAAATCAAAAAACTCAGTCATTACTTGGCACTTGGCAAAGAAGACGCAGACACCAAGCATCTTGGCAAGCATATGATAACACAATCAGCCAAAATACATATGACTTATCCATAGGGAAATGAGAACCAATCTCGCACGCTATTTGGCGGCTCGTCAGGGAAAAGAAAGAAAATTTAGTGATGTACATAGCTTGACCCTTGTCACTATCCTCCCGCTCAGCAAGCTATCCATCCACTACCCTCTGTGCTGTTATTGTACTACTGACGACTTCTATATGATGGAGGCTCGATCGCCGAGCAGGCCAAGTGTTCGACCAAATTCCCCGCCCGGAAGCCCGCCATGTATCCCCACTTCCTCCTCCTCCTGCTCACCGTCGCCGGCGCCGGCGCCGCCACGCCGCCGAATGCGTACCCGTGCGCGTCGGCAGCGGCCAACTCCTACCCCTTCTGCAACGCCTCGCTCTCGTTCCCCGCCCGCGCGCGCGCCCTCGTCTCGCTCCTCACCCTCGACGAGAAGATAGCGCAGCTCTCCAACACGGCGGCGGGGGTCCCCCGCCTCGGCGTGCCGCCCTACGAGTGGTGGTCCGAGTCCCTGCACGGCCTCGCGGACAACGGGCCGGGGGTCAACTTCTCGTCGGGCCCCGTCGCCCGGGCCACCATGTTCCCCCAGGTCATCCTCTCCGCCGCCTCCTTCAACCGCTCGCTGTGGCGCGCCGTGGCCGAGGCCGTCGCGGTGGAGGCGCGCGCCATGCACAACGCCGGCCAGGCCGGGCTCACCTACTGGGCGCCCAACATCAACGTGTTCCGCGACCCTCGCTGGGGCCGCGGCCAGGAGACGCCCGGCGAGGACCCGGCCGTCATCGCCGCTTACTCCGTCGAGTACGTCAAGGGGTTCCAGGGGGAGTACGGCGACGGCAAGGAAGGCAGGATGATGCTCTCCGCCTGCTGCAAGCACTACGTCGCGTACGATTTGGAGAAATGGGAGGGCTTCACGCGGTACACCTTCAATGCCAAGGTGAAGCATTTGCTCCTATGAATGTTTTAGTGTTCTTCTATACTATCAAAGATCATTCTGATATTTGCACAGTACCTAACTTACTAGTACTAGACAATAATGTTGGCTGTTCACTTCATTAAGCATGCCAGACTATAACATTAGGCATGCCCCATGATGTTAAGCATGCCCATGATGAATTGATTATACGGCTGTTTTTCTTCAACTTGAAATAACATTAGCCGGCTATTTTTAGACATTAGGCACCATGTGCAGCCCAAACATCCCGAATCACAATCTTACAAACACTGTTAGGGGCCAGCAACATCACAGTTTGGCAAAACCCTCTTTAACTTTTTCGAATTCTATGCGATATAATCTTCAGACGATCAATACATTATGGTACATTGACATCACAACTCTCAGATCCTAGCACCGAAACAGACACACATTAGCACAGTGTTCTGCCAGTCCATGCACAGAAAAATAATACTGTACTAAATACAGATGATTTTAGTATGTACATACCCAAAAACCGGGGAATGAATGAGTCAGTGATACTGAAAAGTTAGAACTAAGTACTCCCCAAATGTGTGCCAGCCACGAGCTAACACATTTATATTCATTGACGGAGATGCTTATTTGAACACTATATCCGATTAAGAATCAAAATATTAGATTGGGATCTGGTGAAGAATTTTTTTGAACTTGTAATGCAATTTTAAATGGTGCATCCAATGTTTCTAGGTAAATGCGCAAGATTTTGAGGACACATACGAGCCTCCTTTCAAGAGCTGCATCCAGGAGGGTCGTGCAAGTTGCTTGATGTGTTCATACAACCAGGTGAATGGTGTGCCAGCATGCGCGCGCAAAGATCTACTGCAGAAGATTAGGAATGAATGGGGATTTCAAGGGTACTACTTGCTCTCCTTTGAATTTCTCAATTGCATGGGCCTTGAACTAATATCGGTGCTCATTTATTTCTGAAGGTATATCGTATCTGACTGTGACGCTGTGGGAATTATTCGCGAATACCAGTCATACACAAGTTCAGATGAAGATTCAGTAGCGATTGTTCTTAAGGCTGGTAAATGTTTTCTTTATCAGAACTTCGCATTAGGGATTTTATTAACATGTTGCTGTCTTTCTAGACTAGGACTTTGAGTTCTCAGCTCAATAAAAATTACACATAAACAAAGATTAGTGACATAAATAAATTATTGAGTCCAACTAATCCGTACTCCATTTTGAGGCTTCCATTTTCTGCTTTTAGTTTGACACCTTCCCAAAACAAAATTTGTACTGAACACCTTGCCAAAATTAGCATGAGGAAGGTGCAATATCTTCTCGAAATAGATTTCTTTAACCACCTTCTGTATATCATTCAACCAAGCGGAGTATATGCTGAATTTGATTCCTGCTTTTCAAGGAATGGATATCAACTGCGGGTCTTTCCTGGTTCTGCGTACAAAGTCGGCACTTGAGAAAGGAAAGATACAAGAAGAAGATATCAACCGTGCTCTTTTTAATCTATTTTCTGTTCAGTTACGTCTTGGGCTTTTTGATAAAGCCAGTGGGAATCAGTGGTTCAGTCAACTAGGCCCCAACAATATTTGCACTAAGGAACACAGGGAGCTCGCAACAGAAGCTGTAAGGCAGGGTACTGTCTTGTTGAAGAATGATAACAGTTTTTTGCCTCTGAAGAGAAGCGAAGTTAGTCATATTGCTATCATTGGACCAGCAGCAGCTGATTCATACTTAATGGGTGGAGATTACACAGGTCTGAATCACTGGACTCATTTAAACACCCCTTATTTTTCTATCCTACATAAACTAATGTTATGTTTCACTTTGTTCAGGTGTTCCCTGTGACCCTATCACCTTTCTTAAAGGCATGAAATCCTTTGTTCCGCAAACAACCGTCGCTGCTGGATGTAAGGATGTATCTTGTAACTCAACAGAGGGATTTGGCGAAGCCATTGAAGCAGCTAGGAGAGCTGATATTGTTGTTGTGATTGCTGGGTTGAACCTGACTCAGGAAACTGAAGATCTTGATAGAGTGAGCCTTCTCCTTCCAGGCAAGCAGATGGACCTCGTAAATAGCGTTGCTAGTGTAACAAAGAAGCCCATTGTGTTGGTTATCACAGGTGGTGGTCCTGTTGATGTTTCTTTTGCAAAGCACGATGAAAGAATTGCAAGCATCCTGTGGATCGGATATCCAGGGGAAGTTGGCGGACAAGTTCTCCCAGAAATTCTCTTTGGAGAGTACAACCCAGGTCAGTAAACAATTTACATGTGGTCTGAATGAAAAACTTGTATGGTGGCTAATCTGGTACGCTGTGTTGACAGGAGGAAAATTGCCTATCACATGGTACCCTGAATCCTTCACCGCCGTTCCAATGACTGATATGAACATGAGGGCCGACCCTTCACGCGGTTACCCTGGAAGAACATACCGGTTTTACACGGGAGATGTGGTATATGGTTTTGGGTATGGATTGAGTTACTCAAAGTACTCATACAACATCGTAGGGGCTCCCAGGACAATTAGCCTGTCACGTTCATCATCCCCAAGCCTCATCAGTAGGAAGCCCGCATACACAAGGAGGGATGGGCTAGACTACGTCCAGGTTGAAGACATCGCGTCATGTGAATCCCTAACATTTTCTGTCCACATCTCGGTTTCCAACGACGGCGCCATGGATGGGAGCCATGCTTTGCTACTCTTTGCGAGATCAAAGTCTATCGCTCCAGGCTTCCCACTGAAACAGTTGGTTGCCTTTGAGCGCGTCTACACAGCCGCTGGCAGATCAACTAATGTGGAGATCACGGTAGATCCCTGCAAGCTTATGAGCGCAGCCAACACTGAAGGCAGAAGGGTGCTGCTACTGGGATCCCACCATCTGATGGTAGGTGCTGAAGAGCATGAGTTTGTCATCGAAGCCTGACAAGCTAGTGCTACATGCTACTACACCAATACACCATGTACTACACCACACATGTCATTATAGCTGTCAGATTTGGAATAGTCGGATTTACACCTGTACAACTGTTCGAAAATCTTGTTGTAAAGATTCGTTGGGTGCATTGTGAACGGTTGAACTGATTGCAGTAAAAATGCAAGCAATAAATTTGATTGCAGTTCTGTTTTGTTAGATGAACACTGTGCTAGTTCTGAAACCATTGTTCGTTACTGAGAAGGACCTTCTTTAAGATTAATAAGAGCATCTCCACATGCATCATGTTATGCATGATCACACAAACGTTCAAGTGAGAGCAAGGTATCTGACAACGGCGAAATGCTACTGGAGCACACCAAAAGCCTGCTCAACATCCTTGCGAGCTGTTTCCTAGCATGTCGCAAATATAAGCGTCCACCTTCGAAGTTGGAGCAGGGATTGTATTCACAAATGTAGCATACGTTGGATAGATACTATCGGCTAGATAGTACCCCTTGCTGTATGTGTGGCCGTTGACCTCAAAGTTCACCGCAGGAGCTTGTCCCTCAGCTAGCCTGGCAAACATCGGAGAGCGCTGCAGCACGTTGATATCATCGTGGTTTCCTGCCATCCCAAAGAACCACCGCATCAAGAATGACACTGCACTGACCTTTATGCCCCTTGTACATCCCTTGCCAAGCAAAAGGGCAATTCTTCTAACCCAATGCATGCAGCCGATGCTTCCTAGCATCCCAGGAAACCCTCTAGCGGCATTTTGTGCCAGGATCCGAGTTGTATCATCTGCTGTCGGCGCTCTCAAATAATCTCCAGCAAACACCGCTATGACGGCTCGGCAAAACCTATAGACAGTCTTGGAGCATGTCGACTCCGCCATGCGTAGGTAGTCATCAGCTGCATCTGGGGGAGCTCCATATGCAAGACAACGCAAGTGTAGCAGTGCACTTCTGGATTGAGGAGAAGCCCCACAAACCGGTGCAATCTTGCTTGCACATGAAGTAACGTTGAACACAATCTTCATGAACAAATCCTTGTTAATCCGAAATGAGTGCCGAAAATCCTTGGGCGTGTGAGTTGCATCCTTGGCGAAGTAGTCGGATTCAAGAAGCAACGCCGGCTTGACAATGCCGCTCCTTGTTCTTCGACTTGTCAACCCCTTGAACCGTCGCACCAAGGCCAGGTGATGAGATCAGGCGTCGACAGCTTCCATGGCCGGTGGTTTCAGGACAGGCGGCGACCAAGGGGGAGGCGACAGCGACTGCGGCAATCGGGAAAGGTGGGAGGCGGACCGGGCGGGGGTAGGAGATAGGGAAAACACTCGCGTTTGGCTGGCAGAAGGGGCCCGCCGGCGTTCTGCTATGTGAACGAGGCTGCCGGCGCCCCCGATGCGCACCCCGCGCAAGGAGCCGGCACGGAGTTGCCAGCGATTCTTTTAGACTCGAAACGGCGCTGAGGAATTACTGACGGCGTCGGTGGAAGCCTAATTTTATCGCCGTGAGCGAGCCGGTGGAGATGCTCTGACGGATGTCACAAATCCGTTGTGGCGCACACGGCTTTCCGTCGAAGGCTCGGCTGCTAGCAACGAACCAGCTCATAGTTGCTGGTTTGCAGCAACAGCCACCGAGGCAGCCGGGCGGGGCCCACAGCCGAAGCGCGCGGGCGCGGCCACCACATCCAATCCAACCGGGAGGGAGAACTGCCTGCCCCGCTTGGATTGGCCTGCTTTTGCTTGCTTCCCTTTCCATCCACCCCAACCGTCCCCCTCGCGCATCACAACAAACGCGCTGCGCTCTCGCCCCGCTTCATCCGCAACTCCCCACCCTCCTCCCCGTCCCCATCCATCTCCATGGCCTCCGCCGTCTCCCTCGCCGCGTCGCCCTCGCCCCTCGCCCCCGCCAGCTCGCCCGCGCGGACCCTCCGCCTCCGCCACGCCGCGGTCCCGCCCGCCCGCGGCCCGCGGTCCCCGGCGCCCCTCCGCGCGGTCCCCGGGAACCGCCGGGCCGTCGTCGGCCGCGGCGCCTCGGCGGCGGTGCGCGCGGTCCAGGGCCAGGACACCACCATCCAAGGTAATACGCGCACCCGCGCGCGCCAGCTCGATCGGTCTCCCAGCTAGCCAAATCGCTTGTGCTACTGTTTGAATGTTTGATCCGTGTGTTCTCCGTTACGAGATTTGGGTGGTGAAGTACCGATACGATTGATGCGTCTGTGCGGATCTAACGTGTGTTTCGGTACGTCTAAGCACCGAGATGAAGTCAAGTCCCCTTGTTGGAACGAGCTGGGATTGAAAACTTCGCTCGTTTTGGTTCGGGGAATTATTCATGCCGAGGTGTTAGCGACGTAGCGTTGCGGTGGATCTTACTGTTTTAGCAACTCTGTACGAGCAACATTCGACATCTATCTTCAGTCATGTATGCATCTTCCCTTGTTGAAATGTAGAGTTTGTGACTGTGTTTCCTTTTAAGCTCCGTCACAGCGTGCGTTCTGTCTAGCACCTGCATCCCGCAGGAACCTCGGTGTCGCTATGCCTGCTCATTCGCTCGGTTTGCAACCAGCACACCTTTGTTGCATTCAGTTGTATGCATGCACAAAATTGGGAATACATCATACACGAAAATCAGTTTTATTTGTTTGAGAACAACATAAGTGAATTAGAAAAGCAAGGGCCTATGATGGGTGCAGTGGTGGAACTGGGATCACAAGCTTAGCTCGTTTTGGTTTGGGGAACTAGCCATGTTGAGGTTTCAGTGCCGCAGCGGTGCGGTGGGTCTTACTGTTTTAGCAGTTCTGTACAAGCAACATTCGACATCTATCTTCGGCCTTTGCATGCGTGCCTGCTTCATGTATGCATCTGCTGTTCTGGAAATGTAGAGTTTGCGATTGTGTTTCCTCGGAAGCTCATAAATATGTTTAGCACCTGCATCACGCACGAACCACGGTGTCGCTATACGTGCTCATTCGCTAGATTTGCGACCAGCACACTTTTGTTGCATTCAGCTGTATGCGTGAGCAAAATTGGGCAATACAACAATACATCCTACACCTGCTAATATTGGCATGCTTGTGTTTTTATGAGTGGCACTTGAATTTAAATATGGAGTCATACACCTGTTAAATGTGAGTTATTGTAGATTGTTCAGTAGTAGTTGAATTTATGGATTGATATCTGCCATTTTTGCTTAATGGACATTTGCTATTGCAGTGCCTCAAACGCTACCCCATTTTAAGTAAACAGGCTCGATCACAACACTGAGCTTGAGAGGACAGTATGTATATCACATCACTTGCTTCCTTCAGCATAATTCTGTTTTTTTGTCCAGTGTCACGTAATTGAGCAAATCTGGGATCGCTCCACGGAAATCATTTTATTTGTTCGAGAACACCGTAAAAGTGAATTAGAAAAGCAATGGGTCTATGATGGGTGCAGTGGTGTATAGGGTGATTGAGTTGCCATTTGCCAGTTTTTGTCTATGTTAAAACTCTTGCACTCTCGGAAGCACACAGCCTCAATGGCTTACATTACAACCATGATATTCTAGTGTGCATACATAGTCAATGAATGCAAGTTATTCACCTATAAAGCAGGCAACAAGATATGGATGAACTGTTTCACTGCAGTCATGAAGAAGCATTTGATTGAATAATTGAGCTGTCGGTGTATTTAAGGCATTAGCATAGCATGTGTACATATGCATTTCATGGTCGTCCATTCGAATTTCTGCGCCGTTGCTTTTTGTAAATCAAAATGTTTGATATCTTATCAAAAAGCACAGTAAAAAACCCCGAAAAAAAGACAATTCCATACTTGTTTGCGCTACATTGATGAAGCATTATATTCGCTCCATTCAGTATTATAAGATGTTTTGGATATTTTAATACGGACTAGATAACGGGCTGAAAACACGTTTAAATACATGCATTTATGGAAAAACCTAAAATATCTTATAATAGTGAACTGGGGGAGTATGTTAATAATGAAAAGCTAGCGGTTATAGATCAGTATCATACATGGAAATGCTATGCGCCTTCTGACGCTGAAGATATTTTTGTTCCTGTAAAGGTGGTTCTATGGATCTTGTGTGAACATATTTCTCAGTCTGGATGGAATTTCTCTGTTCTTGTTTAGGGACCGGCCTTACCCTTCGTAGCAATTAGAACCTGGATGGCTGACGGTGCAGACCTTGTGCTGCGTTTGTTCTTCTGTTGGGGTTTGAATCCAACTTACCGAGCTCAACCAATATGGGTGTAGAGGATTCTAGGATCATTGGGCATGCATGCAATGGCATAAAACTCTGTTAGTGATGTTGCCTTTTGAAAGCTAGAGTTGGATTTTTTATGTTTGTGTTTTAAATTCCTGGTTAATCTATGCTTCTAGGCAAGCTACATGATCTTAACACTTTATTTGAATCTCATAAAACAATTCAACTTCTGATGCTGAAGATATTGTTCCTGTAAAAGTTGTTTTATAGATCTTTATGAAAAGGTTTCTCAATCTAAATTGTATTTCTCTGATCTAATTTGTGGTTGGCCTTGCTCTTTAAAGAGATCAGAGCCTATATGGCTGATGGCCCAGACCAGGTGTGCCCTTTTTTTTTCTACTTCCGTTGGTGTTTGAATCCTCTTAAGTTAACAAACTTGACCAATTTGGGCCGGTGCAAGACTGTAGGTGGCATAAAAACACTGTCAGTGATGTTGCTTGTCGACAGCTAGAGTTTATATATATGAATCTCTTCATTTGGCCACTTTATGTTTCATGGGCTTGACACAGTAATGAAGTTTTAGTTCCTGGTTAATCTATGATTTTGTACAGGCTGCATGATCTTATTACTTATTTAGGGCTCATAGTGCTCTTCAACTTTGCTGATTTGTTTTTTTTTCTTTCTCAAGCTGTATCCGTAAAGTTCCATCAATTGATGTGTTATCAGTTTTTCACCGTGATGCTGTCTATTTGTTTTGTAGTTCCTGACGTCACGAAGGCAACATGGCAGTCACTTGTTTTGGAGGGCGAGCTTCCTGTCCTCGTTGAGTTCTGGGCCTCCTGGTGTGGACCGTGCAAAATGATCGACCCAATTGTTGGCAAGCTGTCAAAGGAGTATGAAGGGAAGCTGAAATGCTACAAGCTCAACACCGATGAGAACCCAGACATAGCAAGCCAGTACGGCGTCCGGAGCATCCCGACCATGATGATGTTCAAGAACGGTGAGAAAAAGGACGCGGTGATCGGAGCAGTGCCCGAAAGCACGCTGGTCACATGCGTGGAGAAGTTCACCGAGAGGTAAAATGTCGGAACGGACCTCCTGGACAGAGTTAGCGCTTGGCATCCCACGCACGTCCTACGTTCAGATCATCTGAAACTCAGACGCCGTCTGCACAATCTTTCTATACCTGCGTGTAGATACTAGATAGTATCAGTAAATTGCTTTCTGTATCATCAATAATAAGTAGAATCGCCTGGTGAAAGTCTCATGAAAGCCTGGTTCCATTGTTACCATTCTTTTGGGCTGTAGATATATATGACAGGACTGTTAAAAGAGTCAGTATTCTGTAGCATATCACATATTTCCATCAGTTCGTGTGATTGTTTCCCACGTAACCCGACTATGTGATCGACTATCTAGACCCTATATATCAGAATAATTCCCGCAGCACTCATACGGTCCTAGTCTTTTAGATTATTAATTTTTGAACTGTCCACTCTTTTAGATGCTTGTGGGTGCGATGCGGATGCACTGATTGGATGGAATAATAGAGTATCATTAATTGACCAAAACAACTGTAGAGCTTAAGAACAGTTGTGCTCTTCAAACATAACCAAGATCCATCTAGAATTTTCAATATTTACGAAGATGCCCCTACCTCGTAAATGCTATCAGTCGGTTACGAATTATAAGATGAGCTATCTCTGAATCCCTACGTGCTCCCTCTGTTTACAATACTCCCACCGGTGCAAATTAATTGCCTAAAAATTGATGTATCTACACACTAAAACATGACTAGATACATCTATTTTTTGAAAATTATTTTGAACTGGAGGGAGTAGTTTATTCGTGCTCTAGGTTTAGTTAAAGTTAAATTTAACTAAATATTTAGGAAAAAATATCAACATCTAGAAGTAAAAGTTACAGTTTTTTAATTGTTATAAGCTATATTTTCATAATATATGTATTTTGGTATTATGATTGTTAATATTTTCCCAATAATTATAGTCAAAGTTGATAGTGTTTGACTTTAATAAAGGCCAGAACATGGATTTTTGCACCCGGTTTTTGAAATGACTTTTAAACATAGTTTAAAATATTAAAAAATTCCGAACAAAAAATTAACGTGTAGTACATCTCAATATTTTATGTGCTCATGAAGTCGTTTCGCGAAGAACCAACATTTTTGTGTCGTGTGCAAAAAGAAAAAAATTTGGTGCTTTAAAAATTAAAATGCTTTCCACAAAACATTTCTTTATTTTTTCACAGAGGACACAAAAATTGTTAATCGGGTTTGCTTCGGCTCGAGATAGCTTGGGATCCGTGGCTGGTAGGGTGGCGCTTTAATGGCGTGGTGGTGGCTCGTCGCCGCGATTTTTTTGATTCCCTTCGTCTAGATTTGACGACCGTGGGGACAGTGCGTCTCAGATTTGCTCCTACAAGACTGGTTTGGTTACGCTGGGTTTAGCCTGCGGAGACGCTAGCGAGCTCGATGGTGTGTCCGTGAAAGCACCGCAAGGATTCGGCCACTGCGACGATGGATGCCGTTTACTTCCTTGGAGCCGTACTAAGGGCCTGTTTGTTTGGGCTGTGGCTGACTGGCTATGGGGGGAAAGCTGCTGTGTTGAATTTCACTGTTTGGCAACTTAGCTGGCTGTCTAGCTGTGAACAGATGAATTGTCTAAAATACCCTTCAAAGCGGTATAACTTTTTTTCTTGATATAAATATATAAACACGCACACTAAATAATTCATTATAGTCTACTTTTGCTGATCATGTACCAAACATGAGAATAACAAATGGAGATGCTTTTTCTTTGCGGGGAATCAAATCAAGATGCTAACGGAAGCGTACACAACTGGTACTAGTACTAGTAGGCACTAACCTCAAAATTTGCTTCCCCGTATCTGC
Organism: Lolium multiflorum; assembly: GCA_030979885.1. NCBI lineage: Eukaryota > Viridiplantae > Streptophyta > Magnoliopsida > Poales > Poaceae > Lolium > Lolium multiflorum. Next base: position 252,707,506 of record CM061748.1, read on the forward strand.
GTGTGGACTGCTTTGGCTTTGGCAAAGCCAATTTTAAAAGCACATCGTTTGTTCAGTTTACCTGCTTTTTTCACTGAAAAGCTAAAAAAGGCCCAAACAAACATCCTCTAAGACACACATCCTGCATGTAGCTGGTTGTGGCATTGTCTACTACCCTATTAACTTGCGATTTATCCGAGTTCCTCCTCGTAATCCCTACTCGTTGATGCCCTCTGTCATGTTGTGACCGGCTTTGTATGAACAGCGTGCCTCCGGTTTGCGCGAGCCTAAGGTGGCTGTCGGAGTTAGTGTCGTGGCGTAGCGGACACTGGTGTTTTTCAACAGTTGTTGGCTGTCGAGATGACAGGTGTAAAGACTTTTCTTGGGTTGGATGTTGAAGCTTTCGTGAAAACATTCCGCAGAATGGCGTCTCGGTGCTTGAAGATTCTTCTGCCGGTGCCGGACGCCCTTTTACATCTTGTAATCTAGAGCCCTTCTTTGCTCTACATCACGTCTACTTGTATCTGTATCTTGTACCCCTGGGGTTTTTTTTTTCCTGTTATTGTTGTCGCTGTATACCTGGTCGATTGGTGCTTTTGTTTATTTAAAGTTTGTCTCATTGAACCTTATGTTTAAGAAAACATACAGACTCAGGCCCGTATGTAATCGACAGTAAAACACACTACATGACGAATATGCGCCTCTCATTCAAAATGTAGCACGTCTTCCAGAGTCATGTGAGATCGATCTGGAGGCCCGAGGACTGCTAAAATCAGCCGGCGGTTTAGACAGCGGCAGGAAAACAATGAGCCGACCCACGGTCTCGACTGGCAAACGGCGGGCCGACCTACACTGTACTTTGATCATCTGTCACGTGTGGGCGCACGCATCATCCATCCGTGGGATTGAATGCACGCACCGGACTCCGGTCCCGTCCGTCCGTCCGTCCGTGCGAAAGCTGTAATACGGTTCGTCAATGAATATGATACAGTACAGTGCACGGAGGATGGAGCCAGAGGGAACCTCCTGTTCTGTTCTGGCTCGTGCTGCCTGCCTGCCCCTACCAGCTGCGCTGGTGTTAAACGTGTCACCGGCCCGGCGCCGATCTGCTTGGATCCGATCCAAGGCCACATGACCCTCCTCACCTGCCGTGTGCCGGTGTCCCCTCGCCGTCGGCGCGGCGGGACGGCAGGCCGCCACGCGCTCGCTCCACGCACCTACCGGACCAAATGATTCACGCTCGTGCGTGCGAGAGGTCCAACTCGTGCGTGCATCGTCGCAACTCGCATGCATAATAATACCGTACGTACAACGCACCAACCGCCGGTGTGCGCCCGTGCCTTGCCGTCGCATACTGCGGTGGACACGCCGGCCGGACGGGGTCGATTAAACAAGTGATCAGCGAGGACCGAGGAACCATCCCAGCCCAACCACCGCCGCTAGGAAAACAAGTCGCGGCCTGCGAATGGCGTGGCTCCGCCGCCGCCTGCGAGCTGCCACGGAGCACGCCGAGCACCGAGTGCATCTCGTGCACGTGCAGGGCGAGCCCCGTTGAGCTGAGCAGAATAGTGGAGGTGGAGACGCCGCGATCGCGGCGGCTGTGCTTTCGCTTTCCCTCCGTCTGTTTGCTGGCACACTGGTTGGGGGCAAAACCTGAGGGAGCGCCGTTGGGTTCATGGGTTGGCCGTGCGCGGTGACCGCGACGGCTCGCTCGTAAGCTCTACCTTTTTTTTTTTTTGAGGTAAACTCGTAAGCTCTACCTGCCTATATGCTTTGCGCGCATACTTTTAACTTTTATATGGGCTCGCTCGTTAGCTCTACCTGCCGCTTGTTTGCTGACTGGCAGACTTAATGCGACTTCAGATTTTCACAAGCCAAGCATCCTCTTAGCGTCAGCGGCGTAAACATATATATGGCTTTCCTTGTACCACACCTCTGGTCTTACAACTCTAAAAATGTAAACTTGCAAGTGTCAAACAAATTTGTGAAATAAATTCTTCAGAGGTTCACAAGATGTGGCTTGCTTGCGACCAATAGAATGTCGAGAACCAAATTCTTCGAAATACACGATATCGCCGGTGAGTGGGTGGGTGTATAATATTACCTGGTACACACCCATTTTGATGTGGGTGGTGATCATTTGGTTCATAGTTTTGAATTACTTTCCAAAGATAGTCCATTGATCACACCACCTGGATTGGGTTGTAAGACATTATACTAGAACTTACTTATCATCACCAAGTGATGCATAAGTTGGGTTCTGAGTTGTGGGTTTAGATTCCAAGTGTTAAAGACATGTGATTTACTAGAGATATTGAATTGTTTAATCCTCGAGACTTAAATGTAAAGCATGGTACTAGGGTTTTGTTATGTTTATCAAATGAAGCATAGGTAGGTATGGTAATAGGTATTATGGTTTCATAGTGCGTGTTGATAACATATTGAGTGGAATAGATTTTCTCTTACTCACCATAATATGGCAGTTGCTAGGGTTGACATTGGTGCTTGGCTAGGCAAAATGTTGTTATCATTCAATTTTTCTCTACTTAAGATGTTTAGAATGGCTAGGATTGTTTACTAGTGGCTTCAGTATCATTTCATGTGATGGATGATATCTGTTTATCCTACAAGGTTTAACTTATACTTGTATATCTCCAAAGCATGATCAGGCATTAGACATGGTCCACTTATTCTTAACAATTACTACTTCAAGTTCCTAGGGATTATGATCGTTACCAAATGGTGATGATCAAAGTATTGGCCTCTTAAGGCAACACTAGTGAAATAGGGTTCTCACCTCCAATATCAAGTGTTGGTTTGATCAACTAGGGTATAGTACTTAGCTTGTACTCTCTTGGATATAGGTATGTTTACTCTAGGGTTTATGATGTGCTCACAATATCTCTTTAGGTATATAAGTGAATACTCCTCTTGACTATCTTAGTTTGGATTGGTATCTACTTTACTTCTTAATGTGAAATATATGGTTCTTATGTTACCGCACCACTCCTGACTGAAATGGCTTATATCCTAGGGTTTCATCTCAAGTGTTGACATATATTGCTTGTCTAATAGACATACACCTCTCCCTTCTCTAGGGTTTGATGTAGATATATTCAGATAAAGAAGAATATAATTAACAAAACTAGTGTTTATCTCCTTATCCTGAAGTCAGGAATTAAGTGGAAGAAATACCATGATGATCATGGTAAGAATAGTGATTTAATTGAAAATATGGAAAAGACAAGTTAAGAATGGTTTCTCACTTCTTTCTGTTACATTTGTTTATAGTGGAATAAGTATTCATATGTTTTTTTTAGGAAAAGTATTCATATGTTGTAGCAAGGAATACCTTTGTTCCCTGGTGGCGACTGGCGGTATGCCATTTCTAGAACCTTCCAAGGTTCCACCTTCCCCGTCCTTCCCCATCTCCATGGCAGCTCCTTCAATCTCCTCCACCCCCAAGCTCTTCCCTTCCGTTCCCTTCTTCCCCTTGCCTTTATCTGAGCTCCCTCACCCCTACTCCTCTCTAGATCTAGCATGTTCTAGCCCCAATCCATCACGCCGACCTCACCAATCCGTGTCCCATGCCATCCCTCGCCTCAAGTCAATCCCCAATGTGACCCCAGCACCACTTATTCAAAATCAAAATCCCCCAACCAAATCCCATGTTCGGACTACCCTGTGGGCTGAAGTCGAAGAAGAAATCCCTTATAGCGGAGGAGCTCGACCTGGAGGGGGTTCTCGAATTCCTGATTGCCAGCGGCACGGCTTAGCGGATGAATCAGGGATTCTAGTAGCTCTTCCTGTGCAACTCCATGCCCCTGACCCTGGTGGTGCTAATAGTCAAAGCGATGAACCGTGTTACACAGAGGCCTCTCCCTCTCCTCTACCCGGAGATTGGAAGATGGACGTGGTGTTGTTGACCCCACCCGCGCTGACCAGAGGTGGCCGGTTGGCTGCTCTGCTTAGGCACACAGCAGGAGCTGATGCTGCTCATTGGTTCGAGCCTGTACCAATGAAACCCCAGGAGTTCCACCAGGGAGTGGATGTTTCCTATAGTGTTGCTGGGATAAACAACATATATACGTACTACAAGGCAGCGGCGCCAGCTTACAAGGCGCCACAGGCGCCATGAAGACCCTAGGATGGAACTGCCAAGGCATGGGCAAGAGCCTTGACAGTGAGAAAATGTGCCATCTTGCCAGGATCATACACTCCACAAAAGCTCAGGTAATTTTTGTCTCTGAAATCAAATCCTCCAAAGTTAATGCTTCCGATCTCGTCACCTGGTTTAGTATGGCTGATAGTATTGTAGTTCCCTCTCGACGGCGTTCCGGTGGTCTTTGGCTTATGTGGAATGATGATCTCCAAGTTTCTGTACATACTGCTAGTTTCCATATCATCCTAGCTAGGGTTGTTCATAGTATTTCTAATCTTAAGTTTGGTCTTGTTTGTATTTATGGTGATCCTTACCACCGTCAAACTAATCAAATCTGGGACCAGGTGGCTTCTTTTGTGTATGATAATTGTAGTTTACCTATTTTATGTATCGGGGATATGAATGAGCTTGATATGGACAAAAATTCCCCAAATGTTAATCGTGCTCGGATGAATGTGTTCCGCTCGTTGGTTAAACAATGTGGGTTTTTTGATCTTGGTTTTAGTGGTCCGGCGTACACTTGGACAAATAAACGCTTCTCCTCGAACCCTGTTTTCGAACGACTAGATAGGTGTTTAGTCAATGCGGAATGGTGTGATGCCTATCCCATTTCCAATGTTTACAACATGCCTATCATTCATAGCCTTAGGGATCATGCAGCTATTTTATTATCCACCGATGGTCCGGTCCGCAAAATAAAGCGCTCTTTCAAATTTGAAAATTGGTGGCTCAAAGAGCAAGACTTCCAATCTCATGCTCAGGCTGTTTGGTCCACTAGTTCGAAACGTTCTTTCTATTCCAGAACTAACCACCTTGCAGGAGCTCTAAGAATTTGGTGTAGGAAAAATAAACCCTTGCAGCAAGAACTCAATGCACTCGAAGAGAAGATTAAACAAGTACAAATGCAACCAGCGCACCTTCAGGATCATAGCCTTGAAACTCAGTTGGTCAACAGGTATGAGCAAATATGACTAAACTGACGGATTACTATATGCAGAGGGCTAAAAAGAGGGCTAAAAAGCAGTGGATTAAACATGGCGACAGGAATACATCCTACTTTCACAATGCAATTGTAAAACGCAGGAGACGGAACACAATTGTTTCAGTAAAAGATGAGAATGATGATGTTCACTTCATGCCTGATAAAATCAGCAATACTTTTGTAAATTATTTCAGGCATATCTTTGGTTCTTCGAATACTAATTTTGGCAGGCCATTCTTGGGGTCTCAGCTACCATCGCACAGCCAGGACTACACTTACACCATACCGGACAAGCAAGAACTTTTGGAAACGCTCAATGACATGAAAAGGAATGCATCGCCAGGACCAGATGGTTTCAACGTAGAATTTTACTTGGCCACATGGAGCTGGATTGGAGATGATGTCACTATGCTGGTAAGATCGTTCTTTGAATCTGGTGTCCTTCCTTCGCATATAAATGACACTCATATTGCTTTAATTCCTAAGAAGTTGGTCGCCCTTGTTCCGTCTGATTATAGACCCATCAATCTCTGCAACGTTATTTATAAGCTTATTGCAAAATCTTTAGCCAATAGGCTAAAACCTCACCTGCCAAATTATATCCACCCCTCCCAGCAAGCTTTCATAGAGGGCCGCCGAATAAGTAACAACATCATCATTGCCCAAGAAATAACCCACTCCTTCGCTCTTAGCTCATGGAAAGACCAAGCTTTTATGCTAAAAATTGATCTTGCAAAAGCTTTTGATCGTTTGGAGTGGAACTTCATCATCACAGCTCTTTCACGCAAAGGTTTACACAATCATTTCATCAATCTAATTCATGCATGCATTTCTTCACCGACTTTCTCTGTCATCATTAATGGCCAACCTTTCGCGAAATTTCGAAGTGCTCGAGGAATAAGGCAGGGCTGTCCACTCTCTCCATATCTTTTTGTTCTAGCAATAAATGAGCTCTCCATTGCGCTGCAGGAAGCCATGGCTCATAGCTCTCTAGACGGCATTACCTTAGGACCAAACTGTCCCTCCATCCACTCGCTTTTATTTGCTGATGACCTTCTCATATGTGGCAAGGCTAATCTACAGGAGGCCTCAACTATGAGAGATATTCTTCTTTCTTTTTGTAATGCCTCTGGTCAAACTCCCAACTGGTCCAAATCAGGTATTATTTTCAGCAATCCAAACACATCCATGGCGATCAAACAAATCTTTCAGGTGCCAAACATTGATGCTTCCTTTACTCACCTTGGGCACCCTCTAATTCTTCCAGGGAAAGAGACAGATCCGCAGCGTACAATTTTGTTCTTGAAATATTCAAATCCAAATTAAGCACCTACAAGGCGGACAAGCTATCTCATGCTGCTAGACTTACTCTCATCCAATCTGTTTTTGCCTCTATCCCGGTTTATTACATGTCCAATATCCTGTTCACAAAAAAATTCATTGCTAAACTTAATGCAGTCATTCGGAACTTTTGGTGGACGGGGTCAGAGAAGAAGCTTCTAGCCGTGCCATGTGCTTAAGGGCATGGAAAGACATCTGCGCTCCAAAAAAAGATGGAGGTTTAGGTATTAGAAATTTCCAGGCTGTGAATCAGGGTCTTATTCTTATGGCAGCTTGGCGCATTGCTGACAATCCCAACGATCTCGTCCACAAGATGGTCAAGGCCAAATATTTTCATGATACTTCCATTTGGCGCCCTAATCCAAACATTCCAAAATCTGCCTTTTGGGCATCCGTTCTCAAAGTTCTTCCTATTTTACACGACCACTCCTTCTATTAGGTAACACAAGGTAATATTTCTATTTGGAGCTCTCCATGGTGTCAGAGCTGGAAAGAATTTATGATGATTTGAACATCCAGGACCATACTTTTGTCTATCCAGCTTCAGTTAGAGATCTTTGGCTGCCTAACCAGCGTACTTGGAATAACCAGCTTATTGACAAGTTATTTCAGCAGCCTACTGCTCAAGACATCAAGCAAACTCCAATCATCGAAGTGCAGGAACAGGACATTCTCTGCTGGAAACTGACACCAAATGGTAAGTGCAATTCCAAGAGTGCCTATTGTGCTTGCTTGCAGAGATTACAGGAACTAGGGGAGCCTACTCCAACCCAGCTGCCACCGGCTACTTCTCAGCTCCTTAATCAGATTTGGAAGAGTAAGCAAATCATTCCAAGAATACAAACTTTTGCTTGGCGTTTTCTTTGCAGAGCTATTCCAACAGGAGCGCGGGCTGGTAAGTACTCAAAGCACATTAGTAAATTTTGTTGCAGGTGTGGAATGGAGGAAGATGAGATCCATCTATTCTTCACATGTCACTTTGTCAGGATTGCGTGGTTCAGTGCTCCTTGGTTTATACGTACTGAGATTATTGCTCAAAATTGCAACTCTCTGACTCAAATTATTTTGAACTTGCAAAATATGAATCATCCACATGCTTCCCTTCCAAATATTTTAACCTTCATGTGGTGCATTTGGAAATCTAGGAACGACTGCCTCTTCGATAGAAAAAAAGGAACGCCTCATCAGATCTATATTAATGCGCAAACAATTTGCAACAATTTAGAATTGTATGCTTCTTCTGATTCTGTCTTTCAGGTACAGAATCAGGTCCAAGCCTCCTCAACTAATCTTGCTCAACCTCCAGGAAGCACAATCAAGACGGACCTTGCAATTACAGGACCCAAGATCTACTCTGACGCGGCATGGAAGGCGAAAAAATCTCCTGACACTCACGGAAGCACAAGGACAGGACTCTGTATTTTCTGCCAATTCCAGGAAGGCAATCACACCAGGAAAATCTTCATTCAAGCCTCAACGGTGATGACTCAATCCCCTCTCCAGGCAGAAGCAGCAGCGCTTGTCTTGGCTGCAAATGTAGCAACCAAATTCAAGCTCCAGCAAGTCACTTTTCTCACGGACAACCTTTCGCTTGCGGGAGCAGCTGCAGCCAACTCACAAACAGATCCACTTTCCCTCTGGGAAATTCGTCAGCAGGTTGCTACTTTCAAGCAGGTCTCTCACGTGCTTCAACCGAAGGTATACCATATTGCCAGGGATCTAAATGGAGTAGCACACAACTGTGCACAACAGGCCACCAGAAGTTTAGCATCTGGGCCTATTTTTAGTTGTCTTAACTCAGCTCATGTCAATAGGCTATGTCCTACAGCTCTAGCTCTTCAAAGCTCAGCTTTACTAGACTTTGTACTGCACGATGTATTCTGTACTTTAGCTGAATGAAATTGGCGCCTCCGGCGCCTTTACTTGTTCAAAAAAAAAATTATGTTGTTGTAATAATTCTTGTTCCATTTCATCTACCCCTAGATCAAATCATATCTACCCTAAATAGAGTTTTAGCAAAGGTCACATTGTTTATAGTGCTTAACTTGATGATCTACTTCAATTCCATCAGCACAAGTGAAATTTTAGTCACTGTAACAAGTTTTATTTGAAAGTGCGAAAATTCTCCAAATTTATATGCATGAATGCAATTCACACATCTATTTTTTCTGTTTTTGTAACCCCCAAATCCTGGGATGTTACAAGTGGGCAGGTGATGCCTCTGTTATCACCAGAATTTGACCGAGTCAGAGGTGGGCCGCGATCAAGATGGGCTTGAAGAAATATATATAGAAGGAATACGTGAATCGGCCTTTTATACCAAGTTGGGCTTGTTTGCCCATGTATCTGTAACATATTAGATCGCATCTTAGTTTAGAAGTTAGAGTTTTACCCGTGCACGGTTTAGTGCACGCCCATTAGAAAGTCCGGACTATAAATATGTATCTAGGGTTTATGGAATAAACAACAACCAACGTTCAACCACAAACAAATCTCGGCGCATCGCCAACTCCTTCATCTCGAGGGTTTCTACCGTAAGCACCATGCTGCCTAGATCGCATCTTGCGATCTAGGCAGCACAAGCCTGCCCACGTTGTTCATGCGTTGCTCGTACTGAAGCCTTTTGATGGCGAGCAACGTAGTTATCTTAGACATGTTAGGGTTAGCATTGTTCTTCATATTACATGCTTTCGTAGTGCAACCTTTGCATGTCTAGCCGCCCTTACACCTATCTTAGGTGTAGGGCGGCACCCCGCTTGATCATAGTTTAGTAGATCTGATCCGTTACTTGCTCCTTGTTCTACAAGGATTAGTTTAATATCTGCAATAGTTAGGCCTTACAAAGGGTTGGAGGATCCCGGCGTGTAGGGTGGCGTTTGCTTGCCCTAGAAAGGATGTTCCGGGGATCAACCTCGTGTTGGTTTTTAGGCCCTGTCTAGGATCGGCTTACGGTCGCCGTGCGCGCGCGAGGCCCAATCGTGAGTAGGATGATCCGATTATGCGGTGAAAACCCTAAATCGTCGTAGATCTAATCAGCTTTACCTTGATCAAGCAGGACCACCATATATTCGGACACCTCGTCGAATCATGGGTGGATCGGCTCTTTGAGCCGATTCACGATAACTGAGAGCCGATCGAGGCTCGTATTTAATGTTTACGTGTGTGCCTGCAGGAAACTAAGCGAGGCATCATCCACACCTTCTTGACCAGGTATAGGTCAGGTGGCACGCCCTTGCTTGGCATCCGCGTGCGACCAGGAGGCTTTGCGGCGTCGCTCCGAGGGACGGGCCAGCCGCAGCCCTAGTTGTTCCCGGCTCTCCGTGTTGCCCGTCTCTGCCGCCGGGGGTTCGACGTCAACACATTCTGCACGCCGGTGGGACCGTCGACATCCACAACATCGCCATCTACATCCGAGATGGCGGAAGACCTCCGGTCACGTACGGGATCTGCCCGATGAGCTCAAGAAGAAACATGACGAGATCAAGGCAACCCTTGAAGCGAACTCATCGGCTCATTCCACCGAACCCGCTCCCATGGCGTCGTGGAAGGGTTCACACCGGCGCGCTCGATGGAGTGGACCTGTCCGCCCGTCGAAGAACGCACCCTGCGCAGGAGATCAACTACATGGTGGCTCATTCACTGCACCGCCACTCTGAGAGCCTGGTGAATACCTTGGAGCGTGTCGCTCTGCGCGTCGTCAAGGAAATCATGGACCACCGGTATTCTCCGTCGGGACCAGCTCTGGGGACTTTCAAGGGAGAGATGCCACTCCAGCCCCGCCGCTCGCATGGGCAGCACCCGAACTGCCGAACGCATCGGCATACGTCGTCTACAAGATTGGTGGTGATCCTAGTGACTACCAATTCCTACCCGAGGCACCCAAGGAGATCCCCCGGATACGCGTGCGCATACGTACCGGACTGCGCTGGGCACTCTCGAACCAGGCTACAATATCGGGGCCTGAACGGGGAGGAACGTCGGAGCCGATCCCGAGAAGCAATCGTGGCTGGCTAAGTACGCCACCCCAACAAACCTCCAAAGCCCAGCTCCTGCAGTTGGCTTAGAACCGGAAAAGCAAGCATGGCTGGTTAAGTATGCCACCCCGGCGAATCTTCAGGGTTCGACACCTTCAGCCATCACAGCAGATCCAAATGGCGATAGAAAACGGACGGTTGATTTTCAACCAATACGCCATGAAGGTCGACACACACCCCTTCCCCGCCGTAAACATGGTGGAGTATGCTTACCATGGAGGGTGCCAGCCGGATTTCTCGTGCCGAACCAATATGGTAGATCTTGGGCACCACGCTGGCGAGAATGGAGATGAGGGCAGCTGCTCTCATGACGAAGATACAAAGAAGCCGCTCCACGCGATCGGCTCCGCCAAGATGGCAAGCGCTACGTAACAGAGGGAGAAGTGAAGAGCATAAGATATCAACGACCTCTCTCTGATCACCTCCTCAACAAGTATGTGAGTCGACGACCAACGCCGACGGTCCAGCGATGATGATGAAAGAGATCGTCTGCTAGAGAAGCCAGAAGACATCGTCGGCATAATCGCGATGAGGAGAGCACGAGCGTTGTGCCAAGGGAAAGGCAAGGGAGCGAGACGACGAGGACAGGCCGGATTGTCCTTTCTTCGCACTGGGATTCAGGAATGAGCCGATTGCCAACAATCGGCAATTGCCCAGAATGCAACCGAGAAGAAGGAGGCAGCCAACGTGTCCGTGTTCGAGCGCTTTGGACCTCTCCCGCCACACGAGCAAACGAGCTGAGTCCCCTGTTGAAAGATCTCGAAGATTCGAAGACGAGGAGAAGAAGAAGACAGTATCACCGGCCAAGGTGGTGCCCGATGGACTCAGCCGTTCCCAAAAACGCAGGGTTCAACGATTGCGCGGCTGGAAGAAGCCGAGAGGTTATACTTGCATACATTGAGGAAAGCAAGGCTGGATGCGAAGGTTCAGAACCCTGGATGAAGAGGGTCGTCCACGGAAAATGGAGTGGCGCCCCAAGGAAAGCCGATGATGAAACATCGGCTGGTACAAATATGGTGCTCGTTCTTCTGACGAAGCTTAGTGCTCCACGATTTCACGATGCACTCAAGGTGGGCGGCAAGCGCACCAACATGATGAAGTCAGAGATTGGGCTGGTTTATCTACCAGCCTGAACGAGTAGCAAGAGCACGTCAATGAGCAAACGTGGCGAGGCTGATCCTTTGTGATCGGCCCTAAAAATTTATGAAGGGACATTACAAAACCTTCATCGAACAAGCAACATGGAGGCCGATTCCAGCAATCGGCCAAAATTATCCTCACCAACCATTCTGCCTGGGTTCAACATGTTATCCAACAGAGCCGATGCCATCAATTCTCTTGACAGAATCGGCTCCGGGGGGCACCCAGGTAGATAAAACACGAGGATGTGCAGTGAAGTGTCTCATTCTTTCTATGGGGGCCGATGCACAAGTCGGCCGTAAAAAGAAAAAAAAATTCGAAAATTTTTGAGCACAGCCGATGCATGGCCATCGACTCAAGAGGAATGACTGTTACGATCAGAGGGTCAATGGAGCACGAAGGGGGATTTTAATGGAAGAACTCCTCAATGGAGTAGTTTAAGGGTTCAGATCCTCTCTCCAAGGACAAGGCCAAGAACAGCCTGGACGTGCAGATCAGGTCAAGGATGGATTGCATGAGATCCACCAAGGGAAAGGAGCCGATCTGGCCGGCAAGATGCAGGAAGAACTGAAGAAGCTCGGGGGGCAGCTCCCCTTGAAGGCTCTCTGCATAAAAAGCTCCCTCAGACATAATCAAGCCCTGGTCCATACAGCTGATTGGCGTATCCTCGTCTCTGTTTTTGCCTTGGCTGAGACTCGGGGGGCAACAGGCCTGGTAGATGCTCTATTGAGGAACCGATTGGGGTACCATCGGCTGATCTCCGTCGCAACCTTCTTCACAAAATGATGAGCGCTCGCTAAGAAGGATCGCTGAAACCGGTGGGAGAAATTTAAGGGCTCTCTTGGAAATCCCACAGTATCTACCGGAAAGAGAGTCATCAGTTGAAGAATGGAAGGGTAAATGTCGAAGGACCGATGCGTTGCTATCGGCTCGTTACGCATTGGCAAAGGGGACGAATCGGCAAGATCAGTATTGAGAAGAAATCGGCTAAGATAAGCTAAGAGGAATCGGCAAAATCGGATCGGGGAAAGTTCTTCATTGATTGATTTCTTACATAAGGAGCTGATTTCTCCCAAAAGGAAGCACTAGGAGATACATGGCCCCACCTACTGCTACTGGTCCTATGCTAGATGTCCTATCTACGGGCCGTCGCTGCCCTCGCCGTCACCGTCGTCACCACCGTCGGCGCTACTCCCGGCAGGCTCGTCGTCGCTCCAATGGCCGCCGACCGGGCCTTCGTTGTCCTCGTCTTCTTCGTCAGCGTCATCGTCATCCCGCCGAGTCGCTGAGGTTTCCCGGCCAAGGGCAGAACCGCTTGGCCGGGGCTCGTCGGAGGAGGTGTCGTCCTCCTCCTCCTCCTCTTCTTCCTCCTCCTCCTCCTCGGGAGAGGAGAAGTCGCAGGAGAAGCGATCGTCGTCGCTCTCCTCCTCCGCTGTCCCATCGGCGAGGAAGCGGAGGTCGCTTTCCCCGTCGGTCAAGGACTTGTCGTCCTCTGACCAAAGGGAGAAGTCATGGCTAGACTCCTCCCCGGCCGCAATGGCGCGACGGGTGTTCGCTGCGTGGACCTCCGCCGGGTTCGGCTCCGGCGTCGGCTCGCGGGACGAAGGGGACTGGGCGGAAAGATCCGATGAAGCAGGGGAGGAAGAGGACATGGTGGTGCAGGAGGGCTATTAGAGTGCTAATGCGAAGAAGATGCAGGAATAAACTGCGCGGATGTTAAATAAAAGGATATAGTGAAGTTCAATGCCACGGCGGTTCCAGGAAGTGGTGCCCGATGTCTACGTTCCCTCCTTTCGTAGACAGTGTTGGGCCTCCAAGAGCGAGGTTTGTAGAACAGCAGCAAGTTTTCCCTTAAGTGGATCACCCAAGGTTTATCGAACTCGGGAGGAAGAGGTCAAAGATATCCCTCTCATGCAACCCTGCAACCACAAAGCAAGAAGTCTCTTGTGTCCCCAACACACCTAATAGGTGCACTAGTTCGGCGAAGAGATAGTGAAATACGGGTGGTATGAATAAATAGTAGCAGTAGCACGGTGCCAGAAAATAGCTTGCTGGCGTGTAGTTGATGGTGGTAGTATTGCAGCGTAATAACACAAGCAAGAACAAGCGTGATAGCGTTTAGGAACAAGGCCTAGGGATTACACTTTCACTAGTGGACACTCTCAACATTGATCACATAACAGAATAGATAAATGCATACTCTACACTTTTGTTGGATGATGAACACATTGCGTAGGATTACACGAACCCTCAATGGAGTTAACAAGCTCCACAATAATGCTCATGTTTTAGTAACCTTTAGTGTAAGATAGATCAAGACTAAACCAAGTACTAGCATAGCATGCACACCGTAACCTTCATGCATATGTAGGAGGAATAGATCACATCAATATTATCATAGCAATAGTTAACTTCAATCTACAAGAGATCATGATCATAGCATAAACCAAGTACACGTAACACTCGTCGTTTTTACACACGTGGAGAGGAATAGAACTACTTTAATAACATCACTAGAGTAGCACATAGATGAATTGTGAAACAAAACTCATATGAATCTCAATCATGTAAAGCAGCTCATGAGATTATTGTATTGAGGTACATGGGAGAGAGATGAACCACATAGCTACCGTAAGCCCTCAGCCTCGGGGTGGATTACTCCCTCTCATCAGGCAGCGATGGCGGTGAAGATGGCGGTGAAGACGGCGGTGGAGATGGCTCCGGGGGCAATTCCCGTCCCGGCGGGTGCCGAAAGCTCTGTCCCGAATTGGAGTTTCGCGATGGCGGCGGCGCCCTGAGTCTTCTCTGGAGTTTCGTCAATTGCACTTTTTTAGGTCGAAAGGGCTTTTATAGGCGAAGAGGCGCAGGGGCACCTTGGCGCCACACCCTAGGCCGGCGCGGCCTAGGCCTGGCCCGCGCCGCCATGTGGTGTGGTGGCCCCCCTGCCCCTCTCCGACTCTTCTTCGGTGTTCTGGACGCTTCCGAGAAAAATAGGAGGTTTGGCGTTGATTTCGTCCAATTCCGAGAATATTGCCCGAACAGCCTTTGGAACCAAAAACAGCAGAAACAGGAACTGGCACTGTGGCATCTTGTTAATAGGTTAGTTCCGGAAAATGCATAAGAATGATATAAAGTGTGAACAAAACATGTTGGTATTGTCATAAAACAAGCATGGAACATCGGAAATTATAGATACGTTGGAGACGTATCAGCATCCCCAAGCTTAGTTCCTACTCGTCCTCGAGTAGGTAAACGATAAAAGATAATTTCTGAGGTGACATGCTACCAACATAATCTTAATCATACCATTGTAAAGCATATGAGATGAATGCAGCGATTTGAAACAATGTAAATGCAATGAGTAAACAAGTGAATCATATAGCAAAGACTTTTCATGAATAGTACTTTCGAGACAAGCATCAATAAGTCTTGCATAAGAGTTACTCATAAAGCAATAAATTCATAGTAGAGACATTGAAGCAACACAATGGAAGATTAAGTTTCAGCGGTTGCTTTCAACTTGTAACATGTATATCTCATGGATAGTTGTCAATGCAAAGCAAATAACAAACGCAATAAGCAAGTATGTAAGAATCAATGCACAGTTCACACAAATGTTTGCTTCTTGAAGTAGAGAGAGATAGGTGAACTGACTCAACAATAAAAGTAAAAGAATGGTCCTTCAAAGAGGAAAGCATCGATTGCTATATTTGTGCTAGAGCTTTTATTTTGAAAACATGAAACAATTTTGTCAACGGTAGTAATAAAGCATATGTATCATGTAAATTATATCTTACAAGTTGCAAGCCTCATGCATAGTATACTAATAGTGCCCGCACCTTGTCCTAATTAGCTTGGACTACCGGATCATCACAATGCACATGTTTTAACCAAGTGTCAAAGGGGTACCTCTATGCCGCCTGTAAAGGTCTAAGGAGAAAGCTCGCATTTGGATTTCTCGCTATTGATTATTCTCAACTTAGACATTCATACCGGGACAACATAGACAACGGATAATGGACTCCTCTTTTATGCATAAGCATGTAACAACAATTAATAATTTTCTCATTTGAGATTGAGGATATATGTCCAAAACTGAAACTTCCACCATGGATCATGGCTTTAGTTAGCGGCCCAATGTTCTTCTCTAACAATATGCATGCTTAACCATAAGGTGGTAGATCGCTCTTACTTCAGACAAGACGGACATGCATAGCAACTCACATGAAATTCAACAAAGAGTAGTTGATGGCGTCCCCAGAACATGGTTATCGCACAACAAGCAACTTAATAAGAGATAAAGTGCATAATTACATATTCAATACCACAATAGTTTTTAAGCTATTTGTCCCATGAGCTATATATTGCAAAGGTGAATGATGGAATTTTAAAGGTAGCACTCAAGCAATTTACTTTGGAATGGCGGAAAATACCATGTAGTAGGTAGGTATGGTGGACACAAATGGCAAAGTGTTGTTTGGCTCAAGGATTTGGATGCATGAGAAGTATTCCCTCTCGATACAAGGTTTAGGCTAGCAAGGTTGTTTGAAGCAAACACAAGCACGAACTAGTACAGCAAAACTCACATAAAATACATATTACAAGCATTATAAGACTATACATCGTCTTCCTTGTTGTTCAAACACCTCACTAGAAAATATCTAGACTCTAGAGAAACCACTCATGCAAACCAAATTTTAACAAGCTCTATGTATTTCCTCACTAATAGGTGCAAAGTATATGATGCAAGAGCTTAAACAAGAGCACAACAATTGCCAAGTATCACATTACCCAAGACATTATAGCAATTACTACATGTAGCATTTTCCAATTCCAACCATATAACAATTAACGAAGCAGTTTCAACCTTCGCCATGAATATTATGAGCTAAGAACACATGTGTTCATACGAACCAGCGGAGCGTGTCTCTCTCCCACGCAAGCATTTATTCAAACACAAACAAAAACAAAAGCATACAGACGCTCCAAGCAAAGTGCATAAGATGTGACCGAATAAAAATATAGTTTCAAGAGAAGGAACCTGATAATTTGTCGATGAAGGGGATGCCTTGGGCATCCCCAAGCTTAGACGCTTGAGTCTTCTTAGAATATGCAGGGGTGAACCACCGGGGCATCCCCAAGCTTAGAGCTTTCACTCTTCTTGATCATAGTATATCATCCTCCTCTCTTGACCCTTGAAAACTTCCTCCACACCAAACTCGAAACAACTCATTAGAGGGTTAGTGCACAATAAAAATTAACATATTCAGAGGTGACACAATCATTCTTAACACTTCTGGACATTGCATAATGCTACTGGACATTAGTGGATCAAAGAAATTCATCCAACATAGCAAAAGAGGCAATGCGAAATAAAAGGCAGAATCTGTCAAAACAGAACAGTTCGTATTGAATTTTAAAATGGCACCAGACTTGCTCAAATGAAAATGCTCAAATTGAATGAAAGTTGCGTACATATCTGAGGATCATGCACGTAAATTGGCTTAATTTTCTGAGCTACCTACAGGGAGGTGGACCCAGATTCGTGACAGCAAAGAAATCTGGAACTGCGCAGTAATCCAAATCTAGTACTTACTTTTCTATCAACGGCTTTACTTGGCACAACAAAACACAAAACTAAGATAAGGAGAGGTTGCTACAGTAGTAAACAACTTCCAAGACACAAATATAAAACAAAGTACTGTAGCAAAATAACACATGGGTTATCTCCCAAGAAGTTCTTTCTTTATAGCCATTAAGATGGGCTCAGCAGTTTTAATAATGCACTCGCAAGAAATAGTATTTGAAGCGAAAGAGAGCATCAAGAGGCAAATTCAAAACAAATTTAAGTCTAACATGCTTCCTATGAAGAGGAATCTTGTACACAAATGAATTCATGAAGAACAAAGTGACAAGCATAAGAGGATAAAACACGAGTAACTTCAAGATTCTCAACATAAAGAGGGAAATTTAATATTATTAAGATGCATATAACCATATTTCCCTCTCTCATAATAACTTTCAGTAGCATCATTGATGAAATCCACAATATACCCATCACTTAAAACATTCTTATCATGGTTCATATGCATAGAAGTATCATTAATTTTGGCATAAGAAGAGTTAATCTCATTAGTAGTAATTGGAGCAAGATTATTATCAAGAATTTGAACATGGTAAACAAGTTGCCTATTAAGGGGATTGTTTTTGGTAATCCAATCATGACTATGACAAGTTTCATAAGGATAGTTAGAACCTATATCATAGCATTCTTTATAATAATCATTAGAGATCGGAGGCATAGTGTCATCATAAGAAATAGAATAGTTATCCTTCACAATCGGTTTATCTGTGTCCACACCATTATTGTTATTAGAAGGAGATGTATCAAGAACATAATGACCAGTAGCTAAAGGATTTACAAACACCTCTTCCCCAAGCTTAGAGCTTTCTATATCATTATGGGAGGAAGCATGGATAGTACTGACACTATGGCAATTATTATCCTCATCATTTTCAGAATTAGTTTCCCAGAGATTTGCAATATCAAAAGTAGTGTGCTCATTCAAATCATGATTGCTAATGTATGTAAAGGGCATAGGAAGATCATCATATTCAGATTCATTATCACAATAATCATTAGGAGCAACATACTTACGGTTACCTATTGTTATCTCATATACGCGGGGATATGATGTTACCTCTTTCTTTTTATTCCCCTTATTCTTCTTCTTCTTCTTCGTTCCCTTCTTCTTCTTCTCCTTCTCCTTTTCCTCGTTCCCTTCTTCAGGGAGAGGCTTGAAGGGTGGCTTGTCCGCATAACCTGATTTACTTTCAGAAACAATAGAAGAAACTTGGGAGGATCCCTCCTTTTCATTAATTAGTTGAAAACACACGGTCCTATCATATTTTGGCAAGGTGTCATCTTCTAAAATATTTTGTATGTAAGTATTTGTATGGCTATTATCAATGCAATAAGAAAAACACCCATGCAGGACATCATCAATATCAAGATCACTCATATGTAACAAAGAGATTTTTCTCGATAGTTCTTCACACCCCAAAAATAAAGTAAGTTCATCATGCTGATTAGGAGTAATTTCATCATCACAATACAAATTTGCAGCACTCATTGGGTTCAAATTATCATTGGAGGAGCATTGAAAATTAAAATGACCCACTTCATGGCAAACTTCACAAATAAAAGGATAAAGGGCACAAACTTTTTTACCAAGATCATCTAAAGCCCTAAACCACTTTCTAGTTTTTTCATTAGCATGATGGATACAATATTCATCTTTGATTTGATTAATTCCACAAGGTCTATGTATTCCACAAAAATTAACATGCTTATAGGAAATAGCATTCTTAGGAGTTTGAGCATGCTTATTGCAATAATTAACAACAATTTCATTCTTCATGCAAGCCTCTTTAAAAGGTTCATGATACTTATCAAAATTATTTTTAGGCAATTCAAAAAGCAAAGGCTTTATAAAGATTTGCAGCAACTTGAGAGTCAAGACCATAAGTAGCACTCATATTTCGAAATTTATCGGTATCCATAAAAGCTTCAATGCATTCATAATCATAATTTATACCCGACTCTTTACCTTCATTGTTCTCCCATCCTTCAGCGTTGTCCTCAATCCGATCAAGGAGGTCCCACCTAGCTTCAACCTCCTTGCTTGTGAAAGATCCCTCCGAACACGCGTCCAGATAGTCCTTGTGTTGTCCTGAAAGCCTCGCATAAAAATTGTTAACAATAACATTACGGGGGAGCTCATGAATGGGACATTTGAGCATTAGTGATTTCAATCTCCCCCACGCTTGAGAAATACTCTCTCCATCACGAGGATAAAAGTTATAAATATAATTCCTATCAATATGCACTTCATGCGGAGGATAAAATTTAGAATAAAAGAGAGATGCAATTTCCTCCCAACCAAGAGAATGCCTATTCTCCAACAATTTATACCAATGCACCGCTTTACCAGACAGCGAAACAGAGAATAGCTTCTTCCTCACTTCATCCATAGAGATACGCACACTTGAATAACCCACATAATTCGTGCAAAAACAGTAAATGATCTCTAGGATGGACAGTTCCATCCCCTTTATAGTGGTTGTCCATAACACGTTCAATAATTTTCATGGGTATTTTATACGGAATACTTTCAGCAGGTGGATTTAAAATATCAGAAGCATTATTAGAGTTATCGCATATGGGAGATAAAGCATTATCAGAACAAATTTTCTCCCTAAAGATGGGAAGCTAAAAGACCAAAAACTAGCTTCCCAAGCTTAGACTTCTCCATAGCATTAGCAGTAATTGCATTCATACTAATAACATCGCTACTAACATGCAAATAAGGTTCCATAGGTTTTTTAATTTTCGCATCAAACAATTCAAAATCAGGAGATTAAAAAGCTCACCAATTTTTTTGTTGTTTTCCATTATGCCTAACTAGTGTAAACAAGAAACAAAAAGTTGCAATTGCAGGATCTAAAGGAAATAGCTTCGAGTACTTACAATGGCGGAAAATAGCTTGGTAGCCGAGGTCCGGAGTGTGAGTACCTTTTACCTTTCCTCCCCGGCAACGGCGCCGAAAATAGCTTGATGTCTACGTTCCCCCTCCTTTCCTGTAGACAGTGTTGGGCCTCCAAGAGCAGAGGTTTGTAGAACAGCAGCAAGTTTTCCCTTAAGTGGATCACCCAAGGTTTATCGAACTCGGGAGGAAGAGGTCAAAGATATCCCTCTCATGCAACCCTGCAACCACAAAGCAAGAAGTCTCTTGTGTCCCCAACACACCTAATAGGTGCACTAGTTCGGCGAAGAGATAGTGAAATACGTGGTATGAATAAATAGTAGCAGTAGCAACGGTGCATAAAATAGCTTGCTGGCGTGTAGTTGATGGTGGTAGTATTGCAGCAGTAGTAACACGAAAACAAACAAGCAATGATAGCAGTATTTAGGAACAAGGCCTAGGGATTACACTTTCACTAGTGGACACTCTCAACATTGATCACATAATAGATAAATGCATACTCTACACTTTTGTTGGATGATGAACACATTGCGTAGGATTACACGAACCCTCAATGCCGGAGTTAACAAGCTCCACAATAATGCTCATGTTTTAGTAACCTTTAGTGTAAGATAGATCAACAGACTAAACCAAGTACTAGCATAGCATGCACACCGTAACCTTCATGCATATGTAGGAGGAATAGATCACATCAATATTATCATAGCAATAGTTAACTTCGCAATCTACAAGAGATCATGATCATAGCATAAACCAAGTACTAACACGGTGCACACACTGTCACCTTTACACACGTGCAGGAGGAATAGAACTACTTTAATAACATCACTAGAGTAGCACATAGATGAATTGTGATACAAAACTCATATGAATCTCAATCATGTAAAGCAGCTCATGAGATTATTGTATTGAGGTACATGGGAGAGAGATGAACCACATAGCTACAGCGAAGCCCTCAGCCTCGGGGTGGATTACTCCTCCTCATCATGGAGGCAGCGATGGGTGAAGATGGCGGTGAAGACGGCGGTGGAGATGGCTCCGGGGCAATTCCCCGTCCCGGCAGGTGCCAGAAGTTCTGTCCCGAATGGAGTTTCGCGATGGCGGCGCGCCCGGAGTCTTTCTGGAGTTTCGTCAATTGGTACTGCGTTTTTAGGTCGAAAGGGCTTTTATAGGCGAAGAGGCGGCGGGGGGCACTGGAGGCGCCACACCCAGGCCGGCGCGGCCCTAGGCCCGGCCCGCCCGCCATGTGGTGTGGTGGCCCCCCGGCCCTCTCCGACTCTTCTTCGGTGTTTGGACGCTTCCGAGAAAAATAGGAGGTTTGGCGTTGATTTCGTCCAATTCCGAGAATATTGCCCGAACAGCCTTTCTGGAACCAAAAACAGAAAACAGGAACGGCACTGGCATCTTGTTAATAGGTTAGTTCCGGAAAATGCATAAGAATGATATAAAGTGTGAACAAAACATGTTGGTATTGTCATAAAACAAGCATGGAACATCGGAAATTATAGATACGTTGGAGACGTATGTCTAAAAAAAAAAAACTGTGTCACGCGGAGAAGTTGAGAAGGCAGGGCATCATGATGACGGATCTGCACATTCCGCCACGACATGACCCGACGAAGAAGAGTATAATGATTTTGGAAATGTCATTTCCAAAACCAGGGGGCATGTGTTATCACCAGAATTTGACCGAGTCGAGGTGGGCCGCGATCAAGATGGGCTTGAAGAAATATATAGAAGGAATACGTGAATCGGCCTTTTATACCAAGTTGGGCTTGTTTGCCCATGTATCTGTAACATATTAGATCGCATCTTAGTTTAGAAGTTAGAGTTTTACCCGTGCACGGTTTAGTGCACGCCCACATTAGAAAGTCCGCTGGACTATAAATATGTATCTAGGGTTTATGGAATAAACAACAACCAACGTTCAACCACAAACAAATCTCGGCGCATCGCCAACTCCTTCGTCTCGAGGGTTTCTCCGGTAAGCACCATGCTGCCTAGATCGCATCTTGCGATCTAGGCAGCCAACCCACGTTGTTCATGCGTTGCTCGTATGAAGCCTTTTTGATGGCGAGCAACGTAGTTATCTTAGACATGTTAGGGTTAGCATTGTTCTTCATATTACATGCTTTCGTAGTGCAACCCTTGCATGTCTAGCCGCCCTTACACCTATCTTAGGTGTAGGGCGGCACCCCGCTTGATCATAGTTTAGTAGATCTGATCCGTTACGGTTGCTCCTTGTTCTACAAGGATTAGTTTAATATCTGCAATAGTTAGGCCTTACAAAGGGTTGGAGGATCCAGCGGCGTGTAGGGTGGCATTTGCTTGCCCTAGAAAGGATGTTCCGGGGATCAACCTCGTGTTGGTTTTTAGGCCCTGTCTAGGATCGGCTTACGGTCGCCGTGCGAGCGCGAGGCCCAATCGTGAGTAGGATGATCCGATTATGCGGTGAAAACCCTAAATCGTCGTAGATCTAATCAGCTTTACCTTGATCAAGCAGGACCACCATATATTCGGACACTCGTCTGAATCATGGGTGGATCGGCTCTTTGAGCCGATTCAGATAAGAGAGCCGATCGAGGCTCGTATTTAATGTTTACGTGTGTGCCCTGCAGGAAACTAAGCGAGGCATCATCCACACCTTCGACCAGGTATAGGTCAGGTGGCACGCCCTGCGTTGGCATCGGCGCGTGCGAGAGGCTTTGCGGGCCGTCGCTCCGGGGACTGGGGCCAGCCGCAGCCCTAGTTGTTCCCGGCTCTACTGTGTTGCCCGTCTCTGCCCGCCAGGGGGTTTCTGACGTCAACAGCCTCCCTTAGGAAGTGGTGGAAGATGATGTTGCAATGCAATGGAGAACCAAAAAGTCATGTCTTCATAATCATGGTTGTCACTTGGACAATATGGAAGGAGCGTAATGCAAGAGTTTTCAACAATAAGTTCTTGGCTCCAACCATCTTACTTCAAATCATTAAGGATGAGGCTAAGCTTTGGACCGCCGCGGATGCGAAGCATGTGAGTTTTATAATAATAGGACCTTCTGTTTTTTCGTTTTTTTTTGGTCTTGTCAAGACTCTCCTACTTATTTAATGAATGGAAGTAAACTTTTTGACCCTTTCAAAAAAAAAACAGTGGCATAGTAAGACACAAACCCAAAAAGCCACAACGACACGATACGGTAGGGATAAGCAAATATTAACCGTTCACTTAGCAATATTGGATGGTTTATATTGATTGATACTTGTTGACAAGAGGAGTAGTATTTTTCCAACTAAGCACAAATTTGGTAGACGGAAAAACAAATCCGTACAATATTAAATCGGATAGTCTCAAATCTAATGAGATCTCAATCGATAGTGCTGAGTAGCGCTGCCTCTAGCCAAAGCTGTGTGTTGTGAACGACTTTTTTAAACGGAGGTAAAAATGTTTGTATCGTCTTGTTGGAGATGCGTTGCCCCGTTGGAGATGCCCTTAGGGGGCGAGTCAAACGGACGCTGCAGGATGACCCAAGTGACCGCTCGCTTTTGCACCGGGCCCGCCTGGCAACGAGCCATAGGGCTGTATCGAGTGCACCGCTTCGGCGGTCATCTTCCGCGTCTGCGCCGCAGCCTTCGCTATCAATGTCGCGGCTGCCTCTTCTGCACGCGCACTAGCGGGCGGCGGTTGGGTTTCTGCGCCGCCATCAATGGCATCGTGTCCCGCACGTGTCCGGCCTTAAAAGTCCACCGGCATCGTCCCTGGCATCGTCCACACCACGGACACCTCCACTCCCACCCCTCACCGCCGCGCGCCACCGCATCACCATGGGGAAGAAGAACGACTTTGAGGCGTCCGGCAGCGGCACCAAGAAGGCGGAGCGGACACACAAGGTGTTGCTGCCCGTCAACGTGGCGCGGCTCATGCACACGAACTGGACGGCGTGCGCGGGCGGGCGAGACATACACCTGCCTGGCGGCGGCTGGCGGCTCATCTACCTTTGGGTGCCTGTCCCGCCCGTGCCTCCGTGCGAGCCAGAGAGGAGCGCCGAGATCCAGCGCAGGCGGCGGTACCTGCTACCGGACCTCCGCGCCGATCCTGCCTACGCCATCGTCTCCGACACCTGGCGCACCTGGCGCAAGACAGAGAAGGATCTGAGGAGGCAGGCGGGCTTCCTCGGTGACAGGGACTTCCGGCCCTTTTGACCATCCACCGCCGCCTCGTCATCAAACACGGCAACTGCCGGTGCCTCCACAGGACGACTACAACGACGCGCTGGCCTACCACAACAAGGAGGCCAAGTACGACAGCGACGACTACGTCGCCTGCATTTTCCAGGAATGGTAGTTGGCCATGGCGGAGGGCCGGGAGTTCGAGTACCTGGTGACGATGACGGACGACGAGATCGCGAGGCTCGGCGTCCTCATCTCGGAGGTGGACCGACCGGAGCAGCGGCCGTTGCCCCTGTACGCCACCGGCATCATGCCGCCGGGCCTCACGGAGGAAGAGGCCCCAAGACGGGCGCTCGAGGACTCGGCCCCGCAACCGGTGCAACCGCCGCCTTCACCTCCGCCGTACAACCCATGGGCGGCTCCACCTCCACCACCGGCGTGGGCTGCTCCACCTCCACCACCAGAGTGGGCTGCTCCACCTCCACCACCGCCGGCAGCACCGACGTATGTTCCGCCGCTTGCCAACTAGCCGTGGCCGGTACCGGAGCTCGTCTTTATCAAAGACGAGTACGCATGCATTCTTAGGTTTTATATTTTATGTTCCTTTGTTTTACTATGTAAATTATGTTTTTATGTTGAGAAAATGCAAAATCAAAAAAATGCATCGTGCCGCTTGAGCCACCCCGATGCAAACGGAAGCGCGGTTGATTTCGACCGTTTGGGCGACGAAAACGGACGCGCGTGGATATTTTGTGCGTCCGAAATACGTCGACCCGTTGGAAATGCCCTTAGGAGACAAGATGAGTTGAGGACGACGATGTGGAGGAGACCGATTGATACATCGAACGGTTGATCTTAATCTTTACCCTATTTCGAAATTCATCCTTGTCATTTTTTTTGTATTCTATAATCCAAGTAAATAATTATTCTTGGATGATTTGTTCTCGTATGCTAGTCACACGTTTTCAAACTCTAAAGTCGTGCTTTCTTTTCGTGTATGCGCACTAGAACATTTTTCGCGGGGAGGGGGGACGTAGGATGGCTTGATCGAGCCATATGTATGGCAAATATCATTGGAATATAAATTTGTTATCTGGCCGATTGCACTTATGGCAGTAACAAATCAAATCAAAGTCCTATCAGGATTGATATGCCCAAAATAAACCTGAAATTAACTCGGTGCATATAAATCAATACTACTGGCCCATAGGACTAGTAAATTGCACCATAAAAGACCTCAATTTTTTTTTGGGTAGCCATTGCCGGGCCCGTAATCATGGTTGTCAGGTTATGGCGTCGTCGTCGACGTCGACGGTGGCAAACATATTCTGATCATCCTGGAATATCTCAATTCGAAGATAATGGATGCTTGCGTGTGCAACAGTAGCACGTCGTGATTGCAAGGGTCCAACTTGCTCGATCGGCCATGGCTCCACCGCGCAAAGCGGGCATTCAACCCTGCAACCGCGTCCTTGTCGCTCGTTTCGATCACCAGTTAATAAAACAATGGAGGACGGCTATAAGAGAGCTTATCTCGTCTTCAAACAACGCACATGCCGGTTTGTTATAAAATATCACAGGGGATTTCCTCGCAACTGGCAATGGCGAGTAGCAAGAGGGAGCTCGGTCCTGCTTACTCGATCGATCCATGCCTGTCCAGATTGAACCAAGAGAAAACATAGATTTTGCCGGAATCCATCCAATCCGATGGTTGAATTTTTTTGGCCTGGTGAAAAGTTCTTACCCTTGCATCGTCCATGACGGCTGCCTTTGAGACTCTCACTCGTCGATCTGGTCGATCTTCTCGAAGCTTTTGCGCTGTCGCGATCCATTTTTATTCTGTTACCGTACTGAATATTCTTAAGGGTGGAGCTTTGGCTTCTACTGACAGGCTCCGATGTGCTTACAGTTGGCGAACGGCTATGCAGGAGACAGGACTTGTATGCTCTTAGTTCCTGCCGTGCGTTTACTTGATCATGCCGACCTAATCCGTAAATCCGTTGGCACATGTCTTCGTCGTGCCCGCCCCCGGTTACAGTACATAGTTAAATCCTGTGTGCTCAAGGCAGCCTGATTTGTGGTGGAATTCAGGGGCGCACGAAGGTGACCAGTAGAAGAGCAAGGTGAACACTCACCCGCTGTACAAAAAAATCTTACGGACTAACAGCACAGGCTTAGCAGTTTCAGACGTGGCCCGCAACTTCAGGAAATCCAAGATAAGCACCAACGGTGTGGCTCCACGTAATCCCGTAAGATCAGTCCGTAAGCAAATTTTTGTAAGTCTAGAATTATTGTAAACTATAATAGCTCCAGAATGCATCAGAGTTGGCTCAAGCTGTGCTACTTGTTGAATTGAAATGAAGCAGCGTTTAAACCGTTGAACATGGGCACCAATGAAGTGCTATCGTCATCGCCATCATCTTCACTTTTTTTCCTTTCAATGCTTAGACTGCTTATAATGAGAGTAACATAGCTAGTAATATCACACATCTCAAGGCATTTTAATGATATAGCATGCTAATAAATGAAGAAAGAAAGTGATGCGGTAACTAGCCATGTTACCATAACATCACACACCTCAAGGTAAGATGAGTCTACAACATAATAAATGATACAATGCATGATACCACATATAAGTTACTACCCACTATGAAGATAGTCTAAGTTACTCCCCACTATGACCAGCCTTATGATTTGCTGCTAATCTGGCCTTTCCTTTTGAATATAGATTTCAACAGGGGGAATACTACTACTCCCTCCGATAAATCTCAACTAAATTCCTAATATTTATTATGGATCGAAAGGGAAACATAAACCTTGCAACTCGCATCTGAATCTTATAACGAAAGAAAGAAAGTTGTAACTTGCAAATCTAAAAAATGTCAACCAAAGCATTGCACTTCCTAAAAAGATTTTAAACTCTCAGTTTTGGAAGCATTTTTCTAGCTAGAATATCCTGTAGACATGGGATCATGTTTACGGTTCCAAAATGACAACAAAGAACACACACATTTTGAAACTGAAATTAGGCGCATAACTTTTATCTGCCTACCAACACGGACCCGTGTGCTGTCACCAAAACACATGCACGATACACCCGTCTCACTTGCGAGGGTTTCACATTGCAATGTACACCGAATTCCAAGTGCTTGTCAGTGTTCGGTGAATAATTGTATGGATAGTTGACGGCGACAAAAATTTCTAAATGAAAACTTGTGAGGTGGACGGAAAATTGATATGCAATAGCGTTTATCTTGTTGAAGATGAGCACCAAAGTTATGCTTTGGAACAATTAATTGGTTCGTGACGAAGACTCAACCTGCCGAATTATTGTTCATCACCAATTTGTTATGTCGGTGTTTGGATGCATGGGTGCCAATATGTTGGCACGTTAATGTCCCTTTGTCAGTTTGTCCACACTAGTTCATCTTGTTTGCCAATGTTGGATAACTCATAGGCAGACTTGACCAAAATTTTGGCTAGAAAGATATGTGGTAAAGCAATCTTCGGCTAAAACCAAACATACCCTACTCCTGTCGCTTCCTTCGCTCAACAACCCCCATTGTACACCGCAAGGGAACCACTAGCAATATTTGACTATTTCAAGAAAGAAGAGTCACTTGAAAATTCAACTAGCCAAACTAGCAACTTACAACCGAAACTTTTAAACTGGTTTTGTAATTTTTAAAGAGTTTAAACTCTCAGCCCTCAAGATATAGTACTCGCTAGTAAGGATGGAAGCGGCACGCCGCTTCAGCTCGCTTTGAGTGTTCCAATGGCAAATAAAATGCATTTTCTTTCTGAACTGATTAGTAAAATTAGTACTATGAGAACATCTAAGCGGGCTGTTGTGGGTGCCGCTTACTAGCACATCATGTGTCTTTTTATGTCTTTTCTTTTTTGGCAAAATTCACATATGGTCATATTTTGAGACAATATTTTATGGGTGCATAACATACAATAAAACGTATGTCTATGAATATTTCACAACATACAACAAGCAAAAATCATAGATGTTACCGGAATCCTTCAATCCCGATGGCGATGAATTGGTTGAATATTTTGGGCCTAGTGAAAACTTCTTACACTTGCATCGTCCTTGACGGTTGACTTTGGTGCTTCCACGTACTGGTCGATCCGTTCGATCTTCTCATTGCTTTTCTGTTGTTATGATCCATTTTTTTGTTACCGTACTGAATTTTTAAGGGTGGAACTTGTAAAGAGTTATGGGGTGCGTTAAACCCTAACCGGGCCGCACGTGGTGCTTATATATCATGGACAATATACAGTGGGTCCACCTTGGTATACAAGGGGTACAAGTACAGGAGAATACAGAGGCTATACAGCTACATATACAGACGGTTTAACACCCTCCCTCAATCATAACTTATCCAAGTTAAGATTGCGCCGAAATGCTTGTAGCTGCCTTGTAGCAAGAGACTTTGTGAAGCCATCTGCTACTTGATCTCCTGAAGGAATAAATCGAATGTCCAAAAGCTTCCGAGCAACCCTCTCACGAACAAAATGATAATCCACCTCAATGTGCTTAGTCCTAGCATGAAACACAAGATTAGCAGAGAGGTATGTCGCTCCAATATTACCGCACCACAAAACTGCCGCTCGAGACTGCGACACTCCCAACTCAGTCAGCAACGTTTGCACCCAAATTACTTCAGTTGTAGCATTTTGCAAGTGCTTTATATTCAGCTTCTGTACTCGACCTGGAAATTGTATCCTGTTTCGGAGCATGCCATGAGATCAAGTTAGAACCCAAAAATACAGCGAAACCACCAGTAGACCGTCTGTCATCTGGGCAACCTGCCCAGTCAGCATCAGAGAATGCACTGACCAAAGTAGAAGAACATCTACTCAAACGCAACCCAAGAGAGATGGTACCACTCAAGTACCTCAGAATTCTCTTGACCGCTGTCCAGTGCACTGTAGTTGGAGCATGAAGAAACTGACAGACTTTATTAACGGAGTATGCAATATCTGGTCGAGTCAAAGTAATGTACTGTAAAGCACCAACTATGCTCCTGTACCGAGTAGAGTCTTCACTACCCAAACCATCACCATCCAGTAATGACAGTTTCTCAGACACTGACAATGGTGTGTCAACCGGTTTGCACCCAGTCATGCTCACACGACTCAACAAGTCCTTAGCATATTTCTCTTGGGTCAACAAGATACCATCAGACACCGGCTTTACCTCAATACCAAGGAAATAATGTAACATCCCCAAGTCCTTCAAAGCAAAGTCCAATCCAAGATCATGGAGGAGAGCATCAACAGCCTTCTCTGATGAACTAGCAACAACAATATCATCAACATATATGAGGAGAATGATAGACACTCCCCCTTTGTTGTAGAAGAACAGAGAAGTATCAGCTTTGGAGGCAGAGAAACCAAGAGATTGAAGTTTAGAGCTGAGACGGGAGTACCACGCTCGAGGAGCCTGTTTGAGCCCATAAAGAGCTTTATCCAGCTTACAAACATGTCTCAGTTGAGACTCATACCCAGTGGGTTGTCTCATATAAACCTCTTCTTCCAGAACACCATGCAAAAACGCGTTCGTCACATCAAGTTGACGAAGCTTCCAACCACGAGAAACATCAAGAGCCAACACTAGGCGAATAGTCGCCGCCTTGACAACAGGACTAAATGTGTCCTCATAATCAATACCATACCGTTGTTTGAAGCCTTTAGCAACCAAGCGAGCTTTGTAACGATCAATGGTGCCATCCGCCTTGTGCTTCAGTTTGTAGACCCATTTACAATCAATAACATTCTGACCACGAGAAGATGGAACCAGATGCCAGGTTTTATTATTCATAAGCGCCTTGTACTCTTCATCCATAGCCGCTTTCCATTGAGGACTGGCAAGAGCCTCACCAACACTAGTGGGCTCAAGAATACTGCAGAAGTGACCCTGCCGAAGGCGGTCATACCGAACCGTTCCATCAGTATACTCCTTGGGCTTAGAGATGCCACTTTGTAGACGTGTATGACGACGTTCAACCGGAGGCACAGCCGAAACTGCAGAGGTCGGCGGCGCAGACGATCCGGGCGCCCTGGCAGCATCTGACGCGGCGCCAGGCTCGGCCACACTGGATCCTGTGGCCTAGGAGGACGACGCAGTAACCGGCACAGAAGATCCGGAGGTGCCAGCGCCGGCAGCCGACAGGGACCCGCCAGACACAGACGCGGACGAATCGGGAGACAGCACGCCTGTCTCCGGCGCAGGCGCACCAGTAAGAGGATCTGACGAAGATCCCGGAGCAGATTCGGAGCCCGATCCCGAGGTGGATCGTACAGGGGTCCGTGCCAATGATTGGCTGCTGTTGGCGCCAGGTGAATCATCATCAGATGTACCAAAAACAGTGTTAGACACAGAATTTTCGCCTGATTCCTGTAACACAAACTCAGCAGAGGGATTAGCAGCAGGATTATCATCAGGGTTATTCAGTAAATCATGCCCCTCATGAACATGCACTAAAGGAGGTTGCAAATGAAGGGGAAGAAGGCTAATTTCAGCCTTCAAAAGAGCGCTGGCATTGGAATGAAGGGCAGCAAAGGGGAAAATCGACTCATCAAACACAACATCGCGAGAGATATAGACACGCCCAGTGGAAATATCAAGGCACTTGTAGCCCTTATGAAGATGACTATACCCAAGAAAAGCACACTGGGTAGAGCGAAAAGCTAATTTGCGCTTATTATACGGACGCAGGTTTGGCCAACATGCACAACCAAAAACGCGCAAAAACGAGTAGTCACCCTTATGACCCATAAGACGCTCAATAGGTGTTTGGGATTGGACAACTTTACTGGCGAGACGATTGATATGGTAGACGGCTGTAAGGAAAGCTTCATCCCAAAACTTAAGTGGCATAGATGCATGAGCGAGAAGAGACAAGCCCACTTCGACAATGTGTCGATGTTTGCGTTCAGCCGGGCCATTCTGCTGATGTGCATGAGGGCAGGAGACAAGGTGAGAAATGCCAATGCGCTGAAAAAAAGAATTTAACTTTTGATACTCACCCCCCCAGTCCGTCTGGACAACAAGAATTTTCTTGTCAAAGAGACGCTCAACAAGATGCTGAAAATCATGAAACTTCTGAAACACATCAGATTTATTTTTCAAGATATATATCCATGTAAACTTGCTAAAATCATCAATAAAACTGACATAATATTTATTTCTCCCAACAGAACTTGAAGCAGGACCCCAAACATCAGAAAATACAAGTTCAAGGAGGGAGGAGGAAACACTCGATGACCTAGGGTATGGAAGTTGATGACTCTTAGCCTGTTGACAGGCATCACACACAGACTCTTTATTGGCCTCACTAAACGGAATTTCATTGTCTCGAAGAACTTGATGAACCACCACCGAAGAGGGATGGCCTAGGCGCCTATGCCAAAGCGAGGAGGATGACTTGAGGACACCATGGGCTTGCCGACCAGAAGTTGAAGTGGATAGCATCGGTAAGGGATAGAGACCTGATACGTCTCAAACGTATCTATAATTTCTTATGTTCCATGCTACTTTTATGATGATACTCACACGTTTTATACACATTATATGTCATTATTATGCATTTCAAGACTAACATTGACGAGATGCCGAAGAGCCGCTGTTCATGCATTTTTGGTTTTTCAAATCCTACAAAGGAAATATTCTTAATTGGACGAACGCAGGGTCTTATTTTTCCACAAGCTTCCAGAAGACCGAAAGGATTACTAAGTGGGGCGACGAGGCGCCGCCAGAGGGCCGCGCCGGGGCCGCGCCGCCTGGTGTGTGGGGCCCTCGTGTCGCCCTAAACCTACCCTTCCGCCTACTTAAAGCCTTCTCGCGAAACCCCCATTCAGAGCCACGATATGAAAACCTTCCAGACGCCGCCGCCAATCCCATCTCGGGGATTCAGGAGATCGCCTCCGGCGCCGGAGAGGGGAATCATCTCCGAGGTCTCTTCATCACCATGATCGCCTCCGGATCGATGTGTGAGTAGTTCACCCTGGACTATGGGTCCATAGCGTAGCTAGATGGTTGTCTTCTCCTCATTGTGCTATCATGTTAGATCTTGTGAGCTGTCTATCATGATCAAGATCATCTATTTGTAATGCTACATGTTGTGTTTGTTGGGATCCGATGAATATGGAATACTATGTCAAGTTGATTATCAATCTATCATATATGTGTTGTTTATGTTCTTGCATGCTCTCCGTTGCTAGTAGATGCTCGGCCAAGTTGATACTTGTAACTCCAAGAGGGAGTATTTATGCTCGATAGTGGGTTCATGCCTCCATTGAATGGGACAGTGACAGAAAGTTCTAAGGTTGTGGATGTGTTGCTACTAGGGATAAAACATCGATGCTTTGTCTAAGGATATTTGTGTTGATTACATTACGCACCATACTTAATGCAATTGTCTGTTGCTTGCAACTTAATACGGAAGGGGTTCGGATGATAACCTGAAAGTGGACTTTTTAGGCATAGATGCATGCCGGATAGCGGTCTATGTACTTTGTCGTAATGCCCCGATTAAATCTCATAGTACTCATCATGATATATGTATGTGCATTGTTATGCCCTCTCTATTTGTCAATTGCCCAACCGTAATTTGTTCACCCAACATGCTATTTATCTTATGGGAGAGACACCACTAGTGAACCGTGGACCCCGGTCCATTCTTTACATCTGAAATACAATCTACTGCAATTGTTCTTTCTGTTCTTCACAAACAAACACCATCATCCACACTATACATCTAATCCTTTGTTTATAGCAAGCCGGTGAGATTGACAACCTCAACGTTCGTTGGGGCAAAGTACTTTGATTGTGTTGTGCAGGTTCCACGTTGGCGGAATCCCTGGTGTTGCGCACTACACTCCGTCACCAACGACCCTCACGTGATCCTTGACTCCTACTGGTTCGATAACCTTGGTTTCTTCGAGGGAAACTTGTGCTATACGCATCACACCTTCCACTTGGGGTTCCCAACGTGTGTGCTTTATGCGTATCGCTAAATTTCGGCGCGTTTGGGAGATCAAGACACGCTGCAAGGGGAGTCTCCCACATCCAATCTCTTTACTTTGTTTTTGTCTTGCTTTACTTTACTTTATTTCTGCTTGTTTGCTTTATATCAAAAACACACAAAAATTAGTTGCTAGTTTTACTTTATTTACTGTCTTGTTCTCCATATTAAAAACACAAAAAATTAGTTACTTGCATTTACTTTATTTAGTTTGCTTTATTTACTACTGCTAAAATGGGTACGTTGAGAATACTAAGTTGTGTGACTTCACTAGCACAAATAATAATGATTTCCTATGCACATCTATTGCTCCACCTGCTACTACAGCAGAATTTTTTGAAATTAAACCTGCTTTACTAAATCTTGTTATGAGAGAGCAATTTTCTTATTAGTTCTGATGATGCTGCTGCCCACCTTAATAATTTTGTTGAACTTTGTGAAATGCAAAAGTATAAGGATATAGATGGTGACATTATAAAATTGAAATTGTTTCCTTTCTCCTTAAGAGGAAGAGCTAAAGATTGGTTGCTATCTTTGCCTAAGAATAGTATTGATTCATGGACTAAATGTAAGGATGCTTTTATTGGTAGATATTATCCTCCTAAAATTATATCTTTGAGAAGTAGCATAATGAATTTTAAGCAATTAGATAATGAACATGTTGCTCAAGCATGGGAGAGAATGAAATCTTTGGTGAAGAATTGCCCTACCCATGGACTAACTACTTGGATGATCATCCAAACCTTCTATGCATGATTGAATTTTTCTTCGCGGAACCTATTGGATTCAGCTGCTGGAGGTACCTTTATGTCCATTACTTTGGGGGCAGCAACCAAGCTTCTTGATAATATGATGATCAATTACTCCGAATGGCACACTGAAAGGGCTCCACAAGGTAAGAAGGTAAATTCTCTTGAAGAAACCTCCTCCTTGAGTGATAAGATTGATGCTATTATGTCTATGCTTGTGAATGGTAGATATAATGTTGATCCTAATAATATTACTTTAGCTTCATTGGTTGCCCAAGAAGAACATGTTGATGTGAACTTCATTAAAAGTAATAGTTTCAACAACAATGCTTATAGGAATAATTCTGGTAACAACTATAGGCCATATCCTTGCTAATAGTAATGGTTATGGTAATTCTTATGGGAATTCTTACAACAATAATAGGAGTGTACCCCTGGTCTTGAAGGCATGCTTAAAGAATTTATTAGTACACAAACGGCTTTTAACAAATCCGTTGAGGAAAAGCTTGATAAAATTGATATTCTTGCTTCTAAGGTTGATAGACTTGCCTCTGATGTTGATCTTTTAAAATTGAAAGTTATGCCTAATAAGGATAATGATAATAAAATTGTTACTACAGCAAACGCCATCCAAGTTCGAATTAATGAAAATATTAGTTTGATGGCTGAATTGCATGCTAGGTGGGAAAGAGAAGAAAACGAAAAACTTGCTAAAGAGAATAATGTAGCTAAAGTTTGGACTATTACCACCACTAGTAATGATAATGCTTCACATGTTGCTACACCTCCTACTATCAATGGTAAAATAATTTGGTGTTGGCAATATTTCTACTCCTAGTGCAAAGCGTGCAAAATTGCCGAAACTGCTAAAACTGCTGAAACTGCTTGTGATAAAACTGCTGAAATTTTTCAAAATATTGGGGACAATGATCACATTGCTGTAGATCATAATGGTTTAGATTTTGATGATTGTCACATCTCTGAAGTTATAAAGTTCTTACAAAAACTTGCTAAAAGTCCCAATGCTAGTGCTATAAATTTGGCCTTTACAAAACATATTACAAATGCTCTCATAAAAGCTAGAGAAGAGAAACTAAAACTTGAAACTTCTATTCCTAGAAAGTTAGAAGATGGTTGGGAGCCCATCATTAAAATGAAATTCAATGATTTTGATTGTAATGCTTTATGTGATCTTGGTGCAAGTATTTCTGTTATGCCTAAGAAAATCTATGATATGCTTGACTTGCCACCATTGAAAAATTGTTATTTGGATGTTAATCTTGCTGATAATGCTATAAAGAAACCTTTGGGGAGGATTGATAATGTTCGTATTATGCTTAACAATAACCTTGTCCCCGTTGATTTTGTTGTCTTGGATATTGAATGCAATGCATCTTGTCCCATTATATTGGGAAGACCTTTTCTTCGAACCGTTGGTGCTACCATTGATATGAAGGAAGGTAATATTAAATATTAATTTCCTCTTAAGAAAGGTATGGAACACTTCCCTAGAAAGAGAATGAAGTTACCTTTGATTCTATTATTAGAACAAATTATGATGTTGATGCTTCGTCTCTTGACAATACTTGATTCACACTTTGCGCCTAGCTAAAGGCGTTAAAGCGCTTATGGGAGACAACCCATTATTTTACTTCTGCATTTTTATTTTATATTTGAGTCTTGGAAGTTCTTACTACTGTAGCAACCTCTCCTTATCTTTATTTTATTGCATTTTTGTGCCAAGTAAAGTCTTTGATAGTAAAGTCAATACTAGATTTGGATTACTGCGCATGAACAGATTTCTTGCTGTCACAAAATTGAGCCGCCCTTGCTGTAGAAAATTTAGAAAAATCTGCCAATTTACGTGCGTGATCCTCAGATATGTACGCAACTTTCATTCAATTTGGGCATTTTCATCTGAGCAAGTTAAGTGCCCCAGAAAAATTCGTCTTTACGGACTGTTCTGTTTGTTTGACAGATTCTGCCTTTTATTTCGCATTGCCTCGTTTGCTATGTTTGATGGATTTCTTGCTCCATTAACTTTCAGTAGCTTTGTGCAATGTCCAGAAGTGTTAAGAATGATTATGTCAACTCTGAATATATGAATTTTCAATTATGCACTAACCCTCTAATGAGTTTGTTTGAGTTTGGTGTGGAGGAAGTTTTCAAGGGTCAAGAGAGGAGGATGATACAATATGATCAAGAAGAGTGAAAGTCTAAGCTTGGGGATGTCCCCTGGTTTATCCCTGCATATTTTAGAAGACTCAAGTATCTAGAGTTTGGGGATGCCCAAGGCATCCCTTCTTCATCGACAACCTATCAGGTCACCTCTAGTGAAACTATATTTTTATTCCGTCACATCTTGTGTGCTTTACTTGGAGCGTCTGTTTGTTTTTATTTTTGTTTTTTTTGTTTGAATAAAATTGGATCCTAGCATTCTTTGTTTGGGAGAGAGACACGCTTCGCTGTTTCGTATGAACACATATGTTCTTAGCTTTACTCTTAATGTTCATGGCGAAGGTTGAACTACTTCGTTCATTGATATATGGTTGGAAAAAGAAAATGCTGCATGTGGTAATTGGTATAATGTCTTGAATAATTTGATACTTGGTAATTGTTGTGCTCATATAGATCATGTTTAAGCTCTTGCATCATGTACTTTGCACCTATTAATGAAGAA
This sequence comes from Lolium multiflorum, assembly GCA_030979885.1. Classification (NCBI taxonomy): domain Eukaryota; kingdom Viridiplantae; phylum Streptophyta; class Magnoliopsida; order Poales; family Poaceae; genus Lolium; species Lolium multiflorum. The sequence goes on from CM061748.1 coordinate 252,744,303, forward strand.
CTACATAGAGCTTGTTAAAATTTGGTTTGCATGATTGGTCTCTAGAGTCTAGATATTTTCGGTTAAGGTGTTTGAACAACAAGGAGATGATGTAAAGTCTTATAATGCTTGCAATATGTTCATATGTGAGTCTTGCTGCACCGTTTTATACTTGAGTTTGCTTCAAACAACCTTGCTAGCCTAGCCTTGTATTTAGAGGGATTACTTCTCGTGCATCCAAATCCTTGAGCCAAAAACTATGCCATTTGTGTCCACCATACCTACCTACTACATGGTATTTCTCTGCCATTCGAAAGTAAATTACTTGAGTGCTACCTTTAAAATTTATCCTTTGTCTTTGCAATATATAGCTCATGGGAAAATAGCCTTAAAACTATTGTGGTGAAGAATATGTACTTATGTATCTTATTTCTTAATAAGTTGCTTGTTGAGAGGCAACCATGTTTCGGGGACGCCATCAACTATAACACCTTTGTTGAATATCATGTGAGTTGCTATGCATGTTCGTCTTGTCTGAAGTAAGGGTGATTTTCATGATCAAATGGTTTGAGTATGCATATTGTTAGAGAAGAACATTGGGCCGCTAACTAAAGCCATGATCCATGGTGGAAGTTTCAGTTTGGACAATTAATCCTCAATCTCTTATGAGAATTTTATCGTTGTTGAATGCTTATGCATTAAAGAGGAGTCCATTATCTGTTGTCTATGTTGTCCCGGTATGGATGTCTAAGTTGAGAATAATCAAAAGCGAGAAATCCAATGCGAAATTTCTCCTCCAGACCAGCAGCGGCATAGAGGTACCCCTTTGTGACACTTGGTTGAAACATATGCTATGCAATGATAATCCGTGTTAACCCAAGCTAATTAGGACAAGGTGCGAGCACTATTGGTATACTATGCATGAGGCTTGCAACTTATAGGATATCTTATACATAACACATATGATTTATTACTACCGTTGACAAAATTGTTTCTATGTTTTCAAAATGAAAAGCTCTAGCACAAAAATAGTAATCCATGCTTCCCTCTGCGAAGGGCCATTCTTCTACTTTATTGTTGAGTCAGTTTACCTATTCTTTCTATCTTAGAAGCAAACACTTGTGTAAACTGTGTGCATTGATTCTTACATGTTTACCTATTGCACTTGTTATATTACTTTGTGTTGACAATTATCCATGAGATATATATGTTGAAGTTGAAAGCAACGCTGAAACTTATATCTTCCTTTGTGTTGTTTCAAAGCTTTCTACTAAGAATTTATTGCTTTATGAGTAACTCTTATGCAATCTTACTGATGCTTGTCTTGAAAGTATTATTCATGAAAAGTCTTTGCTATATGATTCATTTGTTTACTCATTGTCTTCACCATTGCTTCGAATCGCTGCATTCATCTCATGTGCTTTACAATAGTATTGATCAAGATTATGATAGAATGTCACTTCAGAAATTATCTTTGTTATCGTTTACCTACTCGAGGGCGAGTAGGAACTAAGCTTGGGGATGCTTGATACGTCTCAAACGTATCTATAATTTCTTATGTTCCATGCTACTTTATGATGATATCACATGTTTTATACACATTATATGTCATTATTATGCATTTTCCGGCACTAACCTATTGACGAGATGCCGAGAGCAGTTGTTGTTTTTTGCTGTTTTTGGTTTCAAATCCTACAAAGGAAATATTCTCGGAATTGGACGAAATCAACGCCTGGGTCTTATTTTTTCACGAAGCTTCCGTAAGACCGAAAGGATTACGAAGTGGGGCGACGAGGCGCCGCGGGCCGCGCGGCCGGCTGGGCCCGCGCCCTTTGGTGTGTGGGCCTCGTGCGCTCCCTAAACCTACCCTTCCGCCTACTTAAAGCCTTCGTCGTGAAACCCCCGATACCGAGAGCCACGATGCGGACCTTCCAGAGATGCCGCGTCGCCAATCCCATCTCGGGGATTCAGGAGATCGCCTCCGCACCCTCGGAGAGGGGAATCATCTCCGGGAGGTCTCTTCATCACCATGATCGCTCCGGATCCGATGTGTGAGTAGTTCACCCCCGGACTATGGGTCCATAGCAAGTAGCTAGATGGTTGTCTTCTCCTCATTGTGCTATCATGTTAGATCTTGTGAGCTGCCTATCATGATCAAGATCATCTATTTGTAATGCTACATGTTGTGTTTGTTGGGATCCGATGAATATGGAATACTATGTCAAGTTGATTATCAATCTATCATATATGTGTTGTTTATGTTCTTGCATGCTCTCCATTGCTAGTAGAGGCTCTGGCCAAGTTGATACTTGTAACTCCAAGAGGGAGTATTTATGCTCGATAGTGGGTTCATGCCTCCATTGAATCCGGGACAGTGACGGAAAGTTCTAAGGTTGTGGATGTGTTGTTGCCACTAGGGATAAAACATCGATGCTTTGTCTAAGGATATTTGTGTTGATTACATTACGCACCATACTTAATGCAATTGTCGTGTTTGCAACTTAATACCGGAAGGGTTCGGATGATAACTGAAAGTGGACTTTTTAGGCATAGATGCATGTGGATAGCGGTCTATGTACTTTGTCGTAATGCCCCGATTAAATCTCATAGTACTCATCATGATATATGTATGTGCATTGTTATGCCCTCTCTATTTGTCATTCCCAACCGTAATTTGTTCACCCAACATGCTATTTATCTTATGGGAGAGACACCACTAGTGAACTGTGGACCCGGTCCATTCTTTACATGAAATACATTCTACAATTGTTCTTTATTGTTCTTTGTAAACAAACACCATCATCCACACTATACATCTAATCCTTTGTTTCAAGCCAGGTGGTCAACAACCTCCACTACGTTGGGCAAAGTACTTTGATTGTGTTGTGCGGGTTCCACGTTGGCTCGATCCCTGGTGTTGCTGCACTACAATCCGTCACCAATACAGCATCTTGACTCCTCCGGTTCGATAAACCTTGGTTTCTTACCGAGAAACTTGTCGCTATACGCATCCACCTTCCACTTGGGGTTCCCAGGGTGTAGCTACGCGTATCAAGACCCCCCACACATCTACCTTGCAGCAGGATTTCCCTCGTGTCCTGATCCTTGACAAAAAAAGAATTAGGCCAATACTCAACAAAAGCATGATTATCGTGAGCTATACGACTAGTGGATAGGAGACTCTTGGTGGCTTTGGGAACATGAAGAATGTTTTTAAGATGCAAGTCATGATGAGGAGTATGAATTACATAATTAACAACATGATGAATATCCATACTTGCACCACTAGCAGTGTGAATTTGCTCGTTCCCATTGTAGCGATCTCTCACATGAAGTTTATCAAGTTCACTGGTGATATGATCAGTTGCGCCAGAATCACTGTACCAGTTGGTGTCGATGCCATACGAGTGTGAGCCAACATCAGCTCCAGCTGACCTTTCAGGCCCATGATAGCTCTTGTTAAATCTTTTCCAACAGGCTAATGCAATGTGGCCCTCCTTGCCACACACTTGACAGGTTGGCCGAGGTCCATTGTCACCTCCGCGATATCCCTGCTGATTACGGCCACCATTGCCGCGGTTATTATCATAGCCGCGTCCACGGTAGTTGTCATGGCCACGGTACTCGTAGCCTCCTCCACCGCGCTGATCGTACCGAGGCTAATCATAGCCTCCTCCACCGCGGGACTGGTCCTGGTAGCCACCGCGCCCACCGCCGCGACCATCACGGCCACGCCCACGACCTCCTCGAGTCGCAGCGTTAACAGAGGAGCCGTCACTTGGAACACGACCCTCGATCCGAACTTCAGCAGCAAGAAACATCGAGTACAGCTCGCTGACGCTCAAATCCTTCTGTGCCTTGATCAAGGCATTGATAGACGCCACAAAGCCATCATACTCTTCATCCAGACCAGCCAAGACATAGGAAATAATGTCATCCGTGTCCAGGGGTTTGCCAGCGGTCGCCATCTCGTCGGCCAAGCTCTTGATCTGACCGAAGTAAACGGTGCCGGTCTTGTTCTCCTTGCGAGTCTGATTCAGCCTCGTGCGAATATTCACCACACAGGATCTGCACTGCGACGAGAACATCTCCGTCACAATGCTCCAGACGTCCTTCGCCGTTGTGTGTCCAACCATCTGGAAAAGCACTTCCCTTGACATATTCCTCACAAGATAGCCTAGCACATACTGGTGATGCGTGTAGTTGACACGTCCGTTGGGAACCCCAAGAGGAAGGTGTGATGAGCACAGTAGCAAGTTTCCTGAAGAAACGAGTTTAATCGGTCCAGTAGGAGTCAGAAGCACGTTGAAGGTTGATGGCGGCGGGATGTAGCGCGGCGCAACACCAGGGATTCCGGCGCCAACGTGGAACTGCACAACACAACCAAAGTACTTTGCCCCAAGAAACAGTGAGGTTGTCAATCTCACCGGCTTGTTGTAACAAAGGATTAGATGTATAGTGTGGATGATGATTGTTTGCGAAGAACAAGAAAGAACATTGCAGAGATTGTATTCAATGTAAAGAATAGGACCGGGTCCACAGTTCACTAGAGGTGTCTCTCCCATAAGATAAATAGCATGTTGGGTGAACAAATTACAGTCGGGCAATTGACAAATAGAGAGGGCATGACAATGCACATACATGATATGATAAATATTGTGAGATTTAATTGGGCATTACGACAAAGGGCATAGGCCATCCAGCAGCCATCTATGCCTAAAAAGTCCACCTTCGAGGTTATCATCCGAACCCTTTCCGGTATTAAGTTGCAAACAACGAGACAATTGCATTAAGTATGGTGCGTAATGTGTTCATTAATAACTACATCCTCGGACATAGCATCCAATGTTTTATCCTAGTAGCAGCAGCACATCACAACCTTAGAACTTTCTGTCTTGTCAGTTTAATGGAGGCATGAACCCATATCGAGCATAAATACTCTCTTGGAGTTAAGAGCAAAAACTTGGCCGAGCCTCTACTAATAACGGAGAGCATGCAATATCATAAACAACACATAGGTAATAGATTGATAATCACCATAACATAGTATTCTCTATCCATCGGATCTGACAAACACAACATATAAATTACGAGATAGATGATCTTGATCATGTTAAACGCTCACAAAGATCCAACAATGAAGCACATAAGGAGAAGATGACCATCTAGCCTCTTGCTATGGACCCATAGTCCAGGGTGAACTACTCACACATCACTCCCGAGGAGCGTCTTGTGATGAGAGTCCTCAGGAGATGATTCCCCCTCCCCGTGGTCTTGGGAGCGATCTCTGAATCCCCGAGATGGGATTGGCGTCGTCTCGGAAGGTTTTCCGTATCGTGGCTCTCGATCGGGGTTTCGCGACGGAGGCTTTAAGTAGGCGGAAGGGAAAGCGGGGGGCCACACGGGCCCACACACCAGGGCCGCGCGGCCAAGACTGGGTAGCCCATGCTGTTGTGGCGGTGCCCTCGTGGCCCCCTCTTTCCCTCGGTCTTCTGGAAGTTCGTCTAAAAATAGGCCCCCGGCGTTGATTTCGTCCAATTCCGAGAATATTTCCTTTGTAGGATTAAACCAAAAACAGAGAAAACAACGGCTCTTGACATCTCGTTAATAGGTTAGTCCGAAAATGCATAAATATGACATAAAGTATGCATAAAACATGTAGATATCATCAATAATGTGGCATGGAACATAAGAAATTACCGATACGTCGGAGACATCAGCATCCCCAAGCTTAGTTCTGCTCGTCCCGAGCGAACGATAACAAAGATAATTTCAGGAGTGACATGCCATCATAACCTTGATCATACTATTGTAAGCATATGTAATGAATGCGACGATCAAAACAATGGTAATGACATGAGTAAACAAATGAATCATATAGCAAAGACTTTTCATGAATAGTACTTCAAGACAAGCATCAATAAGTCTTGCATGGTTAACTCATAAAGCAATAAATCAAAGTAAAGGTATTGAAGCAACACAAGGAAGATTAAGTTTCAGTTGCTTTCAACTTATAACATGTATATCTCATGGATAGTGTCAACATAGAGTAATATAACAAGTGCAATATGCAAGTATGTAGGAATCAATGCCAGTTCACACAAGTGTTTGCTTCTTAAGGTGGAGAGAAATAGGTGAACTGACTCAACATAAAAGTAAAAGGCCCTTAAAGCATTGATTGCTATATTTGTGCTAGAGCTTTTATTTTGAAAACATGAAACAATTTTGTCAACGGTAGTAATAAAGCATATGTATTATGTAAATTATATCTTACAAGTTGCAAGCCTCATGCATAGTGTACTAATAGTGCTCGCACCTTGTCCTAATTAGCTTGGGTTAACACGATTATCATTGCATAACATATGTTTCAACCAAGTGTCACAATGGGGTACCTCTATGCCGCCTGTACAAGGGTCTAAGGAGAAAGTTCGCATTGGATTTCTCGCTTTGATCATTCTTCAACTTAGACATACCGTCTTCGACGTATCGATAATTTCTTATGTTCCATGCCACATTATTGATGATATCTACATGTTTTATGCACACTTTATGTCATATTCGTGCATTTAAGAACTAACCTATTGCAAGATGCGAAGAACCGATTCTGCTGTTTTGGTTTTTGAGAAATCCTAGTAGTAATATTCTCGATTGGACGAAATCAACGCCCAGTCTGACCACCTGGCTTCGAAGACCGAAGGAGATCGAAGTGGGGCCACGAGGTGGCGACACCACGGGCGGCGCGGCCCAGGCCCCTGACGCGCCGACCTATGGTGTGGGCCCCTGGTGCCGCCTCTTGACCTGCCCTTAGCCTGCTTAAAGCCTCCGTCGCGAAACCCCGACCGAGCCACGATACGGAAAACCTTCTTGAGACGCCGCCGCCGCAATCCCATCTCGGGGGATTGGAGATCTCTCGGCACCTTTGCGGAGAGGGGATCTCCCGGAGGACTACCGCCATGGTCGCCTCGGAGTGATGAGTGAGTAGTTCACCCTGGACTATGGGTCCATAGCAGTAGCTAGATGGTTGTCTTCTCCTCATTGTGCTTCATTGTTGGATCTTGTGAGCTGCCTAACATGATCAAGATCATCTATCTGTAATGCTATATGTTGTGTTTGTCGGGATCCGATGGATAGAGAATACTATGTTATGTTAATTATCAAGTTATTACCTATGTGTTGTTTATGATCTTGCATGCTCTCGTTATTAGTAGAGGCTCTGGCCAAGTTTTTGCTCTTAACTCCAGAGAAAGTATTTATGCTCGATAGTGGGTTCATGCCTCATTGATATCGGGACAGTGACAAGAAGTTCTAAGGTTGTGGATGTGTGTTGCCACTAGGGATAAAACATTGATGCTATGTCAGGATGTAGTTGTTGATTACATTACGCACCATACTTAATGCAATTGTTGTTGTTAGCAACTTAATATTGGAAGGGTTCGGATGATAACTTTGAAGGTGGACTTTAGGCATAGATGCGGTTGGATGGCGTCATGTACTTTGTCGTAATGCCAATTAAACTCACTATACTTATCATGACATGTATGTGCATTGTTATGCCCTCTCTATTTGTCAATTGCCCATTTGTAATTTGTTCACCCAACATGCTTTTATCTTATAGGAGAGACACCTCTAGTGAACTGTGGACCCGGTCCATTCTTTTATACTGAAATACAAATCTACTGCAATACTTGTTTTCTGTTTTCTTGCAAACAATCATCTTCCACACAATACTAATCCTTTGTTACAGCGGTGAGATTGACAACCTCAGCATTTCGTTGGGGCAAAGTACTTTGTTGTGTTGTGCAGGTTCCACGTTGGCGCCGGAATCTCTGGTGTTGTGCCGCGCTACATCCGCCGCCATCAACCTTCAACGTGCTTCTTGGCTCCTCTGGTTCGATAAACCTTGGTTTCTTTCTGAGGGAAAACTTGCTTTGTGCGCATCATACCTTCCTCTTGGGGTTCCCAACGAACGTGTGAGTTACACGCCATCAAGCATATTTTTACGGCGCGTTCTTGACCCCAGAAGAAAAAGTTACAGGCAATTTCTAACTCCCACGTCAGCTACACGCCAGCTGTATTTTGTGTTCTTACAGGAGATCAAGGCTGTTTGCAAGGGGAGTCTCCACTTCCCAATCTATTTACTTTGTTTTTGTATTGCTTTATTTTATTTACTACTTTGTTTGCTGCATTATATCAAAACACAAAAAATTAGTTGCTACTTTACTTTATTTCTTGTCTTGCACTCTATATCAAAAACACAAAAAAATTAGTTACTTGCATTTATTTTATCTAGTTTGCTTTATTTACTACTGCTAAAATGAACACCCCTGAAAACACTAAGTTGTGTGACTTCACAACCACAAATAATAATGATTTCTTATGCACACCTATTGCTCCACCTGCTACTACAGCAGAATTCTTTGAAATTAAACCCCTTTATGAATCTTGTCATGAGAGCAATTTTATGGTGTTAGTTCGATGATCTTTTCTCATCTTAATAATTTTGTTGAACTATGTGAAATGCAAAAGTATAAAGATGTAGATGGTGATATTATTAAATTGAAATTGTTTCCTTTCTCATTAAGAGGAAGAGCTAAAGATTGGTTGCTATCTGCCTAAGAATAGTATTGATTCTTGGACTAAATGCAAGGATGCTTTTATTGGTAGATATTATCCCCCTGCTAAAATTATATCTTTGAGAAGTAGCATAATGAATTTTAAACAATTGGATAATGAACATGTTGCTCAAGCTTGGGAAAGAATGAAATCTTTGGTTAAAAATTGCCCAACCCATGATTGACTACTTGGATGATCATCCAAACCTTCTATGAGGACTAAATTTTTCTTGGATTTTGGGATTCAGCTTGGAGGTACTTTATGTCCATCTCTTGTGAAGCAACAAAGCCTTGATAATATGATGATTAATTACTCGAATGGCACACGGAAAAGAGCTCCACAAGGTAAGAAGGTAAATTCGTCGAAGAATCCTCTTCCTTGAGTGATAAGATTGATGCTATTATGTCTATGCTTGTGAATGATAGGACTAATGTTGATCCTAATAATGTTCCGTTAGCTTCATTGGTTGCCCAAGAAGAACATGTTGATGTAAACTTCATTAAAAATAGTAATTTCAACAACAATGCTTACGGAACAATTCTAGTAATAACTATAGGCCATATCCTTATAATAATGGTAACGGTTATGCTAATTCTTATGGGAATTCTTACAACAATAATAGGAGTGTACCTCTGGTCTTGAAGCTATGCTTAAATAATTTATTAGTACACAAGCTTTTTTAACAAATCTGTTGAGGAAAAGCTCAATAAAATTGATATTCTAGCTTCTAAGGTTGATAGTCTTGCTTGATGTTGATCTTTTGAAATCGAAAGTTATGCCTAATATGGATATTGAAAATAAAATTGTTACTACAGCAAATGCCATCCAAGTTAGAATTAATGAGAATATAAGATTAATGGCTGAATTGCGTGCTAGGTGGGATAGAGAAGAAAATGAAAAACTAGCTAAAGAGAAAAATGTAGCTAAAGTTTGGACTATTACCACCACTAGTAATGCTAATGCTCCACATGTTGCTGCACCTCCTACTAATAATGGTGAAAGAATTGGTGTTGGCAATGTTTCCACTTCTAATGCAAACACCAAAAGCGCCTGAAATTGCTAAACTAAAGGCTTTGTGATAAAGCTATTTAAATTTTCCAACCTTGGGGATGATAATCCCATTGCTTTAGATTGTAATGATTTAGATTTTGATGATTGCCACATCTCTGAAGTTATAAAGTTCTTACAAAAACTTGCTAAGAGTCCCAATGCTAGCGCTGTAAACTTGGCTTTCACAAAACATATTACAAATGCTCTCAAGCTAGAGAAGAGAAACTAAAACTTGAAACTTCTATTCCTAGAAAGCTAGAAGATGGTTGGGAGCCCATCATTAAAATGAGGGTCAATGATTTTGATTGTAATGCTTTATGTGATCTTGGTGCAAGTATTTCTGCCTAAAAAGTCTATGATATGCTTGACTTGCCACCATTGAAAAATTGTTATTTGGATGTTAATCTGCTGATAATGCTAAAAAGAAACCTTTGGGAGAGTTGATAATGTTCATATTATGGTTAACAATAACCTTGTCCCCTTGATTTTGTTGTCTTGGATATTGAATGCAATGCATCTTGCCCCATTATATTGGGAAGACCTTTTCTTCGAACCGTTGGTGCTACTAATGATATGAAGGAAGGTAATATTAAATATCAATTTCCTCTCAAGAAAGGTATGGAACACTTCCCTAGAAAGAGAATGAAGTTACCTTATGATTCTATTATTAGAACAAATTATGATGTTGATGCTTCATCTCTCGATAATACTTGATATACACTTTCTGCGCCTAGCTGAAAGGCGTTAAAGAAAAGCGCTTATGGGAGACAACCCATGTTTTTACTACAGTATTTTTGTTTTATATTTCAGTCTTGGAAGTTGTTTACTACTGTAGCAACCTCTCCTTATCTTAGTTTTATGTTTTGTTGTGCCAAGTAAAATCTTTGATAGTAAAGTGAATACTAGATTTGGATTACTGCGCAGAAACAGATTTCTTTTCTGTCATGAATCTGGGTCTAATTCTCTGTAGGTAACTCAGAAAATTAAGCCAATTTACGTGAGTGATCCTCAGATATGTACGCAACTTTCATTCAATTTGGGAATTTTCATTTGAGCAAGTCTGGTGCCATTTTAAAATTCGTCTTTACGGACTGTTCTGTTTTGACAGATCTGCCTTTTATTTCGCATTGCCTCTTTTGCTATGTTGGATGAATTTCTTTGATCCATTAATGTCCAGTAGCTTTATGCAATGTCTAGAAGTGTTAAGAATTATTGTGTCACCTCTGAACATGTTAATTTTTATTGTGCACTAACCCTCTAATGAGTTGTTTCGAGTTTGGTGTGGAGGAAGTTTTCAAGGATCAAGAGAGGAGTATGATACAATATGATCAGGAGAGTGAAAGCTCTAAGCTTGGGGATGCCCCGGTGGTTCACCCCTGCATATTCTAAGAAGACTCAGCGTCTAAGCTTGGGGATGCCCAAGGCATCCCCTTCTTCATCAACATTATCAGGTTCCTCCCCAAACTATATTTTTATTCAGTCACATCTTATGCACTTTGCTTGGAGCGTCGGTTTGTTTTTGTTTTTGTTTTGTTTGAATAAAATGGATCCTAGCATTCATCGTGTGGGAGAGAGACATGCTCCGCTGTAGCATATGGACAAGTATGTCCTCGGCTTACTCATAGTATTCATGGCGAAGTTTTCGTTAAATTGTTATATGGTTGGAATTGGAAAATACTACATGTAGTAATTCTAAAATGTCTTGGATAATTTGATACTTGGCAATTGTTGTGCTCATGTTTAAGCTCTTGCATCATATACTTTGCACCCATAAGAAGCTAGAGCTTGCTAATTTGGTTTGCATATTTGGTTTCTCTAAAGTCTAGATAATTTCTAGTATTGAGTTTTGAACAACAAGGAAGACGGTGTAGAGTCTTATAATGTTTACAATATGTCTTTTATGTGAGTTTTGCTGCACCGTTCATCCTTGTGTTTGTTTCAAATAACCTTGCTAGCCTAAACCTTGTATCGAGAGGGAATACTTCTCATGCATCCAAAATCCTTGAGCCAACCACTATGCCATTTGTGTCCATACCTACCTATACATTATTTCTCCACCATTCCAAAGTAAATTGCTTGAGTGCTACCTTTAAAATTCCATCATTCACCTTTGCAATATATAGCTCATGGGACAAATAGCTTAAAAACTATTGTGGTATTGAATATGTACTTATGCACTTTATCTCTTATTAAGTTGCTTGTTGTGCGATAACCATGTTCCTGGGGACGCCATCAACTCTTTGTTGAATATCATGTGGGTTGCTATGCATGTCGTCTTGTCTGAAGTAAGAGAGATCTACCACTTTAATGGTTAGAGCATGCATATTGTTAGAGAAGAACATTGGGCCGCTAACTAAAGCCATGATTCATGGTGGAAGTTTCAGTTTTGGACATATATCCTCAATCTCATATGAGAATAATAATTGTTGCTACATGCTTATGCATTAAAGAGGAGTCCATTATCTATTGTCCATGTTGTCCGGTATGGATGTCTAAGTTGAGAATAATCAAAAGCGAGAAATCAAAATGTGAGCTTTCTCCTTAGACCTTTAATGCAGCGGCATGGAGGTACCCATTGTGACACTTGGTTAAAACATGTGTATTGCGATGATCCGGTAGTCCAAGCTAATTAGGACAAGATGCGGGCACTATTAGTATACTATGCATGAGGCTTGCAACTTGTAAGATATAATTTACATAACTCATATGCTTTATTACTACCGTTGACAAAATTGTTTCATGTTTTCAAAATAAAAGCTCTAGCACAAATATAGCAATCGATGCTTTCCTCTTTGAAGGACCATTCTTTTACTTTTATGTTGAGTCAGTTCACCTATCTCTCCACCTCAAGAAGCAAACACTTGTGTGAACTGCATTGATTCCTACATACTTGCATATTGCACTTGTTATATTACTCCATGTTGATAATTATCTATGAGATATATATGTTACAAGTTGAAAGCAACCGCTGAAACTTAATCTTCCTTTGTGTTGCTTCAATACCTTTACTTTGATTTATTGCTTTATGAGTTAACTCTTATGCGAGACTTATTGATGCTTGTCTTGAAGTACTATTCATGAAAAGTCTTTGCTTTATGATTCACTTGTTTACTCATGTCATTACCATTGTTTTTGATCGTGCATTCATTACATATGTTTACAAATAGTATGATCAAGGTTATGATGGCATGTCACTTAGAAATTATCTTTGTTATCGTTTTACCTGCAAGCGAGCAGAACTAAGCTTGGGGATGCTGATACGTCTCGACGTATCGATAATTTCTTATGTTCCATGCCACATTATTGATGATATCTACATGTTTTATGCACACTTTATGTCATATTCGTGCATCTCGGAACTAACCTATTAACAAGATGCCGAAGCCTATCTTGTTTTCTGCTTTTTTTTCAAATCTAGTAACGAAATATTCTCAATTGGACGAAATCAACACCCAGGGTCCTATTTTGCCACGAAGCTTCGAAGACCGAAGGAGAGTCGAAGTGGGGCCACGAGGTGGCGACACCACGAGGGGCGGCGCGGCCTGGGCCGCGGCGCGCCTATGGTGTGGGCCCCTCGTCGCCTCTTGAACTGCCCTTCCGCCTACTTAAAGCCTCGTCGCGAAACCCCGGTGCGAGAGCCACGATACGGAAGCCTTACCGAGACGCCGCCGCCAATCCCATCTCGGGATTCAGGAGATCTCCTCCGACCCTGCCGGGAGAGGGGATTCATCTCTGAGGACTCTACACCGCCATGGTCGCCTCGGGAGTGATGAGTGAGTAGTTCACCCCGGACTATGGGTCCATAGCGGTAGCTAGATGGTTGTCTCTCCTCATTGTGCTTCATTGTTGGATCTTGTGAGCTGCCTAACATGATCAAGATCATCTATCTGTAATGCTATATGTTGTGTTTGTCGGGATCCGATGGATAGAGAATACTATGTTATGTTAATTATCAAGTTATTACCTATGTGTTGTTTATGATCTTGCATGCTCTCCGTTATTAGTAGAGGCTCTGGCCAAGTTTTTGCTCTTAACTCCAAGAGGAGTATTTATGCGATAGTGGGTTCATGCCTCCATTGATATCTGGGACAGTGACGAAGTTCTAAGGTTGTGGATGTGTTTGCCACTAGGGATAAAACATTGATGCTATGTTCGAGGATGTAGTTGTTGATTACGCACCATACTTAATGCAATTGTCTGTTGTTTGCAACTTAATACTGGAAGGGGTTCGGATGATAACCTGAAGGTGGACTTTTTAGGCATAGATGCAGTTGGATGGCGGTCTATGTACTTTGTCGTAATGCCCAATTAAATCTCACTATACTTATCATGACATGTATGTGCATTGTTATGCCCTCTCTATTTGTCAATTGCCCGCAATTTGTTCACCCAACATGCTTTTATCTTATGGGAGAGACACCTCTAGTGAACGTGGACCCCGGTCCATTCTTTTATCTGAAATACAAATCTGCAATACTTGTTTATCGTTTTCTTGCAAACAATCATCTTCCACACTATACGGTTAATCCTTTGTTTAAGCCGGTGAGATTGACCTTCTTGTTTGTTGGGGCAAAGTACTTTGGTGTGTTGTGCAGGTTCCACGTTGGCGCCGGAATCTTGGTGTTACCGCACTACATCCCGCCGCCATCAACTTTCAACGTGCTTCTGGCTCCTCCCGGTTCGATAAACCTTGGTTTCTTTCTGAGGGAAATCTTCTCGTGCGCATCATACTTCCTCTTGGGGTTCCCAACGAACGTGTGAGTTACACGCCATCGAGACATCCATACGGGACAACATAGACAACAAATAATGGACTCCTCTTTAATGCTTAAGCATTCAACATGATTAATATTCTCATAAGAGATTGAGGTTTTATGTCCAAACTGAAACTTCCACCATGATTCATGGCTTTAGTTAGCGGCCCAATGATCTTCTCTAACAATATGCATACTCAAACCATTTGATTGTGAAAACCGCCCTTACTTCAGACAAGACGAACATGCATAGCAACTCACATGATATTCAACAAAGAGTTGATGGCGTCCCAGAAAACATGGTTATCGCACAACAAGCAACTTAATAAGAGATAAAGTGCATAAGTACATATTCAATACCACAATAGTTTTTAAGGCTATTTTGTCCCATGAGCTATATATTGCAAAGGCGAATGATGGAAATTTAAAGGTAGCACTCAAGCAATTTACTTTGGAATGGCGGAGAAATACCATGTAGTAGGTAGGTATGGTGGACACAAATGGCATAGTGGTTGGCTCAAGGATTTTGGATGCATGAGAAGTATTTCCTCTCGATACAAGGTTTAGGCTAGCAAGGTTATTTGAAACAAACACAAGGATGAACCGGTGCAGCAAAACTCACATAAAAAACATATTGTAAACATTATAAGACTCTACACCGTCTTCCTTGTTGTTCAAAACTCAATACTAGAAATTATCTAGACTTTAGAGAGACCAAATATGCAAACCAAATTTTAGCAAGCTCTAAGTATTTCTTCATTAATAGGTGCAAAGTATATGATGCAAGAGCTTAAACATGAGCACAACAATTGCCAAGTATCAAATTATTCAAGATATTTTAGAATTACTACATGTAGCATTTCCCGATTCCAACCATATAACAATTTAACGAAGAAGATTCAACCTTCGCCATGAATACTATGAGTAAAGCCTAAGGACATATTTGTCCATATGCAACAGCGGAGCGTGTCTCTCCCACACAATGAATGCTAGGATCCATTTTATTCAAACAAAAACAAAAACAAAAACAAACCGACGCTCCAAGCAAAGCACATAAGATGTGATGAATAAAAATATAGTTTCAGGAGGAACCGATGATGTTGTCGATGAAGAAGGGGATACCTTGGGCATCCCCAAGCTTAGACGCTGAGTCTTCTTAAAATATGCAGGGGTGAACCACCGGGGCATCCCCAAGCTTAGAGCTTTCACTCCTCTTGATCATAGTATATCATACTCCTCTCTTGACCCTTGAAAACTTCCTTCACACCAAACTTCAAGCAAACTCATTAGAGGGTTAGTGCACAATCAAAAATTCACATGTTCAGAGGTGACACAATCATTCTTAACACTTCTGGACATTGCACAAAGCTACTGGACATTAATGGATCAAAGAAATTCATCCAACATAGCAAAAGAGGCAATGCGAAATAAAAGGCAGAATCTGTCAAAAACAGAACAGTCCGTAAAGACGAACCTGGAAGGGGCACTTAACTTGCTCAAACGGAAAAACTCAAAACTAATGAAAGTTGCGTACATATCTGAGGATCATGCACGTAAATTTGCAGATTTTTCTGATTTTTTTACAGAGACTTCTGCAATTCGTGACAGACAGCAATGCTGTTTCTGCAGCAATCCAAATCTAGCATCAACTTTACCATAGAGACTTTACTTGGCACAAAAACATGATAAGGAGAGGTTGCTATAGTAGTAAACAACTTCAAGACTCAAATATAAAACAAAGTACTGTAGTAAAAACATGGGTTGTCTCCCATAAGCTTTTCTTTAACGCCTTCGCTAGGCAAAGTGTGAATCAAGTATTATCAAGAGATGAAGCATCAACATTACCTTGGGTGTTGGGAGTTTTATCAATTTTAGGCCTATAATAATTCTTTGGTTTAGGCACCTTAGAGACATACATGAATTTTTGCTCTTTACCCACATAAGCTTTCTCCTTGTATTTAAGAGAAGAAAAAGTTGAACCCAAGGTTCCCATAGCTTTTTCAAGTTCGCCAATCCTATTGATTTGATTATCATGGTCAACACAAGTTCCTAGGACACTAATTCTTTCATCAATTCCTTCTAAGGATTTATCAAGTTCATCCGTTTTATCAAGTAACATTTCCAATTTAGTTTCAACACTTGGAAATTTTTTCTCTATGCCTTCCAACTTTTTCATGACGTCCTCAAGAGAGATTTCAATTTTAGTTTCATTAACAGGTGGTATTCCAACTAGACTCTCAATGATGCAACTAGCTTCTAAAGCAGGAGTACCTAGAAATTACCCCCGAAAGAGTATCAAGAACATACCTATTCCAACTAGATATACCAACATAAAAATTCCTAAGTAGGATAATAGTGGAGTGTTTCTTAGTGCACCTATGATGAGCATCACTAATTCTATACCAAGCATCTTTAAAACTTTCTCCACCTTGTTGTTTAAACGAACGAACTTCAACTTCAGGATTACTCATTTTAATAGTAAATAACGCAAACTAGATAAAGTAAATGCAAGTAACTAATTTTTTTGTGTTTTTGATATAGAGAACAATAAAGTAAAGCTAGCAACTAATTTTTGTGTGTTTTGTTTAAGTGCAGCAAACAAAGTAGTAAATAAAATAAAGTAAAGCAAGACAAAAACAAAGTAAAGAGATTGGAAGTGGAGACTCCCCTTGCAGCGTGTCTTGATCACCCAACGGCGCCTGCTTGATGCGTGTAGTTGACACGTCCGTTGGGAACCCCAAGAGGAAGGTGTGATGAGCACGTAGCAATTCCCTTAGTAAGAAACCAAGGTTTAATCGAACCAGTAGGAGTCAAGAAGCACGTTGAAGGTTGATGGCGGCGGGATGTAGTGGCGCAACACCAGGGATTCGCGCCAACGTGGAACCTGCACAACACAACCAAAGTACTTTGCCCCAACGAAACTTGAGGTTGTCAATCTCACCGGCTTGTTGTAACAAAGGATTAGATGTATAGTGTGGATGATGATTGTTTGCGAGAACAGTAAAACAAGTATTGCAGCAGATTGTATTCAATGTAAAGAATAGGACCGGGGTCCACAGTTCACTAGAGGTGTCTCTCCCATAAGATAAATAGCATGTTGGGTGAACAAATTACTGGGCAATTGACAAATAGAGAGGGCATGACAATGCACATACATGATATGATAAAATATTGTGAGATTTAATTGGGCATTACGACAAAGTACATAGACCGCTATCCAGCATGCATCTATGCCTAAAAAGTCCACCTTCAGGTTATCATCCCCCCCTTCCGGTATTAAGTTGCAAACAGCAGACAATTGCATTAAGTATTGTGCGTAATGTAATCAATAACTACATCCTCGGACATAGCATCAATGTTATCCCTTGGCAACATACACATCCACAACCTTAGAACTTTTGTCACTGTCCCAGATTTAATGGAGGCATGAACCCACTATCGAGCATAAATACTCCCTCTTGGAGTTAAGAGCAAAAACTTGGCCCGAGCCTCTACTAATAACGGAGAGCATGCAAGATCATAAACAACACATAGGTAATAGATTGATAATCACCATAACATAGTATTCTCTATCCATCGGATCCCGACAAACACAACATATAGAATTACGGATAGATGATCTTGATCATGTTAGGCAGCTCACAAGATCCAACAATGAAGCACATAAGGAGAAGACGACCATCTAGCTCGCTATGGACCCATAGTCCGGGGTGAACTACTCACACATCACTCCGAGGCGATCATGGCGATGAAGAGTCCTCGGGAGATGATTCCCTCTCCCAGGGTGTGGAGGCGATCTCTGAATCCCCGAGATGGGATTGGCGGCGGAAGGTTTTCCGTATCGTGGCTCTCGTCGGGGGTTTCGACGGAGGCTTTAAGTAGGCGGAAGGGAGAGTCGGGGGCCACACGAGGGCCCCACACACCGAGCCGCGCGGCAAGACCTGGGCCGCGCCGCCTGTTGTGGCGCCTCGTGGCCCCTTCCTTTTCCCTCGGTCTTGGAAGTTTCGTCTAAAAATAGGCCCCTGGGCGTTGATTTCGTCCAATTCCGAGAATATTCCCTTTGTAGGATTTGAAACCACAGCAAAAGAATGGCTCTTCGGCATCTGTTAATAGGTTAGTGCGGAAAATGCATAAATATGACATAAAGTATGCATAAAACATGTAGATATCATCAATAATGTGGCATGAAACATAAGAAATTATCGATACGTCGGAGACGTATCAACTGGTCTTGAGCAATCCAGCGTGCATACTCCGGGTTGGGGATCGAAACATCCACACCATCTCCATCCTTCGCCTTGATCTCCTTCTCTGGCCTTTTCACCGTCCCATCGAGGTAGCCAAAGAGTTGGGCTCCACGAATATCCAGGAGGATCTGGGCCTGCCAGAGGAGGTAGTTGTCGGCGTTGAGCTTCTCTGTGACGGTGGTCGCGAGGGCACCACCACCACTTGACGAGGAGTGATACGTCTCCAACGTATCTATAATTTCTGATGTTCCATGCTAGTTTTATGACAATACCTACATGTTTTGCTCACACTTTATAATGTTTTTATGCATTTTCCGGGACTAACCTATTAACAAGATGCCGAAGTGCCGGTCCTGTTTCTGCTGTTTTTGGTTCCAAAAGCTGTTCGGGCAATATTCTCGAAATTCGACGAAACAAAAGCCAAACCTCTATTTTACCGAGACGGACCCAGAACACCGAAGGAGAGACGGAGAGGGGCCAAGGGGCCCCACACCACCTGGCGGCGCGGCCAAGAGGGGGGGCGCGCCCAGCTATGGGGTGGGCCCCCCGGGCACCCCCTCGCGCCGCCCTTTCGCCTATATATTCCTCGCGACGCGAAAACCCTACATCAATCTATCAGACTCTAAAGACTCCGGGGCCGCCGCATCGCGAAACTCCGTTTCGGGGACAAGTCTCTGTTTCGGCACGCCGCCGGACGGGAATTGCCCCGGAGACATCTCCATCGACATCACCGCCATCTTCATCGCCGTTGTCGTCTCCCATGATGAGGAGGAGTAGTTCTCCCCAGGGTGAGGGCCTCTACGGTAGCTATGTGGCTCATCTCTCTCTCCCATGGTGTGATCTTTATGTGATCATGAGCTTTGTATCAATATTAATCTATGTGCTACTCTAGTGATGTTATTAAAGTAGTCTATTCCTCCTCCATGATGTAAAGTTGACAGTGTGTGCATCATGTAGTACTTGGCGTAGGTTATGATTGTAATCTCTTGTAGATTATGAAGTTAACTATTACTATGATAGTATTGATGTGATCTATTCCCCTTTCATAGTTATTGTTGACAGTGTGTATGCTATGTTAGTACTCGGCCTAAATTGCAACGGTCTATTATGCACTCTAGAGGTTACTTTAATATGAACTCCGGATTCACTCTCCAGTGTGGACGGTGACAGTGTGCGCATCATGTGTGATTCCTTTATGAAGTTGTGGAGCTTGTTTACTCCGGCTTGAGGGTGCTCTTGTAGCCCTACACAATGAATGGTGTTTGTTATCCAACAAGAGAGTGTTTGAGAGTAGCACAAGTGAGGAGAAGTTATTTATTTATTATGTGATCATTGTTGAGAGTGTCCACTAGTGAAAGGATGATCCCTAGGCCTTGTTTCTAAGCATTGAAACACCGTTTCCAACAAGTTCTGTTACATGTTCGCTTGCTGCCATTTTTATTTCAGATTGCAATTACTACTTACAATCATCCATATTACTTGTATTTCACTATCTCTTCGCCAAACTAGTGCACCTATACATGACAAGTGTATTAGGTGTGTTGGGGACACAAGAGACTTCTTGTATCTTAATTGCAGGTTGCTTGAGAAGACTATCTTTGACCTCTACCTCCCTGAGTTCGATAAACCTTGGGTGATTCACTTAAGGGAAACTTGCTGCTGTTCTACAAACCTCTGGTCTTGGAGGCCCAACACTGTCTACAGGAATAGAAGTGTGCGTAGACATCAAGGAGGACGACGAAGATTGCATCGTGGCGTCGGCGGCGCTAGGGTTCTCAGATGCGATCGAAGAAGATTTGCTCTGATACCATGTAAAGAGTTATGGGGTGCGTTAAACCCTAAGCGGGCCGCATGTGGTGCTTATATATCATGGACAATATACAGTCGGTCCACCTTGGTATACAAGGGGTACAAGTACAGGAGAATACAGAGGCTATACAACTACATATACAGACGGTTTAACAGAACTTTGACTTGCTCCGATGTGGTCATTGGCGGAGCCAACACCGGGTCGAGCCTGGGCAACGACCCGGCTCAGTTTTTGGGGAAAAAAATCCCATCGCTCTCTCCCCTGTCCCGCACGCACGGAGATTCCCCGAGCCCCCGAGTCCTCGACCTAATCCCCAACGTTGTCGCCTCGCTCGCTCCCGCAGGCCGCCGCCATCGCTCGATCTCGGCGCCCTCGCTCGCTCCAACACGCCACACGCCAGCGCCCTCGCTCAATCCCGCCACGTGCCGGCACACCCTGTTTCCGGCCGCAGCCCACGGCTGCCAGTCCGGCCATCCCTGACCGCTGCCGCGCACGGCCGGCTATCCTCTGCTCGCCCCGCCCCTCTCCAGTCTCCAGGCTCCACGGCGCTGTAGCACTAGGCGCCGCTGCGCTCTCCCTCATCTCTGCTTGTTCCGGCGGCCGTCTTCGATGGACTCTAGCGACGAGGCTGACCTGGCTGCCTGGATTGAAGAAGGGGAGGCCGCTGAGGCAGCAGCAGAGGTTGAATTTCCCCCATTTGTCTTGAGTTTTGATACATATTTGTCTAGTTTGTTTCCTCATAATTTGTTTTATTTTCATTGTTGTAGGCAAATGTTCCGAAAATCTTTGATCTAGCAATTGTGGTTCCCGATCCTGGAATTCGGAGACCAATTGAGTCATATGGTACCCCTGAAATTAGAGATAAAATGCGATGGGCATATTTGTCGAGAGGTCGTAATCGTTTAGTTGGTCATAGTTATCCCAAAAATCCGGATAGGCGATCATTTCTAGATACATGGTATAGCAAGTGTGAGTGATCTTGCTCTCAAGTTGGTTCAGAAAAGATATCATTTGATATTTTCATTGGTCTACCGCCTTATTACACTTGCTTTGACATTGCCTGTGGCAGCATCATCATTAGAGAGGGTTTTCTCAGCCATGAAGATTATAAAATCAGATCTTCGAAACAAGATAGGGGATGATTGGCTCAATGATTTGATGATTTGCTATGTTGAGAAAGAGATATTTGCACAAATTGATGACAAGAAGATTATGCTTCGGTTTCATGCCTACAGTAACCGTAGAGGTCATCTTCCTCGTGGATTTCGACTTCCCAGCATGGAATCAACTTAATGGTATGATAATATCTCCTCAAAATGTAGCATTTTTGTATTTAGTTCTTGTTTTTTAGTCAGTTTGTACTTCTACTCGGTGAAATATGACAAATGCATCTGTTTGGACCATTTTTTGTTGATTACATGTGATTTTTTGACCCAAATTTTTTTAGAGCTTATTTATTTGACCCGGCTCAGATCAAATCCTGGCTCCGCCACTGGATGTGGTTACAGTTGGGGAAAGGCTATGCAGGAGACAAGAGTTGTGTATGTTCATGTTCTACGTGACATTTACTAGACCACGCCGAGCTAAATCGGTTGGCGCATGCATTTGGTTCTTCGTCGTCCCCGTCCGGTGCAGTACATAGTTAAATCCATGTATTGTGGAACCCAGGGGCGCAAGATGGCGACTCGAGAGATCAAGGTGCACTCCGCGTTCATCCACCTAATTTTTTTGAGGGTGAATTAGATAACATCACAAGAGAGTTCATTTTGGCCACATCACACTCGGCTGGTTGGCTCAAGCTGCGCCACTTGTGGAACTGAAACGCAATAATAGTAGCGTTTATACTACTGAATATGTGGAGCGTGAGATGCTATCACCATCACCTATACAATTGTGCCACTTGTGGATTATGTACTAGCGTTTAGACCATTGAATTTGGCCATCAAGAAAGTCTGAAAATGCTATCACTATCACCCATACCATTATTTTCATTAAAATTCCAATTCTTATTTGACAAAAAAATGCGGTGGAGCTATTTTTCATTGATAATAATAAAATAAGGGCACATAGCTACATATCGCATCAGGCTGGGGCAGAACCCACCCCTAGTGTTAGGGATTTAGTTCAAATTTAAACATGATCAAATGGCAATCAAATCATGTTTAAGGTTTCACGTCGGAAATTCAACCTTCATGTGTCTACCATAGTTGATCTGTATGTAGGCATCATGATAGATGCATGGCGTATCTGTTTCGATGTGGCCGCGTAGTATCACTTGTGCGGGAAATTTACATTTCTGTGCACTCGCTTGTTCCTCATGCCAGCAACAGAATTACTTGCCGGAAACATGCCACGCAAGGTTGACCGTGAATTAACATTTCTAAAATGAATGGTTGCGAGGCAAAAACGACATAGATGTTACAGGAATCCTTCCACTCAAATATGCAGCACAGAGGCATGGCGACAACAAGCTTGTGCCAAATCTGCGGATCAGAACCTGAAGATACTTTTCACATTTTTACCAGATGTCCCCATGCACGTAGTCTGTGGCTAGCTATGAAAGAAGTATGGGAGCTCCCAGCTGATGCTACCATTAAAAATGCAGGGAAGGAATGGCTGCTGAACCTCCTGCATGCCATACCCCTGGATCAAAGAGCTAGGACACTAATGGTAATGTGGAGAATTTGGCATGGGCACAATGAGCTCACACATGGTAAGCCCTGCCCTCCAATTGAAGGATCTCACCGTTTTCTGATAAGCTATTTGAACTCTCTACTCCTAATCAAGCAATGGCCGGAAGGTTCCATGGAGAAGGGTAAGATGGTTGTAGATGCTGAGCAAGGTTTTAAGAAATTCAAAACTGACAATGATGGGCGACAAAAGGTAAGGAAACGCTGGATGCCTCCTAGCCTCGGCAAAGTCAAGCTAAATGTGGATGGGGCTTTTGGTAAAGTAGGTGAAGCTGGGATAGGCATTGCCTTGCGCGACTGTCAAGGGGACATGATAGTGGCGGCCTGTCGTGAAGTAAAAAAATTGCAGGGATGCTACCGAATCAGAGCTTATGGCGATCGAAGAGGGATTGAAGATCTCTTATACCTGGACATCAATGGATTTCACTGTCGAGACAGACTGCTCAGAAGCCGCGGAGTTGATCAAGGAAAGCACCCCGAACACCTCTATTTACGCGTTTAGAATAAATGTTATTCGTGACCTTCTTCGGGAAAGGGATTCTACTTTGGTAAAGATTAGTAGAGATTGTAATCAGGTTAGTCATGAACTTGCCCAAATGGGAAGGACCATGCGTCGGACTCAAGTCTGGCTTAGCAATTCTCCACCTGAGATTTCTCAAGCGATGCAAAATGATTGTAACCCTGTGATAAATTAATGAAACTACTTTTCCCCCGCAAAAAAAAAAAGGCTATGAACTGGTTGAAAATATTGGGCCTGGTGAAAACTTGTTACCCTCGCATCGTCCATGCATGCCGGGTGGCTTTGGGACTTTCAGTTGTAGTCGTCGATTCGTTTTTCTCTTTTCTTTCCAGAACACATCAAAAAGACTTGCGTGTCACTTTAATTATGATTGGAAGAGTTTTTTTACAAGAGTGTCACTCCGTTGATCTGCTCGACCTTCTCGAAGTTTTTGCGTTGTCGTGGTCCATTTTTAGTTTTTTACTGTCAGGCTACGATGCTGTTACAGTTGGCGAACGGCTATGCAGGAGACAGGGGATGTAGCGTTCATCTTATCCCTGACATTTTCTAGACCACGTACGCCAAGCTAATCCGTTGGGCGTTGGGACATGCGTTTGGTTCTTCGTCGTGCCCGCCCCAGTACATAGTTAAATCCTGTGCGCCTGATTCGTGGTGGAATTCAGGGGCGCACGAAGGTGACTCGAGATAGCAAGGTGCACGGTCATCCACCCACGAAAATTAATCAGTCAATCACAAGCGAGTTCATCTTGGTCCCGCCACACTTGGCTCAAGCTGTGCCATTTGTGGGATCGAAACGCTGCGGCGTTTAGAACGTTGAATCTGGGCATCATGAAAGTCCCTGAAATGGTATCACCATCACCTCTACCATTCTTTTATTTCGACTTCCAAATGATTCTGTCGTTGCCGGTAAGAAGAGTGAGGAACAGACTTATATTTTTTGATTGATAATAAGAAGAGGGTACAGACGTATTCAGAAACGGCATCTAAGATGAACGGCACCTGGTCATCAACACGAGTGCTGACCAACAGTTTTGTACTTTTAAAAAGAGGGATGACAAACTAATTTATGCGTGTCTGTTAGGAAGAAACACCGGCGCACGTCTAGCTCTATCGTCTACTTCATTCCACAACCAGCCTCAATGCCTCGTAAAGTCATAATACTCCACAAGGCAACCGCTAGGACTTCAACAAGAAGAAATCTATATACTACTGCTTCCACATTGCGATTGTCTATTTCGAAAAAGTCGTACCAATCTAGCAGTTTACAATTGAAAATTTTAATAATCGGTTCTAGATTTCGACAAAGACAAGTCAAACTATATAAATAACACTTGGAAACCTGTCTCGTAAAATTAAATTTATGACTTGCAAAGATCATACTCGCAAAGAAAACTACTAGTTAGAAAACATTTCTTAATTGAAAACTTGTGAGGCAATTATCTTCTTCCTATCTAAAACGACACCAAGTCTCTTGTAGATATTTCATCTCCTCCACCAGACTAGGGTATTTCCCAAGCACTGCTGCCTCGGCCCCCTACCCCTCTGTCTTTTAGCGATCTCGTCAATGGCAAGAGGGGCATAGACCTGGTTGTGGCGTGTTGAAATTAATGAGGTCTCGTCAGCCTCTACCTACCTCGTCAACGTTCGATCCGACGGCGACAAAGGGTCAACGAGGGTAGGTGTTGCGAGATCTCTTGGATTTCTTTGGATCTTGGCAGCTCATGGGAAAGCTGCCGGTTGGTTTGTGGCGCGACATATTCGGTATGTTCGTTTGTTTGGGTGTTTGAGAAGGTCTGGTTTCTTCAACCCTCTCAATTGGTGCTGAATGATTGCAAGCATGTTCTGCTTGGGGGTGTTTCCAAGCCGATGTTCCTTCAGCTGTTATTTAATCTGTTTTTTCAGTGTATGTTTCATGCTTCGACATTCCTCAAACAATCATAGGAAGAGAACGCCATATTGGTTTTTTTCTTATTATTTTTACTAGAGTATATGTTTTGTGTCGATTTTGACTTTTTTACTAGCTTTGTTTACCGTGGTAAGTATCAGATAAACTGTGTTGATATAAGTGTCACCTATTTAGTATCTACTATCTCCATCCCAAGACTTAAGACCTTTTTTTTCCAGAAAGCAAACAAAGTAAAATTTGTAAATGTATGAAGCTTCTCCAAGAAGGTAAGGAGGAGGGCTGCTTCTCGGAAAAGCCGCCAAAAGAACTGAACCTAAATCATGTGTGCTTGATTCGTGGTGGAATTCAGGGGCACACGATAAGTGACTAGAGAGAGCAAGGTGCACAGTCATCCACCCAGAAAAATTAATCAGTCAATCACAAGCGAGTTCATCTTGGTCTCGTCACAATTGGCTCAAGCTGTGCCACCTGTGGGATCGAAACACTGTGGTGTTTAGAGCAACTCTAACAGTAACCGAAAAATGAGCCGGAACCGAAAAATTCTGACGAGTTTACAGATTCGGGCCTAAATAGGCCTAGAACGAAGCCCGAACTCACGCCCGGCCCATAAACAGAGTTTGGGGGCCCGAGAAATTCGACGACGGCCCCGTATTAAAACGGGCCGCAGAGGGGAATTCGGTTTCCAAACCCTACTCCCGTCCGCCACTGCCACCCGCTCCGCCGCCACCAACCACCTCTCCGACGAGGAATCATGCGCGCTGAAGCGTCGCTTCACCTAAGCGTGGTAGCGGCGCACAGGGTGGCGCAGGTTTTGACGGCAGGGACTCACCGCCGCGGCCCCCCGTGTTCCGCACGGAGGCGGAACGGCAGAAGTTTAAGCTGGGCATCATGAAAGTCTCTGAAATGGTATCACCATCACCTCTACCATTTTTTTACTCCGAGTTTCAAATGATTCTGTCTTTGCCGATAAGAAGACTGAGGAATAGACCTTTTTTTTTTTGATGAAAATGCAGGCGGAGCGGCTTTTCGTTGATTGATAATAAGAAGATGGTACAGAAGCATTCAGAAACGGCATCTAAGATGAACGGCACCTGGTCAGCAACACGAGTGCTGACCAACAATTGTTGTACTTTTTAAAAATGGCAAACTAATTTATGCGTGTCTGTTAGGAAGAAACACCAGTGCACGTCTAGCTCTATCGTCGGCTTTGTTCAGTAGCCCGCCTCATAATGATCCACAAGGCAACCGCTAGGAATCGTTCCTATCATTTTTTTTTGAAACGGGGGGCAAATAGATTTTGCCCCTTTCCATTGATTAAGGAGAAGCAAAGAGTTTAAAGTTTACAAAGGCAAGAAGCCCCGATAAAGACAAAAGGTATTACTCTCCCGGCATGAAATCATCCAAGCACTTAGCCCCCGCTAAGACCCACAACCTCGACTCGGATTTGATCCTATCAAACACAACAAACGAAGGCGCAAGCTTGTTACGAAAGACTCTTGCATTGCGCTCGCACCACACTTCCCAGGACACTAACATAGTGAGGGAAGCCATAGCTTTGCGATTGGTCCTAGCATCATACGACATTCTCCTCCACCAATCCTCGATCGAAAGCCCCTCCCAATTTGAGGGGGTCAACTCCCGAATGCCCAACCAAACTTTAACCCGAGTCCAAAGACGAATGGTAAAGCGGCAATGAACGAAGAGGTGGTCCACCGATTCTGTGACCTGTTTGCATAGTGGGCAAAGGCCGCAGTTTGGCCACCCTCGCTTGGCAAGCCTATCCGCCGTCCAAATACGTTTTTGATTCGCAAGCCAAGCGAAAAATTTCACCTTCGGCGGGGCCCAAGCTTTCCAAATGTACTTATCCATGGCCGAGGCCGTGGACCCAAGGAATTGCAGCTCGTAAGCCGACTTGGTTGTGTAGGCGCCATGCGGTGTGAGCCTCCAAATGATGTCGTCGTCAATGTCGTGCCTAAGAGTGACGGTGTTGAGAAGCGTCCAAAGCTCAATGAATTGGCGGAGGTGGTCGGCGGTGAAAGGTCTTCCCAAGTCAATCTTGGCGATCCACGCACGGTCATGGAGGGCTTGTCCAACCTTCCAATTTTTCCTTTTGGAGGAGTCGAAGATGAGCGGAGCGATATCTATTGGCTTTCTCCCGCCGAGCCAAGGGGCATGCCAAAAGGGCGTTTTCTTCCCATTTCCAACAGTGATCGAAGTGGCGGCATAGAAGATATCCATATCCTCCTTGTTGCAAGGGTTACCGTATTTGACCCAAATCTTGTTGGAGTCTTTCCACTCAAACCAAGGCCAACGAAGGCGGAGAGCCGTAGCAAATTTGTCCGTATGAAGGATTCCAAGCCCACCTAACCTTTTGGGGCGGCACACTAACTCCCAATTTACCTTGCACTTGGCACCGGTAGTAGTATCTTTGGCGGACCAAAGGAAGGCCCTTTGGAGTTTGTTGATGAATTTGATAGTCTCGGGCGGAACCATAAGCGGCGTAAGGTGATAGATGGCTTGAGAGGAGATGACGGATTTGATCAAGGCGGTACGGCCGGCCGTGGTGATAAATTTGCCATTCCAAGATGGTAGCTTGCTGGCGCACTTGTCCTCAAGAAATTGGAAGTCGACCCTCCTCAAGGAGCGAACCGAAAGAGGCAACCCAAGATACCGCATAGGGAAGGAGGTTCTTGCCGCCGGCACCCCTTCAAGTATAACATCAAGGTCGATGCCCCCGCAACGAATGGGAACCACGGAGCTTTTCTCAAAGTTAGTATGGAGCCCGGTGACCAATCCAAAGTGGCCAAGGATGTCCGCGAAGTTTTTGATATCCTCCTTGAAGGGGGCGATGAGCACCGCCGCGTCGTCCGCATAAAGTGAAGTCCTAAGAATGGACCCTCTACCCCGGATCTTATGAAGGAGCCCCAAAGTCGTCGCCTGCTCCAAGATTTGGGAGAATGGGTCAATGCCAAGAATGAAAAGAAGCGGGGAAAGGGGGTCCCCTTGTCTCAGCCCACGGCCATGAAGAATAGGGGGGCCGACCACCCCATTGAGAAGAACCCGTGAGGTGGCGGTGATGAAAAGCGCGAGGACCCATTCTCGGAAGCGGTGAGGGAAGCCCCGGCGTTGGAGAAGGTCGATAATGTAGTCCCAACGGATAGAGTCAAAGGCCTTGCGGATATCAAGTTTGAAGAGGAGCGCCGCGGTTTTATTCTTGTGAAGCCTAGTAGCGAGGTTTTTGACATATAAGAAGTTGTCGTGAATGCTTCTTTTCTTTATGAAGGCACTTTGGGCATTGGAGACGAGGTCATCCATGAGGGGTCCAAGGCGCAAGGCAAGCATCTTGGCGATAATCTTGGCAATAGCATGGATCAAGCTAATGGGGCGGAAATCGGAGATAGCCTCGGCCCCATCTTTCTTGGGCAAAAGGGCGATGTTCGCGGAATTTAGCCAATGGAAATTTTCCGAATGAAGGCTCCCAAAGAGTTGGATGACGTTCATAACATCAACCTTGATTGTGTCCCAACATATCTTGAAGAAAGCGCCGGTGAATCCATCCGGGCCCGGGGCCTTGTCGCTAGGCATTTGGTTAATAGCCTCCTTGACCTCCTCCTCGGAAAAAGGTTCCCCAAGGCAATCCAAATCCGGTGTGGTGAAGTGCAAGCCCTCCCAATTGAAATCAAGGGAGCGGGGTTGCACCGGACCCATAGTCTCAAGGAAATGGTTGTGGATGATTTGCTCCTTGGCCTCATGCTCCGTAACCCAACCATTGTTGTGATGGAGCCTAAAAATGTGGTTCTTTCTTCGCCTCGAATTGACCCGCATATGAAAATACTTAGTGTTAGCATCACCTTCCTTGATGTTGGAAACGCGGGCACATTGTCTTTTCCTCGACCTTTCTACCACCGAGAGGGCGAGGACCTTTCTTTTCAATCGTTTGCGAAGGTCGATCTCATCGGAGGAAAGGAGACGGTTCTCTTGGGCCAAGTCAAGATGGAGGATAATAAGAAAGGCCGCATGAATCAAAACCTTTGTGTTAGAGAAACGACTTCGTCCCCATTTGGCAAGCACGCAACCGGTGTGCCTCAATTTGTGGAAGAGAACATGGCATGGTTCGGTGTGAGGGGTTGGCTCGTTCCAAGCGTGTTGCACCAAATCACCGAACCCGGGCAACCTCACCCAAAAGTTCTCAAACTTGAACGAACGCGGCCTCCGGGGCCTGCTATCATCGGCAAGGAGGAGCGGGCAATGGTCCGACAAAGAGGAAGAGAGGGCATGAAGAATATGCGTGTCGAAGCGAAGATCCCACTCGTAATTGGAGTAGAAGGCGTCAAGCTTGCAAAGAGTTGGGTTTGCCCGCTCGTTGGACCAAGTGAAGACTGGAACCGCTCCTCCCGAGCCCTGGCGGCCCGCGGGCGATTCTCGCCGCCACCGCCCCCGGCCGCCCCGCCCACCGCCCTCGCCGTGGCCGTGGCCCACCCCAGCCTGCTGCCGCCGCCCCCCGCGCGGATCCCGCCGGGATTCGTCCCCCAGGTACTGCCCGTGCGCCCTACCCCCTTTTCTTCAGATCTAGTCTCCGGTTGCTCTGCTTCGTCGCCGGTCGCCGGTGGCTCTTCCTGCAGCATCCAGGAGGTGCTGGAGACCCCTGCTGACCCGCCTCCTCGCATCCTCGTCCGCGGCCCCGTTGACTCCGCGAGGGAGCGTTTCAATGCTGCGGGCGGTTGGGCAGAGCTTGGTCGGGCCATCAATGCCTCCGCTGCCCAGGCGTCTTCTCAAGCCTCTGAGCCGCGCCGAACGGAGCTCCATCCCTCTGCGCAGAGGAGTCATTGCGGATGGGAGGGAGGGCGGTCAAGTCCGCCGCGCCGCGCGGCTTTGCTGCATTCAAGAGGCGCATTTACTCCGGCCCAGTGACCACCACCTCCAGCCTGGCTGCTGGGACGCTGCTTCCGCTGCCTCTACAAAGGGAGGTTTGGACACCGGGCTTCCGAGTGTCAGGATCCCATCAAGTGCAGGCGCTGCTTCCGCTCCGGCCACCGCTCGCGCTACTGTCTCCACCCCGAAGAGCATGCGCCCAGTTCCACCACTTCCTCGCCTGCCCCGGCGCGCCGGCGACCTGCTCCTGCTGCTGCTCGGGCTGCTGCACCTGCCGCGCCAACGCCAACGCCTCCCCAACCTCAGCTTCGTGCTCACCAGCCCGCGTCGATGCCGCGCCTCGAGGACTGATGGCGTGTATTTCACACGTTCGTTGGGAAGGTATGATGCGCACAGCAGCAAGTTTTCCCTCAGAAAGAAACCAAGGTTTATCGAACCGGAGGAGCCAAGAAGCACGTTGAAGGTTGATGGCGGCGAGATGTAGTGCGGCGCAACACCGGGATTCCGGCCAACGTGGAACCCGCACAACACAACCAAAGTACTTTGCCCCAACGAAACAGTGAGGTTGTCAATCTCACCGGCTTGCTGTAACAAAGGATTAACCGTATTGTGTGGAAGATGATTGTTTGCAGAGAAAATAGTAAAACAAGTATTGCAAGAGATTGTATTTCAAGAAAGAGAATTGACCGGGGTCCACAGTTCACTAGATGTGTCTCTCCCATAAGACGACAAGCATGTTGGGTGAACAAATTACAGTTGGGCAATTGACAAATAAAGAGAGCATGACAATGCACATACATATCATGATGAGTATAGTGAGATTTAATTGGGCATTACGACAAAGTACATAGACCGCCATCCAACCGCATCTATGCCTAAAAAGTCCACCTTCAGGTTATCATCCGAACCCCTCCAGTATTAAGTTGCAAACAACAGACAATTGCATTAAGTATGGTGCGTAATGTAATCAACAACTACATCCTCGGACATAGCGCCAATGTTTTATCCCTAGTGGCAACAGACAACACAACCTTAGGGGTTTCTCACTCCCCAGGTGTCAATGAGGCATGAACCCACTATCGAGCATAAGTACTCCCTCTTGGAGTTAAAAGCATCTACTTGGCCAGAGCATCTACTAACGGAGAGCATGCAAGATCATAAACAACACATAAGCATAACTTTGATAATCAACATAACAAGTATTCTCTATTCATCGGATCCCAACAAACGCAACATATAGAATTACGGATAGATGATCTTGATCATGATAGGCAGCTCACAAGATCCGACAATGATAGCACAATGGGGAGAAGACAACCATCTAGCTACGCTATGGACCCATAGTCCAGGGGTAGACTACTCACACATCACACGGAGGCGACCATGGCGGCGTAGAGTCCTCCGGGGATGATTCCCCTCCGGCGGTGCCGGAGGTGATCTCCTGGATCCCCGAGATGGGATCGGCGGCGACGGCGTCTCGGGAAGGTTTTCCGTATCGTGGCTCTCGGTGGGTTTCGTCACGGAGGCTTTAAGTAGGCGGAAGGGCAAGTCAAGAGGTGGCACGGGGGCCCACACCATAGGCCGGCGCGGCCGGGGGTGGGGCGCGCCGCCCTAGGGTTTGGCCACCACGTGGCCCCTCTTCGTCTCGTCTTCGGACTTCCGCTTCGTGGAAAAATAGGCCCTGGGCTTTGATTTCGTCCAATTCCGAGAATATTTCCTTACTAGGATTTGAAACCAAAAACAGCAGAAGCGGCACTTCGGCATCTTGTTAATAGGTTAGTTCCAGAAAATGCACGAATATGACATAAAGTGTGCATAAAACATGTAGATAACATCAATAATGTGGCATGGAACATAAGAAATTATCGATACGTCGGAGACGTATCAAGGACGTCCCCAGGCCGGCTGAGGTCTTCACCGTCATCCATTCTACGCCGGAGATGAACCTGGAGGCTGCCTCCCTTCTCAGCGGGGCGGCGTACGCTTGGTTCGACAGGCCGCCGGCACGGGAGGAGAAAGCCACCCTGCTGCGCGCGCTCTGTTCCACCTTCGGCGCGCTCGCCGGCGACATCACCATCACCGAGCACTTCCCGGAGCCCTTCCTCGTCCGCTTCAAGTTCCCGCACCACCGCGCCAACGCCGTCAACCGCCACGACTTCGACTTCGAGCAGCTTCGCGTTCAAGTCCGCCCTTGGCGCTTGGAAGATAATGCCGACCAGGTGACTCTGCGGCAACATGTCCGTATTTGTGTTGAAAATGTTCCTCTCTATTCCTGGACAGACACGGGTGAACTGGGTATAGTCCCGCGGGTGAACTGGGTGACCCTCACCGGCCCGAGCGGCGCCCCTGGCTTCCCGGAGCGTGGCCGTCGTGGGCTCAGGCGGCGCTGCATCCTCCACCTCGACATCGTCGAGGACCTCAACGTCGAGGAGAGGCCCATGCCGGGCAAGTTCTCCTGGCGCTGGGGAGTTGTCGATGGCGAGCACCTCATGCGCGACCGCTCCGAGCGCATCATCAACACGGGAAGCTCACGAGACCGCCGCCGCCGTGATGACGACGACAACGACCGAGACAGGCAAGGACGGCGGGGCTGGCGCGAGACAATCCGCCGCAGCCTCTCGCGTGGTGCCTGCCGCGACAGCTCCAGGGCGGCGCAGGATCGCCACAGGGATCGGTCAAGCAACCGCGACCACGACGACGGCCGCCGTCGACATGCTGATGGCCACGAGCCCATCTTGGAGCTTGCGGTGGCCGCTCCCGTGCCGCTGCGCGCGGTGACCACGCCAGTGTTGGTGCTCGCAGTGGCCACGCCTGCGCTGGAGCCCACGGTGACCTCACCTGTGTTGGGCCTTGCGGACGCGCCCAGCCTCGCGCGCGCTACCGTCGCGCCTGTGCTCGCGTTGGAGAACTTGGTGGGGCTGGAGATGATCGTGCCTGGTTGGGGCTTGCGGCCTCCGCGCCTGTGATGGCGCCGCTGCCGGTGCAGGCGCCGGCCTCGCCCAGGCTGGACGCTGCGCCTGGCCCGCTTGACCCGCTGCTCGGCATGCCCCGTGACGGGCTGGGCCCTGTGCAGCTCCGGGGGCGTTCCAGGGTGCGGTCGGCCTCGCCACGCTCCACCAGACTGCGCTCTCAGGCCGCCAAGACGCCGCCTTCGACTCCCGACCCGTCTGCATCGCCCACCTCCGTCCTGCCATCATCTCCGTCTGCCAAGGGGAGCGACCAGCACACCCTCCTCCTGTCTCTGGCCTCGGGTGGCGTCAGCGGGCTGGTCCTCTCTTCAGGGCCGGCCTCTTCGCCCAGGGCGAGGCGCGCCCTGGAGCTCCTGTCCTCTGGGCACCTTGTGCGGCCTCGGCGGGCGCGATCTTGCTCGCCTGCTCGTCCACCGGGCTTCGAGTTCTCCTCCGACCCGCGCACGCCTCCGTTCGCCTCCACCTTCACGCCGGACTCCACGCCCTCTCCAAGGCCTGTCATCACCAAGTCGCCGCTGCCTGAGACACACATGGAGCCGCTCTTCTCTCGCCCACAAGAGCCGCTGCTCTCGCCACCCATGTCTTCGCCACCTCTGCGCCCGGTGGTTCGAAGGAAGACTCTTGTGGGCCAGGACATCACCCGCTCCGCGGGCTTCTCGCTCCATCGTGCAAGCAACCGCCTAAGGGCCAAACGCAGGGTCGTGCCTGTTGCCCGCCAAGCCGAAACTTTCGTCTGTCGTGGTCTTGGCATAATCAAGGATGGAGAGGTGGTCACAGAGGCGGCCTTGCAGGAGTTTGCTCGCCGTTTCGACGGGCAGGTTTCTGCCGAAGTTCTGCTTGCGATGAGAGCCCTGTTCCGGCTGGGTGTCCCGGAGGACGAAGATGATGATGAAGCCATTCTCAGCCTTGGTGGCGCTGCCGCTCTGGACCTGGATGGCATCACCGACGATGCCACTGCTGCTGATGCCTGATTCGCAGGCCTTGATGTTTGGGTACACCACGGTTTCCATGTTAGATCAAGTCCTGGTTAAATGCTTAGAGGGTTGTAGCGTTGCTAGCTGCTGTCTCATCCCTGGAATTTGGTGCCTGTACCAGTTCCATGGATTTGTTGTTAGGCACAGCTGCTCTGAGTCAGTCTGTTCGCTGCCGTGGGTCTGCAAGGTTTCCCAATGTTAGAACAACCTATCAATATTCTGGGCTGGAACACTAGGGGTCTCAACGACCAAGATCGCCACGATGCTGTCCATGAAACTATTGCCTCCTCCTCTTGCCAGATTGTGTGTCTCCAGGAGACCAAGTTAGATGATGTCTCTCAGCTCGATGCCGCTTACATTGGTGGTCACCGCCTCCGTAGCTTTGCTCAGCGTCCGGCTGTAGGGACAAGAGGTGGCATCCTTCTCCTATGGGATGCTTCTGTCGTTGCGGTATCTAACATCGTCACTACTGAATTTTGTCTGTCGGCGGAGGTCCACATCTTAAACCACGACAATAGCCGCGACGGGGATTTCAAGATCACGGGTGTTTACGGGCCTACGGCACATAACAGGAAAGATGATTTCTTTGCCGAGCTCTTGGGGCAAAAGCCGGCCCAGGGGAGCCGATGGTTAGTTCTTGGCGATTTCAATCAGATTCGGAGGGCGAGAGACAAGAACAAGCGTAATGTTAACCGGGGCCGCATCATTCGCTTTCGGGCCGCGCTTCACGCTTGTGAGCTCAAGGAAATCGTTCCTATCATAGAATAGAAAGTTTTGAATTCGAGCTAGACTTCAGGAAGAAGAAATCTATGCTACTACTTCCACATTGTGATTGCCTATTTCGAGAAGTTGTACCAATCTAGCAGTTTACAATTGAAAACTATAATAATCTGTTCTAGATTTCGAGAGAGACAAGTCAAACCATATACTAACAATTGAAACTTGGAAACCTGTCTTGGAAAAAGTTTGATTTATGACTCACAAATATCATATTCTCTCCGGTCCATATTATTTGTCACTGATATGGATATACTAGCTAGACATATTTTAGTTTTACATACATCTATATTAGCGACAAGTCAAATGGATTGAAGGGAGTATGCAAATTAACTTACTTCATAAAGACCTTGCAATTACCGCCACTCAATGCACTGTACTATCTAGCATAGCTGGTCGTGGTTGGATCACGAATTAACATTTCTAAATTGAAACTTGTGTGACAATATTCTCTTCTTCCTATCTAAGACTACACTAAGTCTCTTGTAGATCTTCCCTTTCCTCCACCAGACCAGTTTTTTTTTTCCTTAGCATTGTTACCTTGATCGCCCACCCCCTCTCTCTTTCAGCGATCGCGTTGGTGGCTAGAGGGGTGGGGACACATTCTTTCATGCTTTAGTTCTTGCAGGTTCATGTTTTGGTCCCCTAGCAGCATCGGCGTGGTGGTGGCGTGTTGGAATGATGTCTCTTCGGCCTTTCCCTACCTCGTCAACTTTTGATCCGACGCTGGCAAAGGGTCGACGAGGGTAGGTTCTGCTAGATCTATTGGATTTCTCTGGTTCTTGGCAGTTGGTGTGTCGTTTAGGGAAAAGGTATTGGCTGGTCTGTGGTGCATCATATTTGATCTCTTTGTTCGTTCGGGTCCGTGACAAGGTCTAGTTTCTTCAACCTTCTGAATTGGCGGTGAACGTTCAGGCCAATGTTTTTTCAGCGGTTATTTGAACTTGTTGTTCGCGATGAGTGGATATTACGTTCTTCAAAGCCTTGGTTGACAAGGGCTTATCTGCATGCATCCCAACCTTTTGTCCGATCGTTCATAGTGTATGTTTCATGCTTCGGCATTCGTCGAACAATCGGAGGAAGAGGACACCATATCGGTTATCGGTTTTCTCTACATCATCTGTACTGGAGTAGTAGTTACTAGATTTTGTTTCCCCGATAAATATCAGATATACTGTGTTAATATACTGTGATAAATATCAGATTTTGTTTCCCCGACTCGTTTACATTGAAAGACTGTTTGAGCACACATCTTTGGTGTCTCTTTTTTTTTTCTAAAAAATAAGTAAAGTCACTTGTAAATAAACTGGCTTCTAGAATCGCGGACCATATCCTTTTCCAGTTGCTCCCACCGATGCCGCCGTCCTCTTATCCCGCATTGAAAAATCAACAGGAAGCTTCCAAGCACCGAAAGCAACACGGCGAAACCACGGCGACCGTCCGATCGAGCAAACCGACGGCGCCCGCCCATCCAATCGCAACCGTCCGCGCGCGATCCAACGGCGCGAGCCCGCGCTGCCACCCCGTTCTCCGGCTCTATATATTTTTATCCCGTCGCTGGCTGGCTGGCTAGCCCCCTCCGCAAGTGACGTCGTCGCCTAATCTCATCCCAACCTCCTTCCCTCTTCCCCTCTTCTTCTTCCTCCTCCCCCGCCGCAGCGGCAACAGCATCCCCGCAATCTCCCGATCCTTCCTCGCCGGATTCTCGGAAGCCAGGTGCCCGGAGACCCAGCGGCGCGCGCGCGCGAGCGCTCCGACGGATTCGATTTCTGTCTCGCAAGGTCGGCTTAATAAACCTCATCTTTCCCCTTTTTTCCTGTATTTTGTTCTTACGAATGTTTGTAGATTGCGTTTTCTGTTCGATTGTAGCGCCGTGTTATCCCACGGGATTGGTTCTCATGGTTGTTATCGTTGGCTTGGGTTAGCTCCGTAGGTTTTGTTTTGCTTCCCTGCCGCTGCCCCTAGCTGCTACGCGGCTTCCCCAGGAACAGGAGTTAAGCCTTATAGATGTTTCTTTCTTTCCTTATTCCTTCAATTCGACGCGGTAATGCCTTGCTTTCGCTACAGAAAGAAGCATCCTCTTCATTTCCTTCACGAGTTCAGGGGGCGCAACCCAACCGCATCCCATATCTGCTTCCTGGGGAAGCGGGGCACCATATCTGCTCTTGCCAAATGTTCCTCATCACTTGATCAACTATACAATGTGCGCAATGCCAGTTGAACCGTCGAATTCGTTTGGCTGTAGGAAGATTCCATTATGTGCTGTCAAATACTAGTAGTAATTCATGGTGTGCATAATTTTAGTGGCAGGCGGTATAATCAAAGGCAGCAGATCTGTGTGCGCCCCTGGATTACCAGCTTGTTTCTGAAGAACCACATCGGTTTCAGTTGTTGGGTGGTCCCATATTTCGGTATCAGTTCTTACTGTGTTTTACGCCCTTGTGGGAACTCCTATTACCCTCGAAACTGAGCTTGCGTGTAGGGAAATGTTCTGTTTTGAGCCTCATATACGTTTGACTTGGTATAAGTAATTAAGGATGTGCGTTTTAACTTAGAAAAGATTTAACTGAACTCCACTTGCACAAAATATACTAATGCTGATGTACACTGGGGCCGTACTAGTGAAGATATTTCCACTAAGTGGTTGAGCCATTAATTGAGTGTTTCCCGATCCTAATACAGTATATGCTATAATCTCTCGTTTATTCTTCTTTTTTGTGTCACTAGATGTGTTAAATGATGATCTTTTTGGTGTAGTTGTCTCCCATCGAATATGCCAAGACCATTAGCTGATCCATCATTGTTTGCGGTCCACATCACTATCCCACCCACATTGTTGTTCTCCAGTGATTCGATTGTGATAGGAACTCCATAACCACATAAAAATATCGACGTGCTGTAGAACCTTAGGTTGGGGATTAGGATGGGGCGTCTTAGCCTCTCCAACCACTTCTTGGTTTAGTCTATTCGGCTTGCTTGGTCTTCCATGGCTACTTTCCCTGAATATTCAATTAGCTGGGATCCAGATTTAATCTACTCTTAGGACCTGCCTCCGAGTCCACCATGCACGCTGCGGCTACATATTATAGAATGCAAACTATCTTCCATGGATTTCTTCCCAATGTATCGAGCTGCCAATCATGACTCCTGCCTTTCAACACGGGGTAGTCAAATACCGCGGCTTTACATAGTGAACAGTCGTGGTTTCATTTCTTAGGTCATTCATGTTTCCCATGTATACTTAGATAAGCCTTCATGTGTCAGTACATCTAAAGTAGTTTAGGGATAAGAATAACAAAGAGGATAAAGACATAATGCGGCAGCCCTAGTCCCTAGTGTAATAATCACTAAAAGAACCAGAGCATCACATTCCATAGTGTGTCTATTGCTTACTAAAAGGGTAATTTGAGTGCTTAGTTATTCGCTGTCACATTGGCATGGAATTTAGGAACATCACCTAACATCCTGTCCACTTTTCTCACTTGTTGATATAAGTGGATAGACTTCCCGGGACAGGATGATGTGGCGTGGTCCTTAAATCTGGCTGTTAGCTGAACCCCTTTGTTGTTTTGTGTGTCTGTATGCCCAACTTTAGGATATACATTAAGTACAGCATGTATAGACCCGTGTTGCTTGCTATGTTCCTTCCAACTATTCTTTCTTAATCTGGTCCTTAGACACACATTTAGATCATTCACACCTTATGAACATTTTAAACGCCTTGACTGCTTTATGCTTAGTCCTACTTTTCGACTAATACTTTTTAGTTTCATATACTCCTACCGTCTGCTGACCCCTCTTCTACTTTTATTTGATTGCAGTGCCGTGAGTTCTTCAACCAGAACAGTTTGCAACAGATAGTATACTGATTGCCATGGAAGGTGGGGGAATGGATCAGGGTTGCATGGCTGCCATCACCAACAAACCAATAGTGTCTGATACTAAGCCGATGAAGAACATTAGTGGGGAGATGCCTGCAACTGCAACTGCTGGAAGTGGTTCCTTTGACTGCAACATCTGCCTCGATTTCGCCGCAGATCCAGTTGTTACCCTCTGTGGCCATCTCTACTGCTGGCCTTGCATCTACGAGTGGCTGCGCCCATCAGTGGGATCAGCTTCCACTGACAACAGGACTTCGGCCAGGCAGCAGTGTCCTGTGTGCAAGGCCGCACTATCTGCCGACAGCCTTGTGCCACTATATGGCCGTGGCGGTAGCTCCAAGAAATCGCTGGATGGCAAGGCCATTCCACGACGGCCAATGGTGCACCGGGAGAATGTCGAGCACCAGCATGCACAAAGCGCCGTCGACCACCGGCACCATCAGAACATGGTGGAGCCCATCCCTCCGCTCCGGCCATTGCGGCATGCGCACCACCACCATTCCGGTGCCACCGAATTCGACTTTGTCTACCCTCATTCGCCAATGGGGCGAGGCCTGATCCACTCGACGGCTGGAGGGGTGCTCGGAGGGA
Organism: Lolium multiflorum; assembly: GCA_030979885.1. Lineage (NCBI taxonomy): Eukaryota > Viridiplantae > Streptophyta > Magnoliopsida > Poales > Poaceae > Lolium > Lolium multiflorum. Next base: position 252,783,936 of record CM061748.1, read on the forward strand.
TGGCAGAGGCGGTGCTTCCATGGGCATTCCGAGGCCAGATGCCGCCGAGCATGTACTACACAAGTCCTTATTCTGTCACAGATAATACCTTGGGTCCCCGGCTGAGGCGGCAGCAGATGGAGGTGGAGAGGTCTCTGCACCAGATCTGGTTCTTCCTCTTCGTGTTCGTGGTGTTGTGTCTGCTCTTGTTCTGAAGCAAGAGGCTCTTGTGTTCTGAAGAGGCAGTATACAAGCTTGTGTATATAGTGAAAGGCGAGATACTGCTTCTGGTGGGGAACAAAAAGGAAAGGCAAGATACTAGATCTTATATAGTGAAGAGGGTGAGGTTTAATGCTGTTAACGGTTCTCTATCGATAAGCATGTGCCGTGAACCATGCTGATATAGAGTTTGTAATGTGACGAGATTTGGAGGTGAAATGCAGATTCCATTCTCGTCTTGCCCAAAATGTACCAGGAAGGACTCCCATCACCTGAACGGTATGGCTTGTTTGGGTTTGCCTATATCTGTTACTGCCATGTAATGCATCAATGATCACCGTTTTTGTAAAGAAAATCTGCATTGGTTGTGGTTTTGTGCTAACAGCGTCATTGAAGATACATTTACAAATCTCGTGTTCGTTGTGTATGTGTACATATAACAAATAACATTAATCTCGTCTTTTTGGTAACTTTTTGAGCAAGCATCTTTGGCCAGATAACAAATTTGCTTCAGTGTGACCACCCATGGCCTGAAGCATAGTGCACATCACATATAAAAGATTCCTTTGAGATATTTAGCAATCAGTAGTTGTACCTTTACTTCTATTACTATTGTACAGTATATTAAATGAAAATGGTTTGTCGTACTGCACTTTCGTGGGCACGCATCGGCGCTCAAAGCCATGTGCGTCTTGCTTGTCATAAGGACATCAGTATTATAGTCACCCTTGGTCCTTCTCCATGTGCCCGGTGTGGTACTGATTATATTTGGCAAAATCTCAGAATTTAAGTGTAACGGTATACAATGTGCATAACACATAAGACATTAGAAATAGCACGTAAGTTTGCTCAGCCTAAAAAGATGAGGCGGCGTCAACAGCTTGATCCATTTGCATGATCAAAAGAACAGATTACATGTGCTACATTTAGTTTTTGTACCAGTCGAGAAACAGAACAGAGAAAGTAAGAACAAAGAAGAAAAGCAGGAGGAAGGTTCTGCTGCTGCTGTTCCGCTGGATCGCCTGGGATAGCTCCTTGTTCCCACGCTCCACATTATTTGTAGCTTCCACTGCCTGAGTCAATGCACAAAATTTATAGTAAGAGCAGAAGTACATAGTGGATGCAAACCTATCACTAATCTTTTAGAGCTTCTGCAGGCAAAGATGATGACTTTCTGTGCCGTTGGACTGGCAGATTTATCAAAGAGATTTAGGGCTTCTTTGATTCGTAGGATAGGAAAAGCATAGGAATAGGAAAATCATAGGATTAAAGTATCGCATACTGGAATTCTATGAAAAGATGGAGTGTGTTTGATTGTAGAAAAGGAATTTTGCACTACAAGATTTCTATAGGATATGGGCTACAATAAAATACCAAAGTTTTAAAACCGTGGTATTCCAAAAACTGAGGCCCCATTTGGCATCAAACTAATCTTGAAGTAGTCAGGGAATACTTCAGTTTCTAGAAATACTGAAGTATTAAATACTTTAAGGTGTTTGGATCCGATAAATATTGTGGTTTTAGAACTGAAGTATTCTCTAAAACTGTGGTTTTTTGAAATATTGAATAAAGAGGTGTGAGCCTCTTTTTTCTAAAACTGAGAAAGGAGAAAAACTGAAGTATTGCTCTGCCAGATACTAAAATACTATGGTATTGATATAGTTCAATTTTAGAAAAAACTTTGTTGCCAAACTAGGCCTGAGTTATTTTCACGCTATAATAGAAAGAGGTCTGGACCTCTTTCCCCCCCCCCCCCCCCTAAAACTGTGGTTTTGTGAGAACTGTAGTATGCCATGCCCAGGCGCTGGTATACCATGTTTTGCAAAAACCAAGCTGCCAACCAGAGCGTATTGGATGGATCATGATGATGGTGTAGCTCTTGTCAAGCTTCATGCACTAGCCAACGTAACCAAAAGTCTGAACTGATGGAAAGAGCTAGTACAATTTACTTATACATTTCAACACCCCCACTCACGTGTGACGGGGAAGACAAGTCAACACATGTAAAGACTCAGAGGTATAGCTCAAGAGGCATATACGTGGACCGGTGACTCATAGGTATAGCTCAAGAGGCATATACGTGGACACCAAGGGGGTAACAACAATTTTAGGATAAATTACGAAAGCCATGACTCGAACTCGAGACCTTAGGCTGTGATAGAACTGATGGAGAGAGCTAGTACAATCTACTTATACACTTCACAACAAATGCTATTATTAGTTATCTGTCTATAGAATCTAGTTTGTCTCTGAATTTTTCATGGTACAACTGAGTGTTTTTCTATAAACATGATTTTTCAGGAAACTGCACAATTTTCAAAACCAGCATTACCGACAAAACAAGATATTGGCATAAGCTGTGGCACAGATCTCTTACCTGGTCGTATAAATACTGAATCTGTTGAGCTTGTTGTAGAACATGTGTTGACATAAGATGATTAAGCGCCGACATCTCTATCATCTTTGTCTCCGTTTCTTGGACAGTGTCAAGAAGATTGGTCAGCTCCACCTGAGACAAGAGTTACAGCCAACTAAATAACCTGACTTATACTAACACATAATATATAGCAAAACTATGTGAGGCAACATTATTTTGTGCCAATTGCTTAGCAATACATGAACACCAATTCATTCGCCCCGTTACAAAAAACTGGGTAAGTTGCCAGAACATATCAGACCGGAGGGAATACAGGTAAAAAGTCAATTTTGCCCTTTGGTTCAGGACATGGCCTAACCTCTTTCGCATTGCTCTGTGTATCCTTTTCTTTATTTTGCACCATGCACTATATTTAGCCATGTTCTAACTTATCTGTTTAACCATTTGTTTCAAATTCGTTATAAGAAAATTCACCAGCTCACGTCCTACACAGATCAGAAGCAGTCGAGCACACATATACCACAACCCATATCACCTACCTAGCTGGTGTAGTTTAAGATCATTTCATGGTCAAACATATCGCAGGCACACTTATCACAAGCACACATTATCTTAATCGACTGAGACAGCTTGGTTCAATCAAGCAAGGAACAGAATTGACACTTTGAAATGTTCTATCCCCCTGTGGTCTTCAGCATCACAATTCTATGAATGTGAACGACGTGGTCACCTTCATCAAGCCGGGAATATTAGATATTCTCGGTTGCGCGGCCGTTGTGGAGGATTTCGGGAAGGTTTCGCGGCAGCTCAACTCCATCCCATGGTGGACAATGCAGCGAGCCGGTTGCAACTGTGGTGTGCCAAATTGCTCAACCGTAGCGGCCGGACGATCCTTGTACAGACCACCCTGTGCGCCATTCCTGTGCACATCATGATGTCTTTGGACATCTCACCCAAAACCATGCAGGCATTGTTGAAAATTTGTGGTGGCTTCATGTGGAAGGCTAGACATGATGTGAAAAGGGGTCACAGCTTGGTTGCTTGGGACAAGGTGACCTCGCCTAAGTGCAATGGCGGCCTTGGGTTACCCAATCTACACCTCATGAACCTTGCGCTAAGATGCCGATGGGCATGGGCTGAATTTAACCTTCAACTTGCCCGTGAGTCACTTCCCTCATTCGAATATGCTACGGTGGTGGTGTTGGGCAATGGCAAACGTGCCCTCTTCTGGAAAGACTGGTGGCTCAATGGGGTGAGGGTGCTGGATTTGGCGCCTAATCTAGTGGCCAAGGTGGCGCCTCGGCGAGCTAATGCACATACAGTAAAGGATGGCCTGGCTGGTGAGTGGCTTAGGGACTGTGGGCCGGACCTGGGCTAGGCTGCGTGGCGGAATTCTTACATCCATGGCACGTGCTAGCCGGTGTCCAGCTGATCCCCAGGCAAGAGGATGCCATTGTCTGGCGGTGGACCAACAATGGGGTGTTCTCGGCCAAGTCGGTGTACTCCGCCTTCTTCGCCGGGACAATGACGGAGCCAGCAGTTACCCAGATCTGGCACTCTTCGCGTGGTTAGTGACTACGAATCGATGTTGGACTGCCGACAGATTGCAGCGACGTGGCCTCCGACACCCTCTTTGCGACCAAGAGCCTGAGACGATTCAGCATGTGCTTCTTGGTTGTGTGGTGGCCCGGGAAGTTTGGGCATGGGTTCTTGGGAGGTGGAAGAAGCCGATTTGGGGGCCGGCAGCGGACACACACTTGATCCAGTGGTGGACGTCCAGGCCTTGCTCAAGGGTGCTACAGCGAGACCTTTGGACCTCGATCTTCCTGGTCTTCTGGTGTTTGTGGTGGCACAGGAATAATGTGGTCTTCAACAGGGCCAGCCCGGCGGTGGGAGTAGTGAAGACCGGGATCAAGGAGGAGTACGGGCGGTGGAGATTAGCTAGGTTGTTCCGTCAGGCGAGTTTGGCTTTCTGGAGCAGGTGCTGTTGCAGTGACAAGTAGGAGAGTAGGCTTACAAAGTGGCGGGGAGCTGTCACACTTTGTTAACAGTAGGATCTGCCTAACAGCGTTGTACAGATCTTCTGGCTCTTTTCTTCTACATGACTAATACAACTTCCAGGGTGTATTCTCGAAAAAAATGTTCTATCTCCACCTATCTCAAGAAATTTTATTTTAGTGATGACAGTGTGTTCTAGCATATTATCCTGTTTTTCTAATGGTACTAGGCATTAACGTTTTTGTAACATGTAGAAATTAACACAAGATGACGGTATCCCACGGCCAATTTTGCATAATATGCATCCATCCAAACATTACCTGGAGAGCTCGCGTTTCATCATCCAAAAGTTGTTCTTGAACTCTTAAGGGTGCAGTAGATACTTCCTGATCTCCAGATTTTGAGACATCAGATTGTAATACAAGGTTTGACTTGGGTGTTTCAGCAAGCTTTGTTTCTGGTTTCTTCTTGAACTTCTTTCTTGGCATCGCCCTATTAATAGCTTCTTGAAAACGCATGGACCGAAGGCGATCAAATTGTGCAGTTACTGAGTGGAGACGCTCGCTCAAAATCAAAACCTGGTAAAATTACACAAAGGAAAAGGGGAGCTAAATTTGCTCGTCTGTAGAAGGAAATAATTTGCTCATCGTAAAAAAATCAGTATACCCCAGGATTTGTTTAGTCTAATCCATAAAAAATGCATGGAAATCAGCTCAACATTCATGTATAATGATTAGCAAAATTTCTAAACCTGGAAAGAGAAATAAGCAACGATATGCATAACTTCCCGAAAAACAGAAGGAAAAGGGGAGTAATAGGATTCTTCTGTATATTTTTGTGTAGTAGGAAAAATTGTCAACTTTACTTTAAAAGTATCTTTTTGTGATATTATAATATCTTAAATAGCAAATTAATCTTAAAGACAATAAAACATTCAAAATGGATAAAATCATGGCAGTAAGACTTTGCTACTACATTGTACCTACGTGGTTACACACACTAAAAACAGTAGTACCAGAGAAACGCAGTGTTTCTCTGTTAATATTTCGCAGTAAATGATACAGTGGAAAGCATAATAGTCATACCACACCATGCTGATGAGCTATCAAGTCCAACCGGGAACTCTCATCGCTTGTGCCAAGCCATGTCTTTGCCCTTTTGTTCCTCTCATCTTCGTGGATCCTGTTCTTCAGGATATCTATCTGCTCCTTGCATGCTTTTACAAAAACACCAACCTGGTATATTTCTAGTAATTAGATAGATAATAAATGGAGAAAGTAACTTGAGCAATAGCCTAAAATTTACAAGAATACACGTTCCTTAACCTGTGAATACATGCTGTCAACTCAATAGTCGATACAGTATAACAATGATATATGCACAAGCTAGCAAGCTGCATGTATTTACAGCTGTGCAAGAATGAGGATAAATATTTTTTGCTTTCCTATGCTCTTATAACAAATTTAATCCCGGATTCTATAGTTATAACAGAAGAAATGAGAAAGAACTATAACAATGCAAAAGTAACACATGAATACATGATGATAGATACACCATCAGAAATCATTCCGTTGCATACTACCATAAGAATTGCAATGTAAAACAAACCCGAATATCAAACATTCTAAATATGCATCATGTAGCAATCTATCGTCTTAACAAAGAAGTACCTAGCAACTAGCTCAGTTTATAGAGTAAAAAACATCAGTCCACATACAAGAAAAGGTAAGACACAAAGAGCGCAGAGTAGGGTTGGAGCTCACTTCATGCTCGATGGTGTCCCTCTCTTGCTCCGTAGTGCGATGCATGTCCACGTAGTCCTTCCTATGCTTCACTATAAACTTCTCGAGTTCCCTGATACTCTCAAGCTACACAAACAGAACCCAGCAATCAGACAACCAGACCCCCCACATCCAATCAGGAAAGCTTCGGCAATCGCTTCCGGTTCCAGCCAGCATTCGAAGGAAACAGAATAGCCGAGGAATAGATTCCTACCGTCTTGACTGCTGCATTTGTGAACGGCGATCTGGGCGACGGCTTCCGGATGATGAATGACGACATGAGCGCTGCCAATTGCGACTGCGAAAAGGAATAGGTCAGTCACTGGACCATACAAAGAGAGACTGTTCTTGAGGCGATAGCTCTGATGATAGGTTGCAGTGCAGGGGGATAAGGCAGACGGACGGGGCTGGGAGGTGCGAAGCTTGGCTGGCATGCGAGCTCACCTCCGTGTAGCCGTGGGAGAGCGCGGCAACGCGGACGGAGTCCTTGTAGTCCTCCGTCCTGTCCCGGACCCTCGACATCGCGAAGACAACAGCACCCGCGGGCTCCTCCTATCAGATCCGCCTGTACTGATTCGGGAGCCGGCGAGATGTGCCAACCCTTCGCCCGCGAGCGTACAGGGCGGGGCGGTCAGGCTTACGGGATCTGCCACCACGAATCGGCGGCGCTCGAGAGCGGCGGCAGGTCGCCGGCGCGTCGGATCGGGCGGCGCGGTGGGAGTTCGGTTGTCTGGAGAGGTAGACGGGGCGCAAGGAGAGAGTCGCGAGTTTTTTTTTCTGAGACAAATACAGGAAGAAGTTAAGTGGCCCACCTGTCAGCGGCGCATCGGCCCACTGGGCCACTGGGCCCGGTGGAAAAAAAACAGGTGCTGTGCTATCTCGTTCTCACACTCGCCGATCCGCCACCTCGCTGCCGCTCTCGATTGTTCGCGCGACGGCGGAACCCTAGGCCCGGCGGCGGGCAGGCATGGCGAAGGACCACAGCGGTGAGGCCCCAGATGGCGCCGGCAAGGAGGAGGGGGAGGTGGCGGCGCGCAGCTGCAGCCACAGCCGCAGCAAATCCCTAGAGGACGAGGAGGAGCGTCCGAGGGACAGGCGCCACCGTGGCAAGTCAAGGAGGCGTGAGGAGGAGGAGGGCGGGAGTGAGAGCTCCGGCGAGGACTCGGCCGAGAGGCGGAAGCGGCGGAGGAAGGAGAAGGAGCGGCGGCGGCGGCGGCGGAGCAGGAGGAGCCGCAGCGAGAGCTCGGGCTCGTCGGAATCGGAGTCCGAGTCGTCCTACTCGGGTTCCAGCGCCGAGTCGGAGAGCGAGCCGGACTCGGAGGAGGACAGGCGGAGGAGGCGGCGGCGGAGGAGGAGGGAGAAGGAAGAGGAGGAGAGGCGGCGGAGGAGGAGGGACAAGGAGAAGAAGAAGAGGAAGGAGAAGGAGAAGGAGAGGGAGAAGGGTAAGAAGAAGAAGAAGGAAAAGAAGGATTTGGGGAAGAAGACTGCGGTGACCAACTCGTGGGGCAAGTATGGCATCATCCGCGAGGTTGATATGTGGTGAGGATCTTTGGCTTCTTTGATTGTTTTTGGATCACTGTTTCTTAGTTTTAGAGTTTCACAGACCTAGATGCAGAAAATTATGAGTGCGCTAGAATAAACTGTTGATTATTGATGCATATGGAAGAAACACTCTCCCTGATTATAGCACTACGAGTGGCTAGAATTGCTTGTTGATTATTGATGCATATGCAACACTCTACATGATTATGTAGCAATACGGTAGTTAGGGATGAATGTGTGACGGGGTACGGCAAGCCGTGTTTAAAGGTAACAATTCCTTGGTGGGGGGGAACGATAATGAAAGACGTGTCACCTTGTCAGTTGTTTCAGTAGTGTTAAATCTTAAATGTGAAATTGTGAATTTTAGTATGTAAATGGCCTCCCCCGACTAATGCAAATCGGAAGTGGAGATTAGATCATTCTGGAATCATTTATTTGGCGTGCTAAATGATTTAAGCGATGAATCCCTGTGGTTAAAATTGTGAGTTTAGACTTTAGACTACATACAATCATTTTGTATTCTACTGCATTCTGATGAACTATACCATGTAACGTGTTCTGTAGGAACAAGCGACCAGAGTTCACTGCATGGTTGTTAGAAGTCAAGCAGGTATATTTTCTTTCTATCATTCTATTGATATCTTTTCCTTTAGGAAATATGGATAATTTATATGCATGCAAAAAAGGGTGAGATCAACAAGTTGTGAGGCGCATCTCATTTCTTCAGATAAAAACTAGCAATTGAATGTACCTTTTTAAAACTGTTTTTCTTAATCTAAGCCGTCTGAGATTTTTTTCTTGTCTATCTAAGTTGATGCCTTGTGACATCCGATGTCTCAGAGTTAGGGTTGGGGGAAATCAAGATTAGATCAGAAGGCTAGAACCATTGACATACAGATAAGAAAATCACAGTCAACTATTTGAGAATTCAGTTAGTACAAGTGGGGTACATACATTTATCTAGATACTAGGATCACGTTACAAAATATTATATTTTGTATGTTGCTATTATTTGAGAATTAATGCCTGACCATATTAATTTCTATTCAGCACAAGTTCTGTTTTCATAAAGTTAGTTGATTGTTGGAAGATCTCAATATTTGAATCTTAATTAGACCTGACCTAAAAGACAAAGGAAAAAACAGTATTTGTTCTGTCCTTTTCTTTCAATATTTTCAGTTCAGTGTTTCCGTCCAACTTTCTGTCCCCTATCAACTTGTATTTTGATTGAGGTCAAATTCGTTCTGGTTCTGCTATCAATAGAGTAGGATTGGTTTACTTCAGTATCAAGCTATCCATGTCATTTGCCCACAGGTCTTCTTTACTTTTTTTTTAGTTTATGGTATCAATGTGCTAAGTTCTTTTTTGTGATGTGCCCACAGGTTAATTTGGAGGCATTGTCTAATTGGGAAGAGAAACAGATGTTTAAGGAGTATGTTACTGTAATACCATGAAATAATTATCAGTCTGGAATTATTTATTTTCATGGGTATTTAACATACATTTTTCATGCATCTCAGATTCATGGAAGACCACAATACAGCCACATTTCCATCAAAAAAGTAATACGCATTTCTTTTCCTAGATAGTTATTGTGTATATTCATATTTGCTAGTGGAACTTATGTTTTCTCTCCCTTTGTTGTCTTATTAGATATTACGACTTAGATGCTTACCATCGCCGAATGATGGAGAAAGAGCAGAAGAATGGTTTAAAGAATGCTAGCGTGGTAGCAGTACGAACAGTATTTAATGATGAGGAACAACGACGGTATGTGGACATATGCATGATATTAGTTATTGTATACCTGCAATAGTATAGTATGGGACACTATGAAATGTTTTAGTGTAGATTGCTCAAGTCTACTTATAGACATTTCGTAATTAACATTTTGCCTATGTTCCACTCATTTTGTGTAATATCATTGTTTCTGGAACCCGTTGCTCTGTGACAGTCACTTTAATTTGTGACCCTGCTACGAAAATGTTATTTATTAACCGGGTTTAGGGTTTAGGTGGACATATGGACTGGCTGTTTTCTTACAGTTTTCTTTGAAAATTGTCATGCAGGCTAGAACTGTTAAAAGAACGTGAACGTCGAAAGGAGGAAGAAATCACAGCTCTAAAATGCTCAATGCAAACTGGAATGGTTAGTCTACATTTTTTTTCAGCTCCTATTCTCATCCGTCATTAATATATTCTCTAATCTTGCATGGAATTTTGAGACTGCTTATTGGCAGTGCCTTGTTTTCTCCAATTTTACACTAAATAGTTTGTTTGTCTTGTTTTCTCCAATTCCAGTATCTAACTAAATTTTGCGTTTGCCTTGTTTTCTCCAATATCTACATAAAATAGTCTACTGCTTTATTCCTTTTAAGATGTTGACCAGCATTGAGCAACTTTGGCATCTACTTATCTTTTAGTGCCATAAGCTGCACTCCCTCCAGTGCATATAAGCTCCAATCGCCTTCAATAATGACCCAGTAAGGCAATATTGGCCGAGTAGGACCCATATGAAACCCTAGCCTGCCCAGCTCAATCAGAACCATCAATATTCTATAATCTTCACTGTCCATTTACTCTCTTCTGTCACTTTCTCTTACCAGCTCCTTTCCAGGCACGCGTTGACAGTCAAAATGGCCTTGCTGCAACTCCTCTTCCATGGATTCTCTGCCTCTGTCCGTCCCTCCCCGCCTTGGGCCCTTCCTTCTCTGCTCCATTACCTTGACCAGATTCTAGCACAAGCACACTAGATTGCGCTTCCTCTCTCCCCTCTTGTGTAATTCAACGTTCATGCCAAAAACTAAGCTCAAGGCTGTCACTCAGTATACCTAGGTGTGCGCTTTTTTTAACCATGAGCTTTGGTCAAACTTGTAAACATCTGTCCACCAACACTTCAAAATTATTTTGATCAAATGTGTGAAATCATATGCTTAGATTTATCGTGAAAAGTACGTACGTAATATAAAAAGTTATAGGTCGTATTATTATATTGGAGACTATCGATGCCCAAAATGACATCCTTTAGGGTATGATTGGTTGAGGTCATCAAGTAGAATGTAATGAAACGGTTCCAGTCTTTAGGGTGATTCCAGTGGTTGGTTGATTAGTAGAATGAAATGTGGTGGTTCCTTAAAATTTGAATATTCCCTCTAAATTCGGACCGAGTGATACCTCTGAATTGTCCAGACCAACTGGTTCTCTGTGGAATCATTTTGCACGTGAGGGCATGTTACCTGCCAATCCCACCACATCGTACCCCATCCGTACTCATCCTCACCACTCACTTGAACCATACCCAAACATAACTAGCTCTCACCTTGTCTCTCTCTCCTGTGGCGGTGCCACTCGTGGCTGCTGCGGCGGCACAAGAACAAGAGCAGTTGGTGGCGCTGGCTCAAGCAGGCAAGCAGGGTGACGGAGGATGGCTACCAGGCAAGCAGGGTTACCCGGGGACTAGTGCTTTGGGCGAGCTGCTGGGCACGTAAGATGGCGCTGAGATGAGCAAAGCAACTGGTGCAGAAGTGTTAATCGCTTCCAAATTGTTGATTGTTAGGTTGGATCACTAATTTTGAGTTCCTCTCTTTTCGGCCCAAAACAGTGGTTGCTAATCTTGTACATAGCTATTTGGATGCTGATTACTAATCGCTACAAACTAATTGCATATACTAATAGTTCGTAATAAGCATACTTGCTAATTGAAATATATGATAAGTATACGTTATGAGCACTCTATGTTGATAAATAATTTTGTTGAAATTTATACATATGCATATGACGAAGGATGCCTCAACCTTCCTATGCAAAAGATGATTTTGAACAATATGTGTGTCATTCCATTCCTCCAACCAAACATTGAGATGGGACCATTCCATTCGATGGCTTTTCCTCCAACCAGTCATAGAGATGGAACCATTCCATTCTAGTGGAATGGAACCATGACATTCCATTCTACTTGGTTCTTTAACCAAGCACACTCTTGGAGACTGGAGGGAGTACTTAAGAGAACAGCTATATTGTTAGGCTACTTGCAGATCATGGGAAGTAACCTGCAGTGCGCTTTTTATTGCATCGAAACATCTTTATGACAACACTTCCTATGAACAAGGCCATCTTTATGACAGCTTTGTTTCTTTCATGCAAGACTGAAAACATCTAGGCTTACATGAAATAACTAAAACAGCTGTGAGTTCTGCCTTGGATCCTGTGCTTGGTGGGCTACTTTGCCAAGTGCTTCAATTTATGTGCACATGTATGTTGTTTTAAATAAGATGAATGCGGGCTTGGGGTCTTGGAGCTATGAGGCTATGACCTTGACAATTAAAGCCATGCGCTCTTGCTAATTAGGTTACAGGTGCCCCTTACTGTTTTTGGAAGTTTCCTTATAAAATAATTGGGAATATCGGAGTTCCAGGGGTGCTGCTTTGTATAGCTTATTTAATCCAGGTCTTGTTTGTTAGGTGCATGATATTGAATACCTGTATGATTGTGATTGTACCCGTACTTAATTCGTCCTAAGGTGTTGTTGATAGGCTGTACACTGTCTTCTGATGATAGTACCAGTAATAGATTTTCACGCAAACACCAAGCATAAGTATGTGTTTAGGTAAAAGATGACCTTTTTTCTGTCAATTAACCTATTATTCTTGTTTTCCCCATTTTAGGCTCAAGCGATGAAGCAGCAGTCCCTTCTACGCGAGGAAATGATGTTACAGTACAAGTTGGGAAATTTTGAGGTAGTGCCTTAATTTCTAATCCTGCCATTTTAATTGGATGGAGAATAGATTTTAATTATGCCAAGCTTGCTCTTTATCAGGCCGCAGCTGCAATCCAGAAAAGGTTGGATCCTGATGCTCCCCCGCAGTAGGTGACCTGTGGACAGTCCGATCCCCTGGAGTTCATTACTCGAACATCTTCATGAACACTGCAGAATGAGCAACATACTTTGATGTACCGATGTTCGTTTGCACACAAAAAAATACATTGCGCCAGCTTGCAAAATGCTTGGATTGTACCTGTATAATTTTTGAATTTTTTGGTCGGTTGTTTCACATGGTGCTAGCTGTATCCCAGTTTAGTATGATTAGCTGCAATACTTTTGAAAGTTTTCCAACTGGTGTTCTATGGATGTCTTAATGTATGTGGATCGCTGTGTCAACCTGTACTCGCGAGTTGTTGGCTGAGGCCTGATAGCAGGTCTGCTACCACCGCTCAGCCCGGAATTTTGTAAGCAAACAAATTCTAAACAATGCACTGCTCATGTTTGTCGATTATTACGTGCGGGCGTACTGTTTTTCGGTGCCGCAGCAGCCCATTTTAACATTGTGTGGTCGGTAGGATGAGTTTCTTGCAATGCAAACAAGCAAACAAGCTATCTTATACTGGACGGTAGCAACATGCGAGGTACTTTCACGAGCGCAACAACTCACAGTTATCAAATCACTGGTAAAGTTATAGGAGTAGATTTGTGTAGCGATTGATGAACTTTTCAGCACCTATAGATAGCCAAATCCCAAATACGCATACAGGTCTCCTTGAAGACCAAGCAACTTTTCAGAAGAGCTGGAAACAGTTAGCTGCATGTTAGGCGAGAAGAGACCAGCAGATCAATCAGTGATCCGCCTACTACGGAAGAAGGACAAGAACCAGAGTGAAACAGCTCTAGCAGACTAGCACGCACACAGATTGCAGAGTAAAATCAAGTACTGTAAAAATAATGATATACACAAGTCAAACCAAACCCGACAGGCGAGGTACTTCAAACAGATCCAACAAAACCAATAGTATTACAGGCACCGCCGAAGAAAATCATGCAAGCCTATCTATCTAGCATAGGAATCAAGACACACGGCTCGATTGATCGATCTGATCGATTTGATGGACGGATCAGCGCTTGATGGTCTTGACCTTCCTCCACGTCTTCTTGCCGAAGTCGCCGACGACCTTGACGCCCTTGAGCACGGCCACCTTCACCTCCATGGTCCGCTGCTTCACCTGCCGCTCGAACCCTCCCATGTCTTCTCTTCCCTCCTCTTCCTGATCGGGCGAAGGAAGACGATGCTGACTGGCGGCTTGTGGTGCGGGTGGAGGGGGAGGATGGTGGTGGGCTAGGCAGGACTAGGACCAGGATATATAGCCAGCCAGCCAGCGTGTATGCGTGTGGACCAAAAAAAACCAGCAGCTGAGCTGTAAAGCTCGTGTGGTGTACGTGCGTTGGCGTTGGAGGTGGCTCGGAGAAGTTTGAACGACAAGTCACCGACCGACAGATAGGTCCAGGAGCTACGTACTGGAGTGCTGGAGGGGGCACCACATTGTGACATGTGGCCCTGACGCATGGGTGTAGCTCAGGGGGTCCAGCTGTCAGGGAGTGCTTCCGGTTTGCTTCGTTGTGAAGTTCATGCATATGGTCCAGCTGTCAGGCAATGTCCTGTGGGCTGTGGTACTCGGGTAGCTTTCGTTGTGGAAGCGCGTACAACATGGGTGGCCATGGAAACTTTGGCTAGATCTGGTCCATGTCCATGTGTGCTCCGGCATTGGCTGAGATCTTTTCGCCCAAGATTGATTGTTTTTTTCCGGCGAGAACGACGAATCGTCGGTTTGGGCAGTTGGGCGCTGATTTTGGCCTTGACCTGGATCCATCTACTGGCTATGCCACCTGTTTTCTAGAGGAAGATGGCAGTTGCGCCCACAGATCGACAACCATCAAATTAGCTATAGTTAATTGCTCCAGACTCTCCATTTGTCATTATCCATGATCAAACTACTAGTACTCCATGCACTGCTAGCTGCTATCACACGGTCATGCCACCGCACTGGCAGCTGTGAGAAAGCGTCCAAACAAGGGGATACTAGCGGCTCTACGGCACGGCGGCCACAAAGACTCCTCGGCCATTGATGCGCACGCAGTGAACCCGGGAAACCGCGAGGTCGGGCGGATGAGATGCCGAGACCTGACGCCAAATAACCCAGCCGCTCAAGACGAGTGCTCCCCACGTCAGTAACCTCGACCGGTAGGATGAGAAAACGATGGGTTCAGTGCTCAGCGCCCACGCATTTGGTCAGTATCCACCGGCAGCCGGCGTCGTACTTGTTTGTAGGAGCACCTCGTCGTCGGCTGTGGCACGCAACGGCGAGCGAGACTTCCAGAGCACTTGTAGGGGAAGGCATGTACATGGAGATTGCCTCATGAATCCTACTCCTACTCTCCACTATCAATGTTCGATAGGTTCACCATGTGCCTGTTTGGTAGCTTGGGCTCAATTTAAAGCTCATTGATGCAGTGGTGCGAGGTGTCTTGCACAAATAGGTCACGGGTTAGAATTGGCTTATTGTTTGGTAGCTCGGGTGGCATGGTTTGAACCAAAAAGTTTTTTTTTTCCTGCAGCCAATCCTAAATGTCGATGGAGATGGAATTATATATGTTTGGAACCATCCAGGCAAGCGTAAGGTCGGCTCTTCTACAACGGGTGACCTTACCATACCATCACCTCTCATCACACAAAAATCACAGTTTATCAGTT
This sequence comes from Lolium multiflorum, assembly GCA_030979885.1. NCBI lineage: Eukaryota > Viridiplantae > Streptophyta > Magnoliopsida > Poales > Poaceae > Lolium > Lolium multiflorum. The sequence goes on from CM061748.1 coordinate 252,799,351, forward strand.
GCACACTTATGAAACTAGTTGTTCACGAATTCAGCCCTAGCTACTATGAATGGTAGTTCGTAACGATATTCCCTAGCTACTACGAATGGCAGTTTATCATCATAGGGTAGTTCAACATACGGAGATCAACGAGGGGTTCGAGAAAGAGGGGATCAAAGGAGGGTTCTTTTTCTTCTTCAACTCTTCATTTCTTCACTTGTCCTCTCCTTCTCACATGGTGGTGCGGCCTTTGGCTTCCCACATTGCGTTTTTCCACTCGAGCCTCTTCTCCTTCAAGGTTTCATTGTCACATGCCTCCACGCCATGGCCAGTCTCAACACCATCAAAAGTGACAACCTCTTCGAAGAAGTCATCCTCGCCCCAACCTAGGATCCAGTTGTGACAATGACCAGATTCACTTGAGTGTCAAAAGTGTGGAACGGTTTCTGGTCAAGGACCTTGAACCTGTTCTTCAATGCAGCAAAGACCCTCTCGATGGTGACTCTAAAGCTTAACTATCTCAGATTGAACAACTCTTTCGCAATCTTAAGTCGGTTTCTTGCAGTAAACTCGTTGAGGTGGTACCTTGTTTTCCTGAAGGGATGTAAAATACTAGGTCGGCATGCATATCCAACATCTTCAAGGTAGAACTTACCTTCAGGTATTTGCAACCCATCAGGCCTTGACAAGTTATCGGACAGGATGCTTGCATCATGAGTTGAACCCTCCCAGCCAGCAAATACGTATGTGAACCTCATATCGAAATCCACAGATGCTAGCACGTTTTGGCTGGTGTAGTGCTTGCTATCTCGGAATGATGCATACATTGATCTTGGTACCTTTGCAGTAGCATGAGTACCATCAATAGCCCTAGTGCAATCCTATCAAGCAATTAGCACACAGTCATATTTCTAACAGTACCACACATCTCATAAGTAAAACGAACATGATTTTGTACTCACCATGAAATACGGGAACCACATGTAGTTGTTCTTGATCTTGGGTGGCGTGTTGTTTGATGTTGACTTGATCATTTCACCTCTGAGCTCCCCAACTACGTACAACACATGTTGAAAGTACCGAGAGATAGTCTCCATGGATCGCCTGAATGTGCTATGGATGACTCTGAACCTCTGGTTATGACCCACGACATGAAAAAACATTGCGACTTGTTCTTCGATAAAGGTGTGGATGCTATCAACTGGCAGTACTCTCTCCTTGAATGGTTTCACAAGTGCTATCCTCTACATCGTTGCAGTTGTAGATGTAGTTTAGGTTGGCATCCTCTCCTGATCTCGTTGTAACAAAGGATCGTACATGACAGGAGGAAAAGCAGCACGCCTAACTGCTCTCTTGTGCACCATCAGGATCCAGGCTTGAATGCAAATGATGAGTGCTACAACGTGATGCACAAGCTAAATCTGGTCGGTATACTCAAACAAAATCTAAGCATTACGAACAATCTTGTTGAACCCAATTAGTTCTACCAACATGAATCTAACACTAGAGTAGAGTGATGACCCACAAGTATATGGGGTGTATCGTAGTATCTTTGATAAGTAAGAATGTCGATCCCAACGAGGAGCAGAAGGTGTTGGCAGCAGTTTCGATGAAGGATTCACTGTAAATGCTCACAAACAAGTATTCAAGGGTTTTGATGTAACAGATGAATAAAGTACGAGTAAGTAAAGTGTGAGAGAAATAATTGCGAGTGGCCCAATCCTTTTTAGCACAAAGGACAAGCGGTTTGTTTACTTATAATGACCAAACGTTCTTGAGGACACACGGGGATTTTAGTCTAGTACTTTCGCTTCATGTGGCTAAATAATCTTCATTGTTTTGATAAGTGTTGTGTGGGTGAACCTATGCTAATGCACCGCCCTTCCTAGGACTAATACATACTTGTGATTATACCCCTTGCAAGCATCCGCAACTACAAGAAAGTAATTAAGATAAATCTAACCACACCTTAAACTCGAGATCCTCGATGGCGTGTAACTCACACGTTCGTTGGGAACCCCAAGAGGAAGGTATGATGCGCACGGTAGCAAGTTTTCCCTCGAAAGAAACCAAGGTTTAATCGAACCAGGAGGAGCCAAAAGCACGTTGAAGGTTGATGGTGGCGAAATGTGATGCGGCGCAACACAGGATTCGGCGCCAACGTGGAACCCGCACAACACAACCCAAGTACTTTGCCCCAACGAAACAGTGAGGTTGTCAATCTCACCGGCTTGTTGAACAAAGGATTAACCGTATTGTGTGGAAGATGATTGTTTGCAGAAAACAAGTACAACAATTGCTTAGATTGTATGCTATGTAAAGAATAGGACCGGGGTCCACAGTCACTAGAGGTGTCTCTCCCATAAGATAAAGCATGTTGGGTGAACAAATTACGTCGGGCAATTGACAAATAGAGAAGGGCATAACAATGCATATACATGATATGATAAATATAGTGAGATTTAATCCGGGCATTACGACAAAGTACATAGACCGCCATCCAAGCGCATCTATGCCTAAAAAGTCCACCTTCAAAGTTATCATCCGAACCCCATTCGGTATTAAGTTGCAAAGCAAGAGACAATTGCATTAAGTATGGTGCGTAATGTAATCAACTACATCCTTAGACATAGAATCAATGTTTTATCCCTAGTGGCAACAAGACATCACAACCTTAGAACTTCTGTGTCCCAGTGTCAATGAAGGCATGAACCCACTATCGAGCATAAATACTCCCTCTTGGAGTTAAGAGCAAAAACTTGGCGAGCCTCTACTAATAACGGAGAGCATGCAAGATCATAAACAACACATAAACAATAGATTGATAATCACCATAACATAGTATTCTCTATCCATCGGATCCCGACAAACACAACATATAGTATTACAGATAGATGATCTTGATCATGTTAGGCAGCTCACAAGATCCAACAATGAAGCACACTTAGGAGAAGACGACCATCTAGCTACTGCTATGGACCCATAGTCCGGTGAACTACTCACTCATCACTCCGGAGGCGATCATGGCGATGAAGAGTCCTCCGGGAGATGAATCCCCTCTCGGGTGCGGAGGCGATCTCCTGAATCCCCGAGATGGGATTCGGCGGCGGCGTCTCTGGAAGGTTTCCGTATCGTGGCTCTCGATCGGGGTTTGCGACGGAGGCTTTAAGTAGGCGGAAGGGCAAAGTCGGGGAGGAGGGCCCACACCATAGGGCGGCGCGGCCCCCTGCGCGCGCGCCCTATGGTGGCGGCGCCTCGTCGCCCACTTCTTATCCTTTCGGTCTTGGAAGCTTCGTGCAAAAATAGGACCCGGGCGTTGATTTCGTCCAATTCCGAGAATATTTCGTTACTAGATTTAAACCAAAAACAGCAGAAAACAGAACTGGCTCTTCGGCATCTTGTTAATAGGTTAGTTCCAGAAATGCGTAAATACGACATATAATGTGCATAAAACATGTAGGTATCATCAATAAAGTAGCATGGAACATAAGAAATTATCGATACGTTGGAGACGTATCACGTGCGATCCCTCTTGCATCGATATACTAACGGGAGCTCAGGTTTCTGTCACTCCGGCAACTCCGCAATTAGCAACCGAATACAAGATGCACTCCCCTAGGCCCATAAATGGTGAAGTGTCGTGTCGTCACGTTCACACGACACCACTAGAAGAATAACACCACAACTTAAATATCATAACATTGAATATTACTCAACCATAATTCACTACTAGCATTTAGACTTCACCCATGTCCTCAAGAACTAAACGAACTACTCAGAGACATCATATGGAATACAATCGAGGTGATATGATGATGAATAACAATCTGAACATAAACCTTGGTTCAATGGTTTCACTCAATAGCATCAATAACAAGTAGAGAATAATGCGGGAAAGTTTCCCCTATCAAACAATCAAGATTCAACCCAAATTGTTACAGCGGTGACGAGGTGCGGCGGTGGTGATGGCGGTGTAGATGGTGGAGATGATGATGATGATGATGGAGATGATGTCCCGCTCGATGACGATGGCGATAGCATTTCCCCCTCGGAGGAATTTCCAGCGGATCCTGCCCGGAGAGCTCTTCTCTCTGGTGTTCTCCGCCCCGCGAGGCTGTAACCCTTCGTGAGGTTCTCTCTGTGGCTTAGGTTTTCGGGACGAAGGAGTACGCGAAAAGGAGGCGAAAGGGCGTGGGGCCCCCACACCCACGGTGGCGCGGCCGGGCCATGGGCCGCGCTGGCCGTGGTCTGGGCCCACCTTGGCTCCCCTCTTTTCCCCTTACGGCTCCCTCCGTCATCGGAAAATAGGAATTTACGTGTAATTTCCTTCCACGGTTGATCTTTAGAAATATTGCGTTCGACGGTGCTTTTCAGTGAAATCCTCGCTCCCGGTGTGATCCTCCAATAATGATGAAACATGCAAAATAGATGAAATAACATAAGTATTGTGTCCCAATATGAAATATATCAATGAATAACAAATTATGATACAAAATAGTGATGCAAATTGGACGTATCAACTCCCCCCAAGCTTAGACCTCGCTTGTCCCCAAGCGAAACTGAGCTCGATAAACAAGACCACATGTTTATGGAGTGAAGAGTCGATAAATAAAATACGGGCAAGAAGCATCATATTCATTCACACAAGACATTCTAGTAAACAACTTCCTCATATAACTCATCTTGAAATAAGTAAAAAGAAATCACAAGTAAAGGTGCATAAGAAATCATAGTTGGTGATGGCAAACTTTGTTCTTGGTCGAGAGAACTACTAACGGATTGTACTTCTAAGCAAAGCTTTCATATTAGATTTTATAGCTGAGCTTTCATATTCAAGCATAACAATCTCCTCATAATCATTGATAACTTAAAGTCATATTCATTCGGATAAAATTGGTACTAAACAAGAAAGTATAAAAGACATGATTAAACTGAATCATAGCATAAATGATTGGTTCACAACAACTCAATTGCTTGCTTGAGATAGAGGAAATAGGTTTACGACTCAACATAAAAGTAAAAGATAGGCCCTTCGCAGAGAAGCAGGGATTAAATCATGTGCTAGAGCTTTTCAAGTTTTGAAATCATATAAAGAGCATAAAAGTAAGATTTTGAGCGGTGTTTGTTGTTGTCAACAATGGTAGCGCACTCTAACCCCCTTGCCAAACGAACCTTCTAAGAGCGGCTCCCATGAGGGACGGCATCTCTACCAGCAAGGTAGATCATCCCCTTCTCTTTTTTTTACACATGTATTTTAGTTTTATTAAGGATGACACTCCCCCCAACCTTGGCTTTCTCAATCCATGGCTAACCGAATCCTCGGGTGCCTTCCAACATTCACATACCATGGAGGAGTGTCTATTGCAAAATTAAGTTGCTTCTTGATAAATCGAGCAAAACATGTGAAGAGAATTATTAATGAAAGTTATTAATTGGTGTGGGAACCCCGTTGCCACTCTTATTGCAAAGTTATTGGATAAGCGGATGTGCGTTAGTCCATTGGTGAAAGTTCGCCCAACAAGATTGAAAGATAAAACACCACATACTTCCTCATGAGCTATAAAACATTGACACAAATAAGGAGTAATAGTTTGAATTATTTAAAGGTAGCATGAAGTATTTACTTGGAATGGCAGAAAATACCATGTAGTAGGTAGGTATGGTGGACACAAATGGCATAGGTTTGGTCTAAGGTTATGGATGTATGAGAAGCATCTCCTCGATCAGTCTTTGGCTAGCAGGTTTGATAGCAAGCATAAAGGTTGAGGGAAACAAACAAATATACATATGATAGAACAATCATGCATCTTTCTCATAAGCACAAGCAATTTTAACTTCAGAATACTAAACTCATTAGCATAAAGATAATAGAGTAATATATCTAAGTGTATTTCTCTCTTCTATTAAACATCAAGGTGTTGTTGCTATTGACCAATGCTAAGTTTGCCAAAACCAAATAGATTTACTTGATGCTCCCAAAGTGATATCAATACTCATGTCAAGGGTGATCATATAATGGAGATTGCAAACTAAAATAAGGTGTGCATAAAGTAAATGATAAGACTTCTCATTATTATTCATAACTCACACCAACGGATACATAGATAACCAACTAAGAGAGATACTTCCACATTGCATACTATTTCATATGATAACTTCCCTACTCATGATATGACACTACTTGATAGTAAAAGATAAAGGTAGTGATAATGTGATACGGCGGCTCCCCCAAGCTTGGAACAAACCAAGGGGATGCCAATACCGATGATGAATTACTCCTTCGGTGATGGTGGTGATGGATTCCTCTCGACAAGCTTCTTAACAAGCTCCTTTAAATCTTCAATCTCATAGGTGAGGTTGCGGATTAGTTCTGAGTTGTGCTCAACGCGACTCATAATCATGTCAGGTGGTGAATCCCAACTCCTAGAGTTGTTTCCCCATCCTTCAGCTTCAGATTTCATCTCTCCTGCCCAATGTTAGATCTATATCCCAACCACTTGGCAACACTACCTTGGGGTTCTTTCAGTTGACGATCGTAGATTAGATTGCGGTAAGGGTTGTAATTGCTTGGAGAAGATGTCCTTGGAGCCAAGTAATGACGTGGAACCGCTCCTCCGGTAGCGATTCGTGCACTCATCTTGGTGTTGGATGGATTTGATATCACGCCAATACTTGCAACGGTGGAACGCTGGTGTACTCGCGGAGCTTCCTCCACTTCTTCCTCATCCTCACTTGCATCTTCTTCCTTCAGTTCCGGGTCTTGAATATCTTCCTTCAAAGGTCCCTTGTCCTTGTTGTTGGAGACCATGGTGCCTCTAGATCAAAACAAATCTGGCGAAAACAGCTCGAAACAAAACACGACGAAAACGATATACGGACCTCGAGGGGTCCGGGGATTATATAGCAAATATTTTTACGATAAAGGAAGGTTCCAGGCCGAAAACGAGTAGAAAAGGGGCGACGGCTGTCCCCATAGGTCGGCGCGGCTGTGGGGCCCGCGCGGCCTATGGTGGCTGCCCTCGCGCGTCTTTCCACTCCGTTTCGATTCCGTAATTTTTCATATTTTTCAAAAACAGCAAAAGTATTGTTCGGAAAGGTAACGCGGACTTTTATTACCTATACATTACCTATTCAAAGTCGAGTTGGCGGATTGTCAATTTGTCCTTTGATGAAAGCCTCGGTGTTTCCACTTGAATAATATCAACATCAACATTATAAGAATCACACGATATAATGCTTGAGTCTTTGTCCATTCACCACTTGTGTGGCATTGCCTTGGAGAGAGCTAATTTTTTGCTCCTGAACGATACACTCCTCAACAACATATGGTCCTTCCCACTTCGAGAGTAATTTCCCTGCAAAGAATCTGAGACGAGACCGATACAATAGGACTTTATCCCCAATATTAAACTCTCTTTTGATAATCCTTCTATCATGCCATTTCTTAACTTTTTCTTTAAAGAGTTTAGCATTTTCATAAGCTTCACTTCTCCATTCATCTAGAGAACTTAATTGCAACAACCTCTTATTACCGGCTAGTTTAGGATCTTTATTTAGTTCTCTAACAGCCCAATAAGCTTTGTGCTCTAGTTCTAAAGGTAAATGACAAGCTTTTCCATTTTATAAGGTGACATTCCCATAGGATTTTTATAAGCAGTTCTATAAGCCCATAGTGCTTCTTTCAATTTGCTAGCCCAATTCTTTCTAGATTTATTAACAGTCTTTCCCAAAATAGATTTAATCTCTTTATTTGATAATTCTACTTGACCACTAGTTTGAGGGTGATAAGCAGAAGAAATTCTATGATTAATACCATACTTAGCAAGAGTTTTCTAAAACCTCCATGAATAAAATGAGAACCTCCATCGGTCATAATATATCTAGGTATTCCAAATCTAGGAAATATAACATCTACAAGCATTTTTATAGAGGTCTCACCATCAACACTCTTTGTAGGTATAGCTTCTACCATTTAGTAACATAATCAACGACAAGTATATGAGTGTTACCTCAAGAAGGGAAAGGACCCATGAAGTGAATCCCCAACAATCGAACGGCTCAATAACAAGAGTATAATTCATAGGCATTCATTGCGTCTAGAGATATTACCAACTCTTTGACATTCATCACAAGATAAGATAAACTTCCTCGCATCTTTGAAAAGTGTTGGCCAATAAAACCTGATTGTAGAACCTTTTGCGCGGTTCTATCTCCTACGTGATGTCCTCCATAAACACTACCATGACATTTACTCAATATCTCCTGTTGTTACGTGGGAACACATCTTCGCATAATACCATCCACTCTTCTTTATATAAGTGTGGGTCATCCCAAAAATAATGCCTCAAGTCATAAAAATTTTTCCTCCTTTGCTGAGCTGAAAAGGTTGGAGGCAAATACTTAAACAATAAAGTTAGCATAATCAGCATACCAAGGGCTCTCTCGTGAGCTCACTTTATTACAGCCAATTGTTCATTTGAAAACTATCATTATGAACAGGATCATAAGCAATATTTTCCAATCTAGACAAATTATCAACAACAGGATTATCAGCACCTTTCCTATCTATAATATGTAAATCAAATTCTTGCAAAAGAAGTACCCATCTAATAAGCCTTGGCTTAGCATCTTTCTTTGTCATAAGGTATCTAATTGCGGCATGATCAGTATGAATCGTAACTTTGAATCAACAATATAGGGTCTAAACTTGTCACAAGCAAAGACTACAACACAATTCCTTTTCAGTTGTAGCATAATTTCTTTGAGCATCATCAAGAGTCTTACTAGCATAATGAATAACATTTAATTTTTTATCTACCCGCTGTCCAAGAACAGCGCCTACAGCAAAATCACTAGCATCGCACATAATTTCAAAAGGCAAATTCCAATCAGGAGGTTCAACTACAGGAGCAGTTGTTAAGGCTTTCTTTAGAGTTTCAAAAGCTTCCTTACAATCATCATCAAAAAACAAAAGGTACATCTTTTGAAGAAGATTAGTAAGAGGCTTTGAAATTTAGAGAAATCTTTAATAAATCTCCTATAAAACCCATGACCAAGAACACTACGAATACCTTTAACATCCCTCGGATAGGGCATCTTCTCAATTGCTTCAACTTTAGCTCTATCAACTTCAATACCTCTCTCGGAAATTTTATGTCCCAATACAATTCCTTCGTTAACCATAAAGTGGCATTTCTCCCAATTAAGAACAAGGTTAGTTCTTCACATCTCTGCAAAACTTTATCGAGGTTTCGCAATTATCAAAAGAATTCCCGCAGAGCAGAAAAATCGTCCATGAACACTTCTACAATACTTTCGCAAAAACCATGAAAAATATAAGGACATGCATCTTTGAAAAGTAGCAGGAGCATTACATAAACCAAAGGCATACGCCCTAAGCATAAGTTCCATAAGGACAAGTAAACGTGGTCTTCTCTTGATCTTTAGCTTTAACGGCAATTTGTGAAAACCCAGAATAACCATCAAGAAAGCAAAAATGAGTATTTTAGATAACCTTTCTAGCATTTGATCAATAAAGGGTAAAGGTAATGATCTTTCTTAGTAACTTTATTAACTTTTCGAAAATCAATGCACATTCTATACCCTACAACTACTCTAAGAATAAGCTCATCATTATCATTAGGCACAGCATTCCTCCTTTCTTAGGAACACAATGCACATGACTAACCCATCTACTATCAGCAATAGTATATATAATACCAGCTTCAAGAAGTTTTAATACCTCTCCTTACCACCTCTTTCATCTTTGGAATTAGACGACGTTGATGTTCAACAACGAGCTTTGCATCATCTTCCATATTGATAGCATGTTGGCAAATAGAGAGGAATATCCTTTCAAATCATCAAGAGTATAGCCAATAGCTCCGGTGTTTCTTCAATATTTCCAATAACCTTTCTTCCTCAATCTGAAAGCTTAGAACTAATAATAACAGATATATTTTCTTATCATCAATATGAGCATATTTAAGATTATCGAGCAAAGGCTTTAAATCAAAAAGGATCTTCCTTTGGTATGTGTTGTACCCAAATCTTCCACCGGTAAATCTTGAGAATAGGTTGTGAAGAAAAATTTCCTCAAGCTCATCTCTTTCTTTTAAAAGCTTCACTTTCACTATTCTCCAAATGTTGCTGCAAAGGATTATTAGGAACAAGAACAATAGATGTGCCCCCATTAAAATCATTACTAGGCAAGTCAGCTTTATAAGGAGGTTTGGTAAATTTAGAAAAGTTAAATTCATAAGGTTCACCAGCAAATCTAGTCAAAATTTTCTCTTTCTTACAATCTATAATAGCTCCACAAGTATTTAGAAAAAGGTCTACCAAAAATGATAGGACAATGATCGCTAGCAGCAGAACAAACCAAAAAGTCATAGATATTTAATCTTACCACATAGAACTTCCACATCTCGAACAATACCAATTGGAGAAATAGTTTCTCTATTAGCAGCTGAATAACCACATCAATATCTTCAAGTTCACAAGAATCAATTTCGTGCATAATCTCCGTATAAAGCTCATAAGGAATAGCACTAACACTTGCACCAATATCACATAAACCATAATAGCAATGATCACCAATTCTAACAGATAGCATAGGAACACTAACTTGTTTGGGTTTATTAGGATCTGGAAACAATATTAGATGCATCTTCACAGAAAATAATATGACCATCCTCCACATTTTCAGTCACAAGATCTTTAACTACTTTAAGCAGGTTCAATTTAATTTGTTCTTCAGGTTCTTTAGGTTTCTTTCCACTTTTATTAACCGCACTAGATATGACAGAGTACTCCTTCATTTTAGCAGGAAAGGAGTTTTTTCAATATAAGCTTGGGAATAACATTATCAACAGTTCCAATCACTACACATTTGTTTTAGATGAATCAACTTTATCTTTATACGGTTCATGATACTTATCAAAATACTTCTTAGGCAATTCATAATGAGAGGCAAAAGCTTTATAAAGATTTGCAACAACTTGAGAATCAAGACCATATGTAGCACTCATATTACGAAATTTATCATTATCCATAAAAGCTTCAATGCATTTATAATCATAAATTATACCTGATTCTCTATCTTTGTCGTTCTCCCATCCTTCAGGATTTTCTTGGATCCGATCAAGAAGGTCCCTTTTAAACTCTTCTTTGTTTGTAAATGATCCCAAGAAGTATCCGAGAAGGTCTTGTCTTGAAAAGAAAGTCTTGCATAGAAATTATCAATAATAACATTACAGGAAGCTCATGAATGGGGCATTTGAGCATTAAAGACTTCAATCTCCCCAAGCTTGGGCAATACTCTCTCCATCATGAGGCGGAAATTATATATGCGGTTCCGATCTTTGTGAATTTCTTGGAGATAAGAATTTGGAATAAAATAAAGGCATAATGTCCTCCCAATCATATAATCACCATTCTTCAGCAATTTAACACAGTGCGCCGCGCAGACGCGATATAGTGAATAGTTTCTTTCTAACTTCATTCATAGAAATACCTGCATTTGAATAACCCGCATAATTCATGCAAAAACAATAAATGATCACGGGATGGACGGTTCATCCTTCATAGCTATCCATAACACGTTCAATAATTTTTAAGATATTATATGGTACTTCCTCTCCTGGCGCTTCATCCACTACCGCTACGTAGTAGATTTCCCAAATAGAAATTGAAGAGAAGATCTCTCCATAATGATTTATAGCAAAGTGATAAATAAAATCAGCACAAACAATAAGTTTTCCTTACCAATTCCGCTTACCAATAGCGCTTCACTCCCCGGCAACGCGCCATAAATAGTCTTGATGACCCACAAATATAGGGGGTGTATCGTAGTATCTTCGATAAGTAAGAATGTTGATCCTAACGAGGAGCAGAAGGTGTTGCAGGTTCGATGAAGGATTCAACGTAAATGCTCACAGACAAGTATTCAAGGGGTTTTGATGTAACAGATGAATAAAGTACGAGTAAGTAAAGTGCGAGAGAAATAATTGCAGCGAGTGGCCCAATCCTTTTTAGCACAAAGGACAAGCCGGTTTGTTTACTTATAATGACAAACGTTCTGAGGACACACGGGATTTTAGTCTAGTACTTTCGCTTCATGTGGCTAAATAATCTTCATTGTTTTGATAAGTGTTGTGTGGGTGAACCTATGCTAATGCACCGCCCTTCCTAGGACTAATACATACTTGTGATTATACCCCTTGCAAGCATCCGCAACTACAAGAGAAAGTAATAAATCTAACCACACCCTTAAACTTGAGATCCTGCGATCCCTCTTGCATCGATATACTAACGGAGCTCAGGTTCACTCGGCAACTCCAGCAATTAGCAACCGAATACAAGATGCACTCCCTAGGCCCATAAATGGTGAAGTGTCGTGTAGTCGACGTTCGTAGACCACTAGAAGAATAACACCACAACTTAAATATCATAACATTGAATATTACTCAACCATAATTCACTACTAGCATTTAGACTTCACCCATGTCCTCAAGAACTAAACGAACTACTCACGAGACATCATGGAATACAATCAGAGGTGATATGATGATGAATAATCTGAACATAAACCATGGTTCAATGGTTCCTAATAGCATCAATAACAAGTAGAGAATAATGCCGGGAAGTTTCCCTATCAAACAATCAAGATTCAACCCAAATTGTTACAACGGTGACGAGGTGTCGGTGGTGATGGCGGTGTAGATGGTGGAGATGATGATGATGATGATGATGGAGATGATGTCCCGCCGATGACGATGGCGATAGCGTCGATTTCCCCCTCGGAGAATTTCCAGGGCCTCAGGAGAGCTCTTTTCTCTCTGGTGTTCTCCGCAGAGGCGGTGTAACCTCGTGAGGTTCTCTCTGGCTTGGGTTTCGGGACGAAGGGAGCGCGAAGAAAGGCGGAGAAGAGGCTGGGGGCCCCCACCACAGGTGGCGCGCAGGCCATGGGCCGCGCCGCCTGTGGTCTGGGCCCACCTTGGCTCCCTCTTTTCCCCTTCGGCTCCCTCCGTCATCTGGAAAATAGAATTTACGTGTAATTTCCTTCCACGGTGATCTTCCGAAATATTGCGTTCGACGGTGCTTTTTCCAGCCAGGAATCCCTCCGGTGTTGATCCTCCAATAATGATGAAACATGCAAAATAGATGAAATAACATAAGTATTGTGTCCCAATATGAAATATATCAATGAATAACAGCAAATTATGATACAAAATAGTGATGCAAATTGGACGTATCATAGAAGAGAAGTTTCCCCTTACCTCTATCATGGCAAACGATGGAGACGGCCGGAAGTCGGAGAAGATGTGCACAGGCTCCGCTGCAGTTGGGCACAACGACCCTGGTACGGCGCTGGAGACAGAAGGGAGGAGCTCCTCTTCCAGAGCACGACCAGGGTCAGATGCGCTATGCCAGATCTGGTTCGCCGCAGCCGCCGCCGGTGCCAAAATTGGGGAAAGGGAAATTTCGGGAGGGGGCTAATGGAGAGGGTAACCGAAGAGGGAGGATACCCCTACCTGTGCCGCGCAACGACGCTCGGATTTCGCCTTCTACCGCCATGTCGTGGCCGAGCGCCCGTGCGAACGGCGTTGTCGATTTTGTCGCACCCGGGCGCGCCTGTCCTGGAAAAAGGCCAAACTAGACATTCCTCCCGGGCCTATCCCGGAGATGCGGAGATGCTTTAAGACCCGTGTTGTGCAACAATATGGAGACGATCAGTCATCCACATGGCCCAAAAACTGCACCCCATGCGAGCCAAAAGGTCCCCGGGCTACCAAACGCGCCCAATATCGTTTGAAACGGCTTCGGATTCCCTGTAGTTGGACTCAACTCCACCGCATGGAGGTAATGGACATGTTGTTCTTCTATCAAACTGGGCAGTACCTATCTGGCATCAACACATATCGAAGCGACAACACTGAGTTTGCTGACACATCAGGTTGAGTTATCCTTCTTCTACAGAACAAATTGAAGAAACAGAGTAGAAGAATGATGGTAAGCAATTGTCACTCACGTTAAGCAACAAGCCACCACTTCTAACATCCTAACAAACTGCTAACAAAGTCATCACATGTGACATTCAGACAAGCATTGTGAAGAAGAACAATGCAGTAACTTCTTTGCTTGCTGTCATGTATAAGCGGATTGCCGATACAAGTAGAACTAAACATTTAGAACCAATCCATCAGTCAACACAACCAATACTACCACACAACATTCATGTAACTCTTCCCCATACTACAACATGAAGCAAGAGTTACAAAATCTACCATAGAACCTTCAGATCTACTAAGTGGGTCTAATTTTTTTTTACAAATAAAACCCTGCCATTAAGACAAATATCGAACAGTACAAAGCACCTCAACAAAAACAAAAATAGCAGCTAGGGTTGGATGTTACTTATATCGATGTGACCATCGGACGATGAAGACGACATCTCAGTGAGGTGGAGGAACAAGACTTGCCGCGACAAAGCTCTACCGACTGGAGTAGATGGCATCGCTTACCTGCTCGTCCCTGGACGAAGAGCTCAAATGGGGAAAATGGTGGTGAGACCAAGCCGTGTAAATAGGCGGCAACCCAATTTCTCCCATTGGTTTTTCGCAGATACAGGCGATTTCCCGCCATCTCTCCCCCGCACGAGTTCGGCGCCGCATTTCCCCATCGAACACAAGAAGAGGTTGGCTGCTTGAAGAAGCATGCGATGCAAGGACGCATTTTTCGTGGGCAACCAAACGCCTAACGCCTGTTGTTTTTGGCTAACTAGATCCAGGAAACAATCAACCAAAGCAATCAGACACGCCCTAAAAGAGACAGCAAAATATAATCTGGGACTGCAAAAGTAAATGGATAAATTTCTACTCAACATATGTATGAATTCTGAGTAGCCACAGTCGAAATTACACATCATAGTACACATATGATCAATCCTACAAGTTGGTACAAGTGCCGGTTCCTAAGCATACAAACCAAATGCCTTCAACTTAACCACTCAGTGAGACAGTAGCCGAACGCCAAGGCAAAACATAATCTGAAACAGCTATCTCTGGCAAAACTAAACTACAGGTAGAAGTCCTCCTATGTGTCTTTTTTGGGCGCCTTCCTCTTCATCCGGCTGAAAGGCCCGACCGTCTGGTCCATCACATACATGTATATCACCTGGCTCCAGGACCTGTAAGATTTCAGGCTGTTGTAGTACTCAGGCGCGATCTCCTTCACCTTGTGCAGCTTGGTGCCTGGGATCCTGGGGAAATCGTGGTGCTCATTGTGGTATCCGACGTGCCACGTCATCAGGTTCAGAGGCCCGTAGTACGAGTAGGTCTCCTGCTCCGGGCTGAACACATAGTGCTCCGAGATGAAGTGGCCAGCCATTGGGTGCATGCCGCCACCGAGGAACGTCGACAAAATGAGGTAGGCGAGTGATTTCCAGCCATAGAGGTATACCATGGTGGCGTCGAGCGCGAGCTGGATGGTGAGGTTGGTGAATTCCCACAATCCCGGAGGCTTCGGCTTCAGGAAGAGCGGCCTGAGCGCGTAGAAGAAGAGCTGGAGCACGACCCACACGGATTTGCTGACAGTGTTCTTGACTACATGTGCCTCTGTTTGGCTGGGGATGTCCATGTCGATCCCATCCACGCCTTGGAACCGATGGTGCTCCAGGTGGTATTTTTGGAATGTTACAGACATTGGGACACCGATGGGGAGGTTTGCAAAAATACCTAGCCAGCGGTTTAGAGATGGTGTTGTGAACGCAAGGTTGTGGCTGAGTTCGTGGATTGCGAGGAAGAGATTGTGATTCAGAAAGGAACCAAAGAAGTAAGCAATTGTCACCATCTTCAACCAGCTAGCGTCGCGCAGGAGCGCGGCGGTCCATAGCTGAAGTGAAACAACTGCAGCAATCTGCAACCAAAGTTGAGATGGATGTAAAAATATAGCGATAATAAAATAGAAAGTATGCTGTTATTAAGGTGTTATTTTCACACAGAAACATGATGGAGAAGTTTTCCATATTCAGATTCTCCAGTGAATTCCAACGGGATCAAATCACTAGTTATGCAATTAGGAACAACAGCATCCAACAAAACAAAAACAAGCCCATAAAAATACAGTCCGAAGACAGGATGGTAGGTTTACTATATTGCCTACATGGGTCATGGGATCTAAGTTTAGCATGAGACTATTTGGTCTTTTCAGGTTGCCAGCATGCCATGCCAAGGTGCACTGCAAATTGAGAAGTTCAAAGACCAATGTAGTAAGTGTTGGTCACAGGAAAAGAAGGCACAAATTTTGCATATGAAGCCGAAGTCTCATAGAGGCAAAGACAGAGAAAAAGCATCTAGTTGGTGCAGAGGAGCAGTCGTGCAGAACAGTCTAACCATTTCAGGCATGAAAAGCATGGCCAGAATGGATTCAGTACCTGCAAGACATATTGTGCAGAACTGAGGGAAACAGACTGCCAGATTGTGATAGCAAATCCAGACTACTGTAACATTAAAAGTTGGGTGACTATTGTGCTCGGCATGGATGGTCAAAACAATTCAATAGATGGAACTCCTAATTGTTACTGTTCTTACTGATGATTTTCTCCTTCACACCATAATGCCCAAGTTTGTGGCCATCTTAATTCAGTATAGGAAGTGGCCAGATCGCAATCAACAAGTAACATAAAATCCGAATTATAAAGGGTAACATCAATACGGAGCTGGATGTGGCCCCATGATCCATGATCTAGATGTGGACATGTAACAAACATGCTTTTCTCAAGTTCAGGAACGTTTTCATTAAACTGCGTCCAAACAAAATGCTACTCCGTGTACAAAAGGCCCTAAACTAAAGAAGGAACTAGGAAATTGCACCGGGTCACAATCCAATTCAGTGCACACTAAAAAACAGACATATGAATACAGCAGCATACATGAATTTGCTTGTTCCTACAGTAAAAGTGTAACCACTTGAAATGCATCGACTGGGGTTGCAAATAACCAGTTTCTTCAAGTAAAAACTTAAAAGGGAAGTAGGTTACAATTTTATTTTATTTTGACAAAGTTCAAACATGTCACTGCAATCAAAGGTCAACCTTACGAATCTAATTGCTTG